>JAWMAG010000003.1:15420000-15870000 GCA_037013455.1 Ceratitis rosa | reverse complement strand
CGGTGCCACCAAAATCGTTTTGCACCCGACGAAAAAGCCAGTAGTCCGAAAGAACAGAAGTCTATAGAATACGCCTGATAGGTTAAGACCTTGAATTTTAGCATTTCTAAGTACTTTTTGACCATTGCAGACACATGAGGTCGAGCGTTGTCTTTTTGCAAAATAACTTGATCATGTCTTCTGTAGTTTTTGTACGTTTTTCACGCAATGCACGGCTCAGTTGTAGTCGATAACGTTCTGCTTCAATGGGTTTTGCCTGGGTTTGGCACGGATCTCGATTCAGTAAATCCTACAATCCCTCATCTTCGAACTTTTTTGATTGGCTTGGACTCTCTTTGCATATAAAGCTAAAATCACCTACTTTTGTAGCGCCGAAAAGCATTACATATCCTTGAGATCTGGTCCCTGATACGGAATTTCATCGAAAAAACATCTTGTCAATCACCTTGGCTACGTCAACAAGCAGAACCACCCGGGGCTCGGCAAACCCATGATTTATTTATTGAAAAGCGTCCCTATCTTCAACGTTTATGGCCCGAGTCTTTTTCGAAAATGAAAGGATTGAGCTATCGAGATATGATTAATGATTTTTTATGGCCGGAATTGGATGGTACTGATCTGGGTCAACATTTACTTTCAATAAGACGGCACTATGTGCCACACAAGCAACACGAAATCAACGATCTCTTAAGGGAAAAGTTTTTTTGAATATCAAAATAACATCTCTTATTGGAAAACCCTATATTTTGTAAAACCCATTGTTCATGACTTAAATTTTTATTCACTTTTCGTCAGTCAGCGGTTAACTGCTCGAGACGATTACTTCTGAGACTTAAACCGATAATCAGTTTCTGTAACATACAAAATCGATAGAAATTCTGTTTCAAAAAAGAAACTGATTTGCAAATCAATAATCCGAATGTCTAACCCTTAATCAGAATTTTATCGATTTCAATTCTGATTCTAACAAAAATCAGATTCTGTAACATAGCTGATTTTTGTATATGCCTGATTTGTAGGATAGCCAGAAGCGAACATTAGACGCTGAAGAAGTTCATTTGAGTGTTTTTAAATCTAGAATTTTTGAGAGTTTAATTTTCTTCGAAAGTCTTTAGTTGGGACAGAGATGAAATACTTAAACTTAAGCACAGTTAATTTACTGCTAATAATTTTTATAATTAAAAATTTGCCTAGACGTGGTTAATGCTTTAGAAGGAAAGAATGATGACACTAAATAAAGAATGACGGCACCATTCAAGCTAATGCGATATACAGCAATTATTGTAGTTAGGTTGCTAGCAATAAATTGTAGTATTTTTTATAGCACTTTTATAAAATTTAATAAGATATTTATGATAATCGTGCCATTATTTAATTAATAAAATTAAAAAAAAAAAACCATTTACATAGAAAAACTCACTCCTGGGGCTAAAAAAAAAAACAAACTAATAAATAAACACTCCAAAAAATTAACTTTTTTTTTTGATTTTGTACAAAAATTAAGCAATAAAAGAGCGTACAATTTATTGGTGTCGTGAGCCTTACAACAAATTGAAAAAAGAAATAATTTCATTATATCAAATGCTGAATTTGTATGTCATTAATGACATTGCATGCAACATTACAACAATTCAACTGCGAGTACGAGTAGATAAACACAACTGACACTTCATCATGCATCCATCTAGAGGATTTTCATGCAATTTTTCAGTATAAAATTCAATAAAGTACAATGAAATAACAATTAGAACCCTCGCGCAAAAAGTAGCTTGAAAAAGTACGTAAATATTGAAGGCTTAATGGGGAAGGCATACAAAACTCGCGTGTCAATAAATTCTTCCTCCTTTGTTTTTTTTTTGTATGAAGTGCATAGTACATTATGTACATTAGATAAGGTCATTTAAAAATCGATTACAAAGCAAGAAGACAACCACCAACCCTTAATATTTTTTAATTCTTTACAACGAACTTTCACACTTTCTTTGCGGGTGTTATAATGGCACAAATGTACAATTATCTGGTAAAAATATGTTTATTTTATTGTTGCTATTGTTTGTTGTAGTACTATGTATGCTGTGCGTGAGCTCGAAAATTCGTTGATAAATGAACGGCGAGTGTCGGTTGGAAGATTTCACCAGCAATTGTGGTTTATTACTTCGACTACTTTGCCTGACGGGGCTTGGACGATGCAAATAGGATAAAATGCAATTATTAATGACTTTCGGTGACACCGTTGGCTGCGGACGCGTTGTGAATAGCTGATGTGTAATGTACTAATAAACAGACAGTCTTTTAACATACAGTTCCACACTGTCAGTCCAACTCATTCAATATAGTAGTACCATCGTGCTTGTAAGTTGATTCTGCAAGGAGATATCCTTGTCAAAGTCAATTATTACAACGCAACTGACAAGTGTGACAAAGCAGTATACCATATGAAAACACATATACCTATGTAAATATTAAATTTTGGATGGCATTCGGGGCATCTTGATTTTGTAAGCCATTTTTAGCGCGACTCGTACTTGTTTGAGGGGTCATATATTATTTGTCAGTGCGCCGCTTTGTATAACTTTAATTTCTTTTCGTATGCTGCTTGTTGAAAACCAACTTTTTAAGCGTTAAATACTCACACCTCTCCTTTTCTTTTAATTTAGGTGAAAATCATTTAACTTCATTACTTTCAATATGCAAGCTTTCCTTTCTTTTTCTTTTTTGCTACAACTCCGCTTCATGTTCACTGAAAGATTGCCACAGATTCTTGCGTATATTATATTACTGTAAAGTGTCAAACTTACAAATGTCACTCTGATTTTGTGAACTTTAGTGTGCACAATTAATACTCAAACATAATTAAGTAGCAAACTTTCATCATTTCGAAAATTTGCGGGTTAAAGTTGATATTTTCTAAGAAAGCAGAGTTTTTGGGTGAAATTACGGTTTTATTTTTCTTAACAGTACATATGTATGTATAAAAATTAAAATTTTTATTTATTTTTATTTATTTAAAAATTAAAATTTTTATTTATTAATAATTATTTTCATACTTACAAGTACTATAGAGGATTATAGCAAATTTTCTTCTTTAAAATAAAGGCTGTTTTGGGACGATCAACACGGCAAGGAAAACTGTTTCGTTGCTTTCTTGGACATAGAGTGAGCTTTTAGCAAATTTTAACTCTCCAACTTGGAGAACTTCAGGTAAACATTCCAGTTACTGTTCTGCAGGATAGTAACAGTGCGCCTTACAGGTTATCAAGGTGCAGTCATCTCTCACAAGAAATAGAGTAGTTACAGAGCTGGTCCGATTTCATGCAAGAGAACTTTTTGAAAGATATCAGACTGGCATAGGCGTTCAATCAAGAGATAGTAATTGCCAACCTTATACTAGGTGGGGTGAGAAATAACCTCCTTGAACGCCAGAATGCGCTGCTACTATTGTACAAAAAAGGTTATAGTGCCTTGTAGTCCGTTCATATTTTAGAGATCCATGCCAAATTTCCGTGCGATACTGCCCTTAGTTTTGTTTTGACAGCTGATTGTTGTTGACGTGTTTGGCATCACGTTGAGTATGGGCAAACACGATTTTCGTTCTCAAGAGCATCGCATCAATGGCTAAAATCAATGACTTAGGGTTCCAATCGCTGCCGCATTCACGTATTCGCCCGATTTGACTCCCTCGAACTATTACAATATCTTTCCCCAAACCTCAAAAGATGGCACATCAATAAAAAATTTAGATCGCGCGAGGAAATCATCGACGCCGCGGAGGAGTATTTTGCAGACCTTTCGGAAAATTACTTTTCGGACGGGATCCAGAAGTTGAAAAATCGCTGGAAAAACTGTATCGAGCTAAACGGGATTACATTAAATAAAATTTCAAAATTTAAATTAAAAAAAATTGTTTCGTTCCCAAGGAGGTTACTTTTCATACCACCTAATACAAAGATACGTGCACTCAAAACCAAGCCAAACGTAGCATTAAATGTAATCCTTAACACCCAATCACTGGACTTATTGGATTACCAGACAGCAGCACAAACTATCATTATTCTAATGAAGGTAAATCAATGGAGTAATCAACAATTTGGGCACTCGAAAATCTTCGAAAGGTACATCTTTATTCCAAACAGCACATACCTAGTTTTTTTGCGAAAGATCTATGGTCCTTTGCGAATTGGGAAAAGCGAATACCGCAGCCGATGGAACAGCGAGCTGTAAGAGTTATACGACGTCAATGACATAATTCAAGGAATCAAGAAACAGCGGCTATGCTCCATTTTTGAGAGTTTTCGATGCCAGTACACGCCGGCAGAAGCAGAGAAAGAGCAAGACTTCCACTCCGTTACAAATATCAGGGAGAGAAGTTGTAGTTGGTACTTCCAATTGGGACCAAACAGCGAAAGGAATGAATGAATGGCGTTCGGTTGTTAATCGTTTTATGGAAATCTATGATGTTGTTTGAGCTGACTCAACGGTAATTTTAATTTTTTTACATATTTTTCTTTTGTATCTTTGTACATATGTATTAATGCATTTTTATTGTCGCTAGATCATATCAAATTTTATAATAAAGTTACAATTTTAATAGTCCCCTGTGAACTTGCCTAAAAAAAAGTGAAGAAAGTTTTATACCAAATCTTAGCGTTGGCATTTCGTGTAGCAAACATTGAACTTTATGACCACCATAAGCAATTAAAGCTTTCCCTTAGGCTGCTAATATATAATATACATAAGTACGTATAAATAAGTGCGTATGTATAAAAATAATACATATGGATTATATAGTTTTAAGCCCCATGGAAGCACTTTTTCTCCACCCACACCACCACCACCGCGAACACTTGTCCATTTATCTCCATTTTTTCTAATTAATTATCATCAACCCAAAACTGTCGCCCAAAACACTACAGCCAACTGACAAAATAAAGAACAAAAAAAAAAAAAAAAAACAAACCAAGACCTTAGCGAAGCAGCAGCTGATTTGAAAGCGAGTGTGTGTTGTGGCTGGGTATCGCTTGGTTGAGTGCGAGTGAATGTTTGTTGATTTGTTCAACTGATTGAAATCGACGTGCGACACTTTTCTCTTGTCGCTGCCGGTGCAAGGGTAAATGTTCTTTGAATTTTCTTCTAATTCTAAGGTGGGGGCTGATTAGATGTTTGCTTTCGACACGCCACAGTGGAGTCAATGAACTCATACCAGCATTGGCGTTCCGTGTGGAAAGACATAATTTGTTAATTGTATGTATTAGTTTTATTTCAACTTTTCCTATCTACACGTAAGCGGCAACAACAATAAATTGAATAAACAGTAATGATTGTCACTGCCATCTTGTTAGACAAGAGTGAGAAATTTTTTAAATATTTTTTGTTTTCCTTTTGTTCGTCTAAATTTTTTTTTGATGAGTTCAATAACATGTTCGTATAGATATCGAGCACATTTACTTTTAGATGTACTTTCACTTGAAATGTATAAAGGTTTGTTGCTAATTGACTTGTGCCAATTTTTTATACTTTGATTTTAGTTAATTTAGCGTGCAATGTAGCAGCGAGACAAAAAGTAAAAAAATAAATAAAAATAAAAAAAAAAAATGAAAAAATAACAGAAAATAACTTTAAACTCATTTTGTTCTTATAAAAAAAAAGAAATTATTTAATTAAAATAAATATGTGATTTACTATTTATTTAGTAGAAATCATATAATAGTTGCGTTCTTTTGCGCGCCACCTACAAAAGAACACTAGGTCGCTTAACGCTTAAACTGGAAAATAACAACAAAATAAGCAACATGCACTAAATATGCCTTAACAGTGCCGAGTACAAATAAAGTACAAAAAGTTAATTAACGGTGAAACAATGGTGGAAAAATAATTGAGAAATATCAGAAAGCTTCGAAAAATTTTTTTTATAAAAGCAATTTAAAATTGATATTACTACCTAATAAAATATTAAAATAATAATTTTTTGGTTACGAACAACACAAAATGAGCATGCAACAGCGATTGTACGCGAAAGAAGGCAAATTTGACTTTGAATGTAAAAAAAATACTTTCTTGTCCAGCCGAACTTTTGAAGGATCTGCTTGACTATCCGCGTAAATATTGGCTTCCAATAAGAAGTAGCTAAAATGCAAGTCTAAAATATTTCTAAATTAAGGTAAAATAAATTGACTGCTCTTTATATTTAATAACTCAATCCAACTTAGTTCCTCCGAAAATGCGCAACTAATGGACATACACCTTGTTATAGGCCTAAGGAGAAATTTAATAAGAAATTGAGCTACAAATTAGATGACACAGACAAAACTAAACACGCACATTTTTATTGTAAATTGATTACTTAACAATGTTTATTTGTTTGTAAAGCCATAAATAAGCTTCTACCAACTAAATTTAATTATAAATACCTCAATAAATAAGGGGTTAAGGTATTTAGTACATAGTGTCAACCCGGTGTTTGCGTGGGTGTAAGAAGTCAACGTACTCAACGACAGTAATCTAATTTTTTAGTTGTGACAAATTGATGACTTTGTGTGGGAAATACGCAGACACAAACGGAAGACATGGCATTATTATTATTACGGTAAGTTTGACAAAATGCCAAAAAAAAAAGTAAAAAAGTACAAGATTTGTACAGAAAGTGTAAAATGAAATACAGTAGGCAGACTTTCTTTATAGCAAAAACGTTTAACCTTTGCTTCCTACTCAATAAATAAGATGAACGAGAAAACCTACATAGATAAATAGATATCCATTTGACAATATTTATTAGACGTAATATTCTTTTCCATGCCGTTGTGAACAGGACGACGAGCTCAGTTAAATTATCCAAGTCTATCTGAACGCTCACAATTGTTGGTTATTTAAACGAAAAAAGATAATATTTTTTAATAAATAAATTAATAATTTACAGTAACTGCTGCAATTCCACAACCATTGCCCATAAATTTTGACTATTTTATTAAAATTAATTTCAGTTTATTTTGCTTCATTTTATTTCATCTGATCTTATTTATTTATTTATTTTTATTTTTTTGTATTACTTTATTTTATTTTATTTTATTTTATTTTATTTTATTTTATTTTATTTTATTTTATTTTATTTTATTTTTTTTATTTTATTTTATTTTATTTTATTTTATTTTATTTTATTTTATTTTATTTTATTTTATTTTATTTTATTTTATTTTATTTTATTTTATTTTATTTTATTTTATTTTATTTTATTTTATTTTATTTTATTTTATTTTATTTTATTTTATTTTATTTTATTTTATTTTATTTTATTTTATTTTATTTTATTTTATTTTATTTTATTTTATTTTATTTTATTTTATTTTATTTTATTTTATTTTATTTTATTTTATTTTATTTTATTTTATTTTATTTTATTTTATTTTATTTTATTTTATTTTATTTTATTTTATTTTATTTTATTTTATTTTATTTTATTTTATTTTATTTTATTTTATTTTATTTTATTTTATTTTATTTTATTTTATTTTATTTTATTTTATTTTATTTTATTTTATTTTATTTTATTTTATTTTATTTTATTTTATTTTATTTTATTTTATTTTATTTTATTTTATTTATTTTATTTTATTTTATTTTATTTTATTTTATTTTAATTTATTTCATTTCATTTCATTTCATTCCATTCCATTCCATTCCATTCCATTCCATTCCATTCCATTTCATTTCATTTCATTCCATTTCATTTCATTCCATTCCATTTTATATTATTTTATTTTATTTTAAATTATTTTAAATTATTTTAATATTTTTTACATTTTTTAAAATTTAATTAAAAATCTGATTTCCCCGGTATCTTAGCTTAAAGATGAGAAGCTACCTTAAGAAGAAAGTCTTACTTTACCAGACTATAAACGGGCAGCGAAAACACAAGGTTACGGCAGGAGCAGCGCAAGGCTTTATGCCAGACCTCTGGAAAGTTTGACATTTTTTAGCATAACATCACTCAGAACGTTTTGTCATTTAATCGTGAATTGTTTTATTTACAGGGAATTAAAAAATTCATCTCGGCCAAAAAATGGAATTTGGTAACTCGTGAACATTTTCGTGCGATCATTTTTCACAACTTTCGGCGTGGATTATCACGACAAGAGTGCATCGATGAACTAAAATCTTTGTATGGCTAAGAAGCACCATCCTATTAATTTTGAATTTTTTATTTTTTATTTTTAATTTTTAATTTTTAATTTTTAACTTTTTATTTTTAATTTTTAATTTTTAACTTTTTATTTTTTTTTTTAAGTTTTTATTTTTAATTTTTTATTTTTTATTTTTAACATTTTATTTTTAATTTTTAACTTTTTATTTTTTATTTTTTATTTTTTATTTTTTATTTTTTATTTTTAACTTTTTATTTTTTATTTTTAACTTTTTATTTTTAACTTTTTATTTTTTATTTTTAACTTTTTATTTTTTATTTTTAACTTTTTATTTTTTATTTTTAACTTTTTATTTTTAATTTTATTTCCTTTTCCTTTTGCGTTTTATCTTTTGTTGAATTTTAAATTTTTTGGCATTAATAATTCTTTTCTTTTTGGTTTAATAAACCAGATGGTTTCTTTTTTTGAGGCATTTGTCTACTCGTACAAAAAATTGAATGCCATTCCACATGCAAAAGTCTCGTTTGACTTATTTGCTGCGTATTTTGCATATTCATCATTCTTTTTCGAAAAGGACTTGTGTGTTTAAGAATTAAGCGAAACAGCAGGATAACTTGTTATTGAAGCATATGTAATAATTTTGTGGAAAAATGCTAAACAAACATGTGCTGTTTGTCATTGCCGAGTTCAGTCAAACCACATACAAGAAAAAATATATAAATACACCTATGCTGCCGCCTTAGAGATTAGGACTCGTGCGCACTGTAGTATGTAATACGTTTGGTATTGTCGGCTGTCAATCAATCATTAGAAAATTACATAAAGAAAACGTGAGGAATAATTGCTAAGCAAGAAAAAGTGGCATAAGAAGGATATTTACCAAATCGTAGCAGGAAAATTTTAAATTACAAAAACAAAGAACAACCTAAGGGCAAGCAGAAGAGCGCGCAGCATTTAAACACGATTAAAAAATATTTTCTCAACTGCTCATACATTCAATATAATATTTATACGTATCGATTAGTTTTGGCTGTCTTAACCCCATGACAAATATGTATGTCTGCGTAGAAACTTCTGGCGACAATTTTCCAAATTTTCGCTGCCACATTATTGATTCAAATACAGCTTGCAGCAAAAAGGTGCAATCACAACCGTGCGTTTGCGGCAAGATGGATTGTGCAACCGACTACTAGCTAAATAGACAAATAATTAGTCTGTATTATGTAAGCTGCCAGCAGGGAAGAACATAGAGAAAATTTAAGATGGAAAAATATCGGCAGCGAATTGTAAAAAAAAAAAATACAGAGCTCTAGAAGGATGCATGCAGCCAAAGTATGTGAGAGTGTCACACATTTGAAATAGTTTTAAATACAGGCATTTCTTCTTCAGAATTCTTCACATCGTAGGCATCTCAACAAATACAAAAAAAAAAGCAAATCAGATTAGCTAGCCGGATTTAAGACAGGCATTGATAATAAGAAATGCTTTAGATATTGAAATGGGTATTTCTTTGACACAACGATTTACTTTTGCGATTTGAAGGCGGTCAAATAGAAATAGAATAGAAACAATACAGGCACAAGGCAAAATAAAATAAAGAAATGTGCCTACAGATGTACTCGTATGGATGTACTACAATAAAAACATGGCATCCATGCAGGAAGCAAGGAAAGGTAAGGAAGTGAAATTTTAAGCTGTGAAATTGTTTTTTTTTTTACTTTTGTATGTACATACATATGTCACTGCTAACCCCCTTAGACAAAGACAAAGGTAGCGCATGCGCTCCATAGGTGGTACAAAGTAAAGCGGCAACCAAGCCTACACAAATTTATCTAAATAAAACACAGTTGCCTTCTTAAAAAGGAGATTAGGAATTGAGTAACATTTTTCACAACTAATTATAAATGACAATCGTGTGGAAACATGCATACAATACATATATATATAACAACTAGGATATTGCAGTAAATAAAAAGCATGAAATTGTTTCATAGAAAATTATAAGCATTAACTGTATTCTTTTGCAGTCGACTTAATAAAGAACGCTCCAACTCGCTTAAAATGTAATTTTTCTGTAACATCAGCACGCTCTGACTTACTCATAGAAAACAATATTTTACAATTTATAAAGTAAATTTTGACGAAAAAAAAACGAAGCGAATGGGTCTGGTAAGGAATGCGCGCAAGACGAAATATCTTCTGTCATCAAACAAACAGTCGGTGCACTTCCACATCACTGTTGACAGTCTTAACTCCGAGGTCGTAGATAATTTCGTCTATCTAGGGGTAAACCCAACGCAGAATATCTCTTGCCAACAGCTGCACGCAAAACCAAGCTATACAAGCGCCCGACATTTCCGCCCTGTTATATGGGGCAGATGCGTGGAGGGTTTCGACAACCGATGAGTCGGCCTTGGAAGTCTTCGAGAGAAAAATTTTGCGAACGATTTATGGTCCTTGGCGCATTGGCAACGGCGAATACCGCAGTCGATGGATCGATGAAAATGGATGCTGTCATTAAAGAAACAATCTAAGCAGTCCATACATTTTCCGTATAGCCTTTATCTCGAAAAACCTTGAATTTGGTCAGTGTTTGGTCTTTGTTCGTCGAGAGAAGACTTTACTTTACTCATTCCAAAATATCATTTTAATTAGAGAAGTGCCACAATAAGAAGTCACCTGGTCTGAAACCTCTTTCAGTATAGAACGGCTTGAATAGGTTCTCACCGATCTTGACGAAGCTAGCTTTTGATGTGGGGATTACCAATTTTAGCGTGAGCTGCTTCAAATTCGACGAAGAGGTGATATTGTTCACGGGTTTTTTCCAATACGCACGACAGGACCTTACATCCTATACTGAGGAGACTGATTTCGCGATAATTTGCTGTAGCCTTTTTCGTGATTTGGGCAAAACACACATAGCTTCCAATCGTCAGGCATACACGTATGTTTATCCGAGCGAATTTTTGGAAGAAACTTTATCACACTTTATCAATGCTTCCCCATCATATCTGAACAACTCCGCTCGTTTCAAATGGTATTTACTAAGCAAACTTCGTCATTGATCGGGAATTAGGGTATACTATCTGCCAGTATTTCACTTTTACTGCTACTAAGTGTTGTTGTTCCTGTAGTAACCGCTAAAATATTCCCTAAATTGGTTTTCGGGGAATATTTTGGGGGTGATAGTCCTTGGCCGGATAAAAATCCAGTATAAAGATCTGATTGTAGCGTAAGCTGTTGGATTTTAGTCACCTCTTACGACAGTCATGCCTTACCGTGGGCAAATTCTTGAACGCCCAACCCGCAGGGGTCTGAAGAAGTGTGTCATTTCTTTGGAATTCACATAGTTAAGTATATTATGGTCCTGAAAATTTAAATTTGTAAGTCGACGCATTTTCTTTAGAGAATTTTCAAGCATCACGCCCCTACAAATGAATCTCTATTTAACTCTCGGGAGAGATACCACACAGCCGGCAGACTTTTTCCTCTCCCCTGCGATACCAGTATCCTCAATCTTGCCGAAAAACGATAGTTTCTTTGCCGCCTGAAGTAGGGAGCTTGAAATGCCGTCGTGCTCTCTCTTAAGCATAAAATTGCTTTTGCTGTCTGTTGTGATTAAAGCTTTTCGATGCCTTTCTTGGGTCTCTTGCTGATGTTCTTTTCTGCACAGAGAGGAAGAGAGATGGGTGCACATTTTGGTTTCAGAAAAGTAGTAATCCGCATCAATATTTGGACCTCGAAATGTATGCACATTTAGAACACTAGAGACCTGTCTGCCGTCTATCACAACATGGTCGACTTGTTTAAGGCATTAGTCTCCTTTAGAATCAGAAAAAAAGCATTTTCCAGCAATTTTTTGGAAGGGAAGAAAATTATTGCGGTAAACGAAATTTTCTATTACTATTATATATATCTAACCTTTAAAAAACCAAAATTTAGTATCAAAAAATATTGGAGTTTTCTAAAGTTGTGATGAGTTTTCTAAAAGGGCTGCAGTCTGAGCTCGTGAACGGTGTCGGTGATGGAGGCCGCATCTGAAATAAGTGAACCAAATCGGAGATAATTTAATACTGAAGCTGAATCACCTTGTTTTTTTCCATCGGCGCCGTTTTCTAAGACTTGTAATAATGAAAACTTGAGAAAATTCGCTTCAAAGTCCTTTCAAATCTTAAAACGATCGGCTAAATTGGAGACAGAAAACCCAAGATAGCTGAGGATAGGTCAGACGAAATTCCACCACCAACGCAAACAGAAATTCTCCATTTGATTCTCTTCGGGTTTCGGCGTAATTTACAGCCAACACAAATATTCAGTGAATGCCAAATTACATATGGAACGATTGCACCATCTTTAAAGACTATTTCTAAGTGATTCCGAAGATACCAGACCGGACATTTTTCCGTAGAGAACGAGCCCCGAGAAGGTCGGCCAAAATCTTCCACTGTAGCACTGGTGAAGTCCAAAATTGGCGAAGACCCACGATTGACACAACAAATGATTGCTAATGAATTGGGCTTGAGTGCAATGGCTGTATCGCAAATATTAAGTAATCATCTGGGATACACAAAGAAATCTGCTCGATGGGTACCACGAATTTTAAATTAGGGCCAAAAAGTGGCACGAGTGCATTTTGCTCAATTTTTCCTAAACAAATTCGAAAATGGTCAGTCTAGCAATTTTAGTAAAAGTCGTTAATGATGACGAATCTTGGTTCTATAAGTATGATCCAAGACCAAACAGCAGTCCATGGTATGGAGTCCAACAGGAGCAAACCCACCCGTAAAATCTAAGCAACAAAAATCAGAAGCAAAAGTAATGATGTCAGTTTACTTCACGCGATCTAAAATCGTAGCTGCTATTCCACTGGAAAAGGGTCAGACGGTAACTGCAAAATTGTACACTGAAGAGTGCTTACCAAAAGTTTTCAAAAATTTGTTAGAACATAGGGAGAAAGCGGGTTTTCGGCGCTACGTTTTCCATGATGACAACGCGCCATCCGACACTGCTGAAATAACGAGTAATTTTATTGCGATCTCTGGGATCGAAGAAATACGTCCAACTTGTGATTTCTGGTTATTTCCAAAAATTAAAAAAAATTTAAAAGAAAAGATCTTTAATAGCAACGGGGAGATAATTAATGCGGTTAATGCTCTGAACTTGATAAGCTTAAAAAACAAGATTTTGAAGACTGATTCTGAAGACTCAGAAGTGGATCTATAGGCTTAAGAAATGCATTGCAATCAGTGGCGATTATGTAGAGGATATAAAAAAGGACAAAGATTACGAATAAATACAAAAAAAATATTTTTTTCTGGTCAACATACCGAACTTTTGTTAATCCTCTCGTATTCTTGGATAGTTTTAGAATAGATTCAAGAAAAAATGCATTTTTTGAAGCCTCTAAAGAAGACTACTTACTGCCTTAAACGTTCTACGGTTGAAAGCTATACATAGATATACAAATCTTTATAATTTTAAACGCTGCTAAAAGCTGGTCAACTAAGAACTTAAAAACCTTTGACTCTCTTCTCGCTACGTGACTTAAAACACAGCTTTTTCATAATTGAAATGTCTAACCTATCACCTAAAGAGTACAACATAATCTACTTGAGACGTACTAACTATAATTGTATGTATGTATAACAATAGCTTCTGCCACGACACATGAAAACATAAAATTAAAACCAAGAACATTGCAATTTCAGTTGAAATAATCACAATCAAAAAGGTAATGAGTGTAAAGTGCACTTAGTAGTTATTGTTGCAAGCTGCAATAACATAATGCGACTTCTTGGCCTGTTGACCTAAACCCGCACTCACTCACTCACTCACAAGTGAGCTGCAGCCTACTCTATCTTGACCAAATTTTAAAATTATAAATTTCATGTTGCTCACTTCCATTGCGTTATCATTAACAAAAGTGGGGAAAAAGAAAAATAAAAAATAAAATAATTAAAATAAAACACTTTTAAAGAAGTACAGTTGGCGCAACAGTTCAATACAGACAGTATGCCTACAGTGTGAGTCTGAAGAGATGACTCAGTCAATGAAACAAAAACCAACTGGTCAAGGTTCAGTCATACACATAAATTTGTATGTACATATGTATATATGTATGTATACTCCCAAGAAGCTAGTGGACTCGAAATAAATACGCAAAAAAAAATAAAAAAAATTAAAAAGAAAAAAGAACAAAGTTGAGAAGCGTCCAAAAAACAACCGAGAAGAAACAAATGCAGAAAAATATAAAAATGAAAGATAAACTACAACATAAGTATGTATGGTATGTATTGTACATACATACAAGTCATTGCATGTGGATTTGCGGCACAAAATGTTCGGCATAAGTCAGCGACACACACACGGCTTTTGGCGCACGGAAGATGGATGTGCGTCCTGCAGAACTAATGAGCAATAAGAAACAAGATGACTCTGCCGCAGACTTTATACCCTTCATACAATTTTTTAGAGCGGGAAATGAGTCGATTTTTTTTAACGGTACTGTGAATTGGAAACGACTTTTAGCTGACAATGTCATGGAGCTGTACACTTAAGACCTATCAAAGCGAAATTCCTGAAATGATTCCTCACATAATTGCTTGGTATCAAGTACACGATACCATCATCATCAAACTTGAGGAATTGGGGGTTCTCTCCGGTGGTCTTACCGGAACGACAGTCTACTTTCTCTTTTGCTGAAAATGTGTGCGGTGGTACAGCGTCACCAGCGACATAACCAGGACGCTTTTCCTTAACGGAAACGTTCTTTACGTTGTCCCCGGGTACAGCTTCTGGCAGAGCTTCGGGTACATGTCAACAGACTTAACATCAGTGGTGATACTCGCTGGATTTCAATACACCAGTTTCAACTGTACCGCAAATTTTGTACATATCCTGCATGGGCAAACGGAGAGCCTTGTCGGTTGGGAGCCTTGGGGGTAGGATGGCATGAGGGTCTTGTCTTCAACGTTACCTTCCTTACGTTCAACCTTTCATCCCTTGAACCATGGCATGTTGGTGCATGCTTCCAAAATGTGTTCACCGTGCCAGCCGGAGATCGGTACGAAAGCTGGTTTGTAACCAATCTTCTTAATGTATGAAGAAACTTCCTTTTTGAACCTCGCTCTATGGTGGCTCAGAAGAGTTCATCTTGTTGACACCAACGATCAATTGTTTCACACTCAGAGTGAAAGCAATCAAAGCATGCTCACAAGTCTGGCCATTCTTTGAGATATCGGCTTCGAATTCCCCAGTATCAGCGGCGACAATCAACACAGCACAATCAGCCTGAGGAGTACCAGTAATCAAATACCTAATGAAATATCTGTGGCCAGAGGCGTCGATGATGGTGACTTAGTATTTGGAGTTCGCAAACTTTTCCACAAGGCAATATTGATGGCGATACCACCCTTGCCTATTTCCTGAGCTTCCATCTCGAACTTCTCAATGTATCTCAAGTCTACATTAGAAGTGTTTTGAGTTAACAAAAATAAATAAGATCAAGAAGCCTATAACAGCTGCAAAAATTTCAAAAGATTTGAAAATTTCTTGGAAGAAATTCTGTAACGCAAATAATTCATGTGTTGAGAACCCCGATGCATTGACCAAAGGCAAAATTCCTTGAAAAATTGAGCTGTTGGGACAAGTTAGTGTGGTGAAGAATAAAACACGTGCCCGTCGCTCAAGAACAACTGGGAATATAGCTGCTGCTGTAGCCCGAAGTGTTGGAGAAAACCTAGGTTTGTTCATTCCTCGCCTTTCTTTGGAATTGGGCATTCCACAAATGTCATTAGACCGTATTTTGTACATAGACTTGGGTCTTAAGGCTGAAAAAGTTCAGTTAATACAAGAACTGTAGCTGGCCGATCTCAACAACGTTGTGTCTTTGATGATGATCCGGAATTTCATCGAAAAATCTTTTCTACATCGATGGTTATCAATAAGCAAAACTGACACATCTGGGGCTTGGAAAACTCAAGATTTCTTGTTAAAAAGCCTCTCCATTCTCAACGTTTAACTGTTTGGTGCGGTTTATGGTCCGGCGGTGTCATTGGACCTTACTTTTTCGAAAATGTGGCTGCAGCAACGGTATCGAGAGATGATTAATGGTTTTGGATGACCGGAATTGATCTGGACAACGTTTACTTTCCGTGTTTTAGTCCAGAAGTCTGACTTTAATCTTATTGAAAAGCTATGGAATGAAGTCAAGACTAAAATCACAAAGAAAAATTGTTAAGAATTTGGACGATAATTCATCTGCCGTTCTGGAATCTGAGCTTATGCGAAGAATAAACTTTAGAAAACCACCAAAAACTTGGTTGATTGGTTGAGGATATTTTTAACAACGCAAAAGCATAAGAAAGTCGACTTGAAAAAAGTGTGCCTAAATATATGTCCATAGCCGTATTGAACATCTATGTACAAACATTTGTACACACAAAGATGTAGATATGTATAATGCTTTAAAATTAAGGAAAGAAACAAGGATTTCTTAAAACAATAAAGAGTAGCAGGATACAAAAATAAACGCTTGCTTCGAAGGACCAACAACAGAGCCTGGGGTTATGTGTGCAAAATTCGGTATGTATGGTATGTACATATGTATATCTGTGCATATACATACATATATTTTTGCTCCTGAAAGCAAAACAAGTCAAGAAAACACAAAAACATCTGCATTTGAGCAGGATCAATGCAATCAGACACGAAGTAGGCATGTGCAAAAATTACACACATACACACTTATAGGTATATGTACATATGTTCATATATATAGATATATAGGTAGGAATACTCATTAACGACAGGATAATTTTTGCCGAACGTTGTAGAAACTTTTTTCTTCATTTTTTTTAACCGTCACTCGGTGGAACGGTAAAGAGTACGTTTCTTTCTACATATTTCCAAACATACATACATACATACTTGTTGCAAATTAATTCAATAACCTTCTAAAAAAATACTTTTTCAACCTTTGAGAACACTATTTGGCAGGACTCCAGGATAAGATCGTCGATACTACTCATATTCACTGTAGTGAGTTCACAGTTAGTGAACTCATTGAAAGTGTTCGAACTAAAGAATAAACTAAAGGTATAGGGTTATGAGACGAGTGGATTTCCGTGGGTATGCAAAGAGGTAGTTAGAGAGCTCAGAAGAAGCTCCTTCAGTTGGTGTTTCGACAATCTTTTTTCAACGATAAACCCAAACAGAAATTAAGGAGGGGAAAACAGCAAAGCCCCCGATCAGGAAACCATTGCCATCTTTATAGACGGCTCAAAACTCGAGACAGAAGTGGATTGTGGAATCTACATTCCGATGCTCTCAATAAAAATGAGCATGAGACTATTAGACCACTGCAACGTCTTCAAATCGGGTGCCACGATATACTCCGACAGTCAAGCTACCATCAGAACTCTCGACTAAATTCAACACTGCCGTACTAGATACTCGGACACAGTGACATCCCAGGCAATTGCGTGGCAGACGAACTAGCGAGCGAAGGAACCCATCTATTCACGATAAAACATGCACACGATGCTGGCTTAACTTTTTCCACGGCAAAGTACATGCTTAAACTGACCTTTGCCAAAGAAGCAAACTCTTATTGGCTGAATGAGATCACGTGCAACGTGACCAGCCAACTATGGCCAAAGTTGGACGCGAAAAAATCAAAACATCTTATCCTTCTAGACCGGTTCTTCATTAACATAATGACTGGACACCGTTTAATGTGACTTCACGGTAGGAGAATGGGATACTTTTCGAATGACTTTTGCCGCAGCTGTAGGGGCGAAGATTAGGAAGAATCTCTGTCACTTTCCAGCCTTGACATCTGTTTCTTGGTAAACACTTCTTCGACTATCTTGCTGAGCTAATTTCAGCGAAAATTGGGATTTCGTTGCTTTGGCTGGTGGTTGGATTCCGATTACACTATTGGCTGGAGAGAATTAATGAAGATGTTGACAGTAGCTCTTTGCATGGCATTTTGTTGGCAACTCGTTCTGTACTGGATGGAGTCCGTAAGCTCAAGTGATATCTTCGTCATAAGCTTTGGGCACTCCCAATTCTGCTTCCAGCCGTTTCCGATAACAATCCCTGCAGAAGGTTTCTGTTATTGTCTTCAGGACGATTTTTTGACAGGCTTGTAGCTTCTTCGTCTGTGTCCCGCTAATCTCCAGTGTCTAAATAGGCGTGACGTAGTTTATAACCGGCCACCCGATTGCCCTGTAAGTTGCGAGCAATGTGGTTTTGTCTTTACGCCAGGTGCAGCCAGCCAGCAATTTAGAACTTTGCCGAATTTTGGCCAACAGAAAATTTGAAAAATTTCCTAACCAGACGTTATTATTAGGTTCTACTATCTCTCCTTTGAGCATCTCCTGGACGCAATGTGTACCCAATCGATATAAACCACTTCATCATTCTAATAACTCCTCCCTAGAAACCAAGCTCGTACAAACACATTAATACCTGAACCTTAAAGTAGATGATCTTGGAGCTTTTAAGTAGGAAAGAGCACGTAACCGTCGGAGTAGTTTTTTACACTTGGCCAGGGATACGCCATATCAAAAATAAAAAAAAACTACAGAAGAAACAACAGCTTTGACTGAAAACTGCCAATTTTGAGAAGAACTCAAGCACATAAGGAAAGTATGGTGGACAAAACAAAATCCTTCTACTACAATTGCCAGCATTTTCGCTTCAATGATACTATCTCGGTGCTCCCGTCTGCCAGTCAGTCAGTCAGTCAGTCACCCATTACAATTTACTCTACTTTTATGAAATACTCTTATGTATGAACATATGTACTATATACTTATGCATGTATATTACTAATCGTATTTCACTGAACATCTGTCGCATTAACTGGCAGCCGCTATGACTACTATACAACACAACTATAACTGGGTTTACTGCTCTGATCTGGTCTGAACACCGCTTGCCGCATCTTGTCTGCCATTCAGTTGTCTTCCGTTGTGGTTGTGGTTGTTTTGTAGGAAGAATTTGCAAGCAACAGCTTCTTTTGTTGTGCAACAGTTTCTTTACGTCTTTTCATACAGCTGCGCGGCAAACGAGTGGTGGTGTGGCATGGTACTCATAATGGCAAGGGCATGTTGAAACACGTTTTCTAGTTTATTCATACTTATATGTATTATATTGAAACCTCCACTTCAGCAACAGGACTATTATCGATCGCCAGACTGAGTTCAGTAGCGAAATATCCAAAGGCGTTTGTGTAAGACTATGTGATGTGACCGGCCTCCTTTGTCTGCTGCTTCCTTTTATTAAATATCCGAGGAGTTGCCATTGTAAGTGCAAGCAGGAATATCTGTATCTTTGTTGCTATGTACATACGTTAATGTACGATGTATACACGTATACATATACATATGTATGTAACTGGTTAACAGTACATTGGCGCAATCAAAATATGATTGTATGAGAATTTTTATTGCTCATTTGCCACGTGTTGCATGTGCTTTTCGCTCCATACACGCACAGACATTTATAAGAATATACCATACATATGTAGGTATGTATGTATGTACACACCTTTTACGATATACTATGTAGACATATATGTATGTATTTATATCTAACAGGAAAAACTATGACTTGAATCGATATGATCGTTTATTGAAGCGTGAAAATGCAGATCATTAAAGGAAAATTAATGAGGCTGATACAGCTCAGCTCAGCAGTACCTTCATATGGGAAGAACGAGGCGATCCTTAAAATACTTACGTATTTTAAGAATGTCTGTCGTGAATAAAATTTTGTGGTAATTAAGATACATAATTAAGCTCTTTCGTAATCGAAACACTTTCTTTACCCATGGAGGAGCATGGAACTTTTGAATTTTATATAAATATAAAAATAAAAATATAAATATAAATATAAATATAAATATAAATATAAATATAAATATAAATATAAATATAAATATAAATATAAATATAAATATAAATATAAATATAAATATAAATATAAATATAAATATAAATATAAATATAAATATAAATATAAATATAAAAATAAAAATAAATATAAATATAAATATAAATATAAATATAAATATAAATATAAATATAAATATAAAAATAAATATAAATATAAATATAAACATAAACATAAACATAAATATAAATATAAATATAAATATAAATATAAATATAAATAAAAATAAAAATAAAAATAAAAATATAAATATAAATATAAATATAAATATAAATATAAATATAAATATAAATATAAATATAAATATAAATATAAATATAAATATAAATATAAATATAAATATAAATATAAATATAAATATAAACATAAATATAAATATAAATATAAATATAAATATAAATATAAATATAAATATAAATATAAATATAAATATAAATATAAAAATAAATTTAAATATAAATATAAATATAAATATAAATATAAATATAAATATAAATATAAATATAAATATAAATATAAATATAAATATAAATATAAATTTAAATATAAATATAAATATAAATATAAATATAAATATAAATATAAATATAAATATAAATATAAATATAAATATAAATATAAATATAAATATAAATATAAATATAAATATAAATATAAATATAAATATAAATATAAATATAAATATAAATATAAATATAAATATAAATATAAATATAAATATAAATATAAATATAAATATAAATATAAATATAAATATAAATATAAATATAAATATAAATATAAATATAAATATAAATATAAATATAAATATAAATATAAATATAAATATAAATATAAATATAAATATAAATATAAATATAAATATAAATATAAATATAAATATAAATATAAATATAAATATAAATATAAATATAAATATAAATATAAATATAAATATAAATATAAATATAAATATAAATATAAATATAAATATAAATATAAATATAAATATAAATATAAATATAAATATAAATATAAATATAAATATAAATATAAATATAAATATAAATATAAATATAAATATAAATATAAATATAAATATAAATATAAATATAAATATAAATATAAATATAAATATAAATATAAATATAAATATAAATATAAATATAAATATAAATATAAATATAAATATAAATATAAATATAAATATAAATATAAATATAAATATAAATATAAATATAAATATAAATATAAATATAAATATAAATATAAATATAAATATAAATATAAATATAAATATAAATATAAATATAAATATAAATATAAATATAAATATAAATATAAATATAAATATAAATATAAATATAAATATAAATATAAATATAAATATAAATATAAATATAAATATAAATATAAATATAAATAAACTATCCGAAAAATGGCAAAAATACATACATAATAATGCTCTATGTAAATGCAATTTAATCACAAAATTGATAATTAAGAAATTATTCAGCTTCTGATTTGGAACTCCACTAGAGTTGTAGAAAAATTTCTCCAGCAAGCTATGTCACCCCCATAATAATCCCAGAAACCCAATTCGGAGAAAATGTTTGCAGTTACTACAACAACAACAATGCATTCTCTTTATTTTTATGTTTTCAACAAATAGATTCACTCTAACGAATATACATATGTACATATGTATCCATGTACTGCATAAAAAAAATTACAAAAAATTGTGTTCAACTGGATATGTAACACTGCAATTAAACGGATTAAAAGCAAGACAAACACGCAAGCAGCACTACCAACACAACCAGCTTAGCTTAGTTACACTTAATATTACAACGGATTATACCAAACCAAACTATTATTGCCAGCAAAACAATAATTCGAAAACAAAAAAAAAAATAGCAAACAGTAACAGTTGTTCAGAGCAATATAGTAATTAGGCCCTTACCAATGACAATAAGGATAAAAAGAATAAAGCGAAATATGAAAATTTTAACAAATATATGTATGTATGTATATATGTATATGTACGTTCATAGGTAAGAAGCAGTTCAAAATATGAAAGTTGTCAGTATGAAAAGAGGGCAAGTATTTTCTGCCAACAAACAACCAATTAAAATCAATAGGTGACAAGCAATTGTGAAAAAGAATATAAAAAAATTGTAGAATTGTATATTGAATACAATTTAAAAGATATACAACATACACACATAAGTTCATTTGTTCATAAATATCCCAGAAAGCACACAAAAGCGACGTGTAAATCGAAAAGTTACAAATGCTTGGAATTAACAGAAGCCATTCTCTATAATAAAGTTTGCAAAATTATAGTCAAATTAAAACTTCTAAGCAAAGAGACACACTCTTTACAGAAAGTTTGCTGATTCTTAATTGATTTTAAATTTCAATCAAGAAAATAATATATAATTTCAAGGAATGACTGTTTAACTATAAATTAATAAAAAAATAAAATAAAAAAAAAAAAAAATTAAAAAAAAAATAAATAAATATACCAGCATCCATAGGCAAAAAGAAGTATTTAGATTTAAAAAAACCTTTGGCACAAAAAATTAATAGAATTCCCGCATACATATTTAAAAATACATAAGTTATGAAAAAAAAAATTGAAAATCTTAGAAATGCTTAATTAAAATGTCACTTCTTAATGATGCATAACCGTTTCGAGTTTGAGTTAAGGTCCCATATAGAGAAAATAGGACCACAGACTGCGCTCAATGAATGTGTATAGCCGTTATACTTGACATATTCTTTTTATTTTCATAGTGACTAAAGAGAATTTATGTTTTTTTTTTACACTTTTTTATGGTCAGCGATCATCCAATGGTGGAAAAATTCAAACAAATAATTCATACAATTAAGTGGAACTAAGAGACCATGTGATACAAAATTCATACAAATTAAAGAAAAACTGGTTTAAATGTTTGAACTTTAATTTATACAAAATGAATATATGTAAGTATTTTAATTTTCTTAATTGCAAGGATTACATAGTAACAAACGATTTACAAGGCAAAAGGTTAGAAAAACAAAAAAAAAATATTTTGTAAGGAAACCAGAATTCATATGTTCAAAAGTTTACAATATCTCCAACAATAAATGTGCGTACATTTGTGTGACCGCAGTTTCTTTAAGTGATACTCAAAATAAGTCGAGCATGTTAAGTATTGTGTAGTAATTCCATACATATGTATGTAATTTTTTTTTCATACACGAATACCGAAGAAAACGAGTATGACCCCCTACTGTTGAGAGATTTAAGGAAAATACAAACAATAAGCGCTACGCAGGAAGAAAAAAAGTGACAACATGTGACAATTTGAGAAAATCCTTAAAACAACAATGTAGTGCCCAAGCAACAAGCGAGTTTTTAAATGCCTCGAAAAATAGGTTATTACTGCGAACTATTCTTATTCCTTCACATTTTTCTTGTTTACTTATACTTCACGTTCATAAAGTGTAAAGTGATATTGATAAATTGTCGGCTGAGATGAGACATGTACATACATATTAATTATTTTTAGAGACTTAAAAAAATATGTCATACTATAAATCTGAGACAAATTCGCCTAAATCTTGACAAAGTTGACAGCGCTACAGAGTTCTTTAATCACTCAAAATTCACAACTTGTTCACAATTTTTCGTCAATTGGCAATTCATTATTGGCCTTCATTTTAATAGATAAAGTGTTAAACTGCTTTTATTTATATGTACATTACAAACATTTTTTCCATACAAAAATTTAAAATTGTTTATCGGCTGATAATTAAATCAGGTTTATCAGCCATTTGCACGTTTAAATAAAGGCTCCTATTGTCTAATTACTATCTTGAGTTAGCGTAATGGAAGCTAGTGCAACATTTTTTTACCAAAAAAAAAAAAATAACTTACCTTATGTATTTCGCTGTTTAGGAACTCATCCGAGGAGCGAAAGCTAACCACATTCGTTGAAATTCATCCTCGAATTGTTCTACTAACATTTTATTCGAGCTGATAACAATATTCTCCCAATTGCCACCAAAGCCCTAGAATAAATAAATATATATAAAAAAAAATTTAATTTAGAAATACACATATATTTATTAATTAAACTCTAATCACCTGCATTGTCCAGTTTAATGAACCGGACATGAGAACACCTTTTACGTTACGAGAATCGTATAATTTGTCGACGTTAGCTAAAACTAAATGCGCCCGTTTCGGTGCATCAATTACACAAAATTTATGATGCATTAGCATGGTGGTCATTGGACAACGCACTGGTACACCTAAAAGAAAAAATTTGTAATATTACAAAAGAAATACGTGGAGGCTAGTTTATAATTTTATATCTTCCCTTTCTACCTAAATATATGTGTTTAAAATCAACCATGGGATATAAAATCCTTTTTGGATAATAAGGTTTACCCGTACTGAGTGCAAAAATCCTGTATAAATGTGCTTATTTTTACAACTTTAACTATCTTATCGACATTTTGCTAGAGGCGGAAGCAGTTTTTCATTATTGGTTTATCCGATTTTTGTGTGCCTAAAAGTATGCAACATATTTTTCATCAAGTGATCTTAGTTGAACAAGCGATACCATGCTGCCATTTATTATTTATGATTTTACACAAATTTACGCTATTTAACAGCTGTTATCATTGAATTTTCGAAGCAAGGTATACCAACATAATTAATCATTTGTTTATTAAAATTCTTTTAAATTTCTCCAATAAGATGAGATTTTGATATCGTTTTTGTAATGCATTGCTAGAAGAACTGAAGAACGAATCAAATTGAAACCGAATGTGAGGGTCTATTTATTATCCACCTAGAAAAGCAGCACAGAGGAAGTAATGCAGTGGAGGGTAGCTATGTATTGCATATGTCCAGATATTAATAAGTATATTCAATTTATAAATAAAATAATTTTTGATTATCCTTCCCATCGAACTATTCGGTAGCATGCACGCGGTCCACTTGTTGGCATGAAAATACGAAAACAGCGTCAACTCAGATGCAATTCAACTTTTTATAAAATATATGTGCATATATATGTGCATCTGTACGTACATCTATGTATGTACATATGTGTATTTGGACAAATTCTAAATATTTCTCAATGTAGATACTAATCACGCACTATATTTTCCAAGTTACTATCGCTGTTTTAAATACATATGTGTGTCATACTAAAAATTTGAAAATTAACCAAAATACTGTATGTTTTTTAATAATTTTAATAAATATTTGTATATTAAAACCAGAAATATTTATATAAAGTTAATTTTCTAATAAAAAGGGTTTGCAGTGCTCATTGTGCTTCTATCGCACTACACCACTAATGCATTTATGTGCACATGTATTCATAAGTATGTATATTTGTATGCGTGTACATCTGTGTGCATGTGCATATACTTATGTTTGTATGTATGACATCATCAGCTGATTATGTTTATATATATAATATGTGACATTCAATATAAATATTTTCCAAGTTTATATGTCTCGCTTAAAACTGCATTTCAATTACCTGCTTTCGTTAATGTTATAATCTGAGATCCACTTGAATATACCATTTCTTTGTCACTTATTATACGTACGGAGACACCTCTTCGAATGGCACGCATGAACGCCTGGCACAAATCATAGGATGTAAAAGTATACATCGCCAGATCTATAGTATATTTGGACTCATCGAGTAAAGATATTAAACGCCCGACATTTCGAGCAGCACAAAAACGATTATCACATGTAGGACTTTTACTTGGAGTTGGCAATTTCGTAACATGACCATTTTCCATCATACTGTTGGAGGAAAGGCCTGAGCTCGCCTGTGTTGGACTCTTACGCTCGGTTGGCGATTTTAGTATGTGACTACCGGTACAACTTTGCGTCAACTCATTCGTCCAGATAACTTCGGCTACTTCGTCATCAGATGCATCGCGACGCCACAAACGTTCGCGCACGTATAAATATCCACGATAAATTATTTCTGACAACAACACTGCCGAAAGCCCCGTAGTCAGGCTATAAAAAGTGTAGCGCAACATACGATGTTCCAACATTTTCTATAAAATATTAATTTTCGAGTAGATTTCACTTTCACTTTGAAATATTTTTCAAATTTTCTTTTCCTAAATACACTTTGCCTTTTTAAAAAATTTATGCACAATTTATATTTCACAAACACAAATGGGGTATTTGCTCTGCTTTTGTTGGATTTTGTTGCGCTACAAAAGGGAAAAGAAGGGAATGTGCTTTTCTGCAATGTAGTTGTGTACACAAAATATGGAAATCATTTATTTAACTTTTTCAATATTTTCAAGGTGTTAAAAATAAACACTAACACTTAAAAAAAAAAATCACTTTTAATGCAGTTTCAACAAATCTTAGCTTTTGCACAAGCTAATTGCAAAAAAAACCGAAGTAATCAACATGCATGCACCAGCCGGTGTCAGCCGAGCTATGCTATATTTTTTTAATGAGATAATTCCCAAACGACGAAATATTTGTATGTTGTTAAAACACTTTATTATAAACCTATTTTATTAATCTTAATATCCAGAAACTTACTATTGCAGCGAAACGGAAATGATGTGAGATTGCAAAAAATAGATTTGCGAGATGCAGCGGCCAAAATGCACGTGTTGTTCGTTCAGAAAGCTTGACAGCCAAATCAGCTGTGCGGCCAGCCAGCATTAGTGTTGCCAAGTATTTTTTGGATCGTTGTATTTTACAGATGAAATTTTCGCTTTCGCACACATGTTTCTAATTAGAATATTTACATATATTGTTGTTGTTATTAAAAATATTGATGTAAATGATAAGCTTGGCGACCTTTAGATATTACTTGCTAGTGATAATACATCGGTAGATTCTATTGATTATTTCCGAATGCGTTTGGAGAAAGTATGTCTGGAATAGACCAGTAACTCCCATGGCTTATTTTTTAAATCATTCTCAAAAACACCCAATGCAGAGTCTCGAAAACTATTTTTCACCAATATTTCGAATAAGTTACGAAAAAAACATGGGTGAAAGAATTATGGTATGAAATAAAATACACCAACATCTCGGCTATAGAAACTATTTATTACAATTGGTACTGAGAATAACCAAATCATAAATGGTTTTAAAAATTATAGTTATCTATGTTTTTACAAGTAGGTATATGGAAAAAGAAAACAAACTTATAAGCGTAAAGTGAACCAATTTTTTGATAATTACATGTACTTTTCTATGCATATCGTCCAGTTCGTATCTTAATTCATACTTTCACGTTTTGGTTAGTAATAGATAATTTATTTTTCTACCGCAACTGATTATATCGAGATTCGCTTGGCTTAGGATTTGAAAATAAGCTGCGTAAGATAACTATTTGACCAATTCCAATAATCATGACAATTGCTGTCTCAAGAACTGACCACATATTTACGGCTTCATTTAGTTCTTCAGCCCTTCGACGTCCCTTAGCCTCACTTAAACGATGATGTGTTTGCGCATCAAGAATATCATTGAGACTTTTGTGTATCGATTGAGAAGATGTTTCCATTTGTGTCAGCACAGTGGCATGCTCATCGATACCTGGCAATGCCGGCTCATCTCCTACTTGGAAGTCAACATACACAATTTTGTGAGAAAATGATGAAAATTGATTGCTGAAACACACTTTGTATACACCCGTTTCCTCAGCCGTGAATTGGTGACTATCGAATGTTGAACGCTGTTGTTCGTATAACACTTTCCCATGTGGACTGGTTAGTGTCACATCCACATCCAATTGACCACCAGCGGATACTTGAAATTCTAGGTAACATGTCGTATTACGACGTACTTCTTCATAGAAACAATCTTCAGAATTATCTGCTAAATCAAATGTAAATTCCACAGCGTTTCCAAAACGGCAGGAAATACAAAGCAACATCGCTAGTGAAACCGCTACAAATCTCCATCGTTGTGCGTGTAGATGCATGATAACTTGTACTAATTAAAACAGCTGTAGAAACTTTTTATACAATATTATTTCGAAGAATTTCGCTTGTGCCACGCAATGCCTTTGATGTAAGGGCTGCACCAAAAATAGAAATATTCATGATTTCAGCAAAACCAGAGAATGAGCATTGGGAAGCTTATGAACTACTTACTTTTAGCGTAAACACAACGGTTAGGGAATGAGAGCAATATCTTTGGCTTTTATAAATAATTATAAACTAATTTCGGTTTGTTTGCTTTTACGTTTAACTTTTTCTACTTCTTTTACAAACGATAGAAAATTCTGCTTAAATTGACAACTGACAACTGACGTGTCAGAATGACAACCGATGTTACCACATGTTCGGAAATTGAAAAAAAATAATAATCACAATTAAGTATAGGATAGGCTAGGCTTTTAAATCTCTTTCAATAACGCTTTTTTATAATTAGCGATAAAATATTATAAAATTTTTCGTTTTTATCGTTTTTGGACTACTTCTGAACAAGCCTCTTTTGCAGAAGGATATTCGTAAAGAAAACCACTTTCCCATGTCCTCTTCGGCTTAATTTTGGCTCCAGTCAAAAGTAGTGTTGAACGATCCTTTCCAAAAATAGCTTGAACTACGAACTCTGGCACTGGAAAGAAACAGGGGCGTCTCAAAGCAGAGGCAAACCGCTATAAATTAACATAAGAAAAACAAGAATTGCTTAAGTGAAATTCATTCCGATTAACTAAATAAGTAATAAAAGAATTATTTGTTTTTAATACATTGCATTAGGATAAAGAGTTCTTTTTAGAAATGTGGTTCTTTCAGGGAAGGTGGTATCTTTGGCTTTTAACCAGGTACTTAGGGAAACCCATAATAAAAGTAAAATTCAAATTACCTTTGAAAACTCGCCATTTGTTACCATTTCCGGCGCTACTCCATTCAGTACGCCATCAATTTTATCAGTTTCTATCGAATGCTGTATCAACTTGCACAAATCATGCAAATGAATCCAAGGAAGAAATTGTTTGCCATTGCCAAGAGGGCCACCGAGACCTAATTGAAAAGGAAGCCATATATTCTGAATCATACCACCTGTTCGTCCTATTACCACGCCCGTACGAATTTTTATCTGTATGGAAAAGTTGCCAAATTTAAAAAAACTTATTGCAATTTTCATAAATTATAAATACTTACTCCTCTGCAATGTGTAATTTCTGGCGGCAGTGTAGCTGCTTTTTCCCATTCAAGACACAACTTAGACATGAAATCGAATCCTTGGACAGTATCATACTCTGTATAGATGTGTTTATTATCAGGTTTATAGTGACTTACACCCGAAACATTTACAAAGGCTTTGACTTGCGGAGCTGCGGATATTGCTTTCACCAATGCAGCACTGGTGTTAACACGTGAAGTCCATACATTTTGCTTAAAACCATCTGTCCAACGACGGCTTGGATCTAACACATTTTGTCCTGCTAAGTTTACCACAGACGTGATGCCATTTGGTATTCCGTTTCGCTCTACGTCAAGCCAGGTTATACGGTTTAATCCTGGCATGCGAGATATGACGGTGACATCATAACCATTTTTTATTAAATGTTTGCTCAATCCTTTGCCTATAAAACCAGTACCTCCCCCTAATAACGCAATACCATTATAAGTTGAAATATAAAAAATTTTCAAATCTACCAACCTATTAAAGCGTGCCGAGACATAATTCACTTATTTTTCTATAATTGTGCAATTTACGTAAAAATGCAAAAATTACCAACGTTACTGATAATTTCAGTGTGGCAAGCGAATGATTAGATCAAAACAAAACAGATATTTAATGCATTGGGTGCATTTTGTTAAGAATTTCACCACACGTTGGGTTTAGACTAACGACAACTTAATCAAATAACACTAACTATTTTTCTAAATACGCCTCGGTCAATGAATTGTTAAATAAAAGTCCACGAATTTGTTGTACAATTTCTTAATAGTAAATAACTCAATCAATGTTTAATTATTACTCAATAAATCGAAACTTGTTTTACTATACACGACGACTTATTTTACAATTTTCACATCTACTATTTTTACACAGTTTTACTATTATACAACCCTCTATAACCACATAGCTTATTTTTCTGTAATAAAATAGCCAAGGAGTTCACTTTGTAACTGATCAATGTCGCTTTGGCCGCTCTCTTCTATATAACCATTAATTGCTCGTTTTCAGATGTAAAACTTTCTGGAATGCTCTTAAGATACACAGAATATTCGATACACACGGTCTGTAATGTGCTTTAGCTATCAGCATCTCCGTTTCATCTGTGATTCGTGTTTTTCGCCACAATATATTACTTCGATCATATCTAAGATTTATTTGAACACAAATCCGTCCTTAAGAAAAAAAAAACAAAACAGACTCTTGTGTAAATTGTGGAAAAAAAAGAACAAAAAACATTTTTTTTGTTTTTTTTTTTGCTAAAATTATGTTTTATTATTATTATTTTTTTATTTCAAGTTGTTTTTTTTAATGAACGAAAAATCGACTAAAATATCATATTGACAAAAACGATGGATGCGTGTTAATAAATTAATTAGTTTAAGCCCATAGTAACATTTTTCCCTACATGAGCAACCCTTCAACATATGTCAACCATTTTCACCATACCTTTTGCTCAGTTGATTGTCCATTGCATTTTGTGTCAGTTCTGTTTTTCAATCCGCAAAATAAACTCTATTCTCTTACTTAAAATTCTAAAATATTCTACTAACAAAATGTCTGCTCCACTTGAAAATCTAGAAACTCAATTAGAGATGTTTATAGAAAACGTTCGTCAGATTAGGATCATAGTAAGCGATTTCCAGCCCCAGGTAAATACGATTGATTTAAATAAAGAGTAATTTTTGTGCATAAAATTATTTAATTTAAATTTTCTTTACAGGGTCAAAATGTCTTGAATCAAAAGATGTAAGTAATATTTTATAAAGTTTGTGTATATTTGTATAATAAATGTGTGCTTTCCTATAGTCAAGGATTAGTGACGGGCCTTCAAGAGATTGACAAACTTAAAAATCAAGTTCAAGATGTATTTGTGCCCTTCGAAGTATTCGATTACATTGATCAAGATAAGAATCCACAATTATACACAAAGGATTGCGTTGAGAAGGCATTGGCGAAGAATGAGGAGGTTAAAGGCAAAATTGATGCGTATCGTAAATTCAAAGCCAACATGTTGTTAGAACTTTTTAAAACATTTCCGAATGAAATGAACATGTACCGCGCCTATCGTCCAGACTCAATTTAGTTTAAATTGAAATAAAAAAAATTACGAGCTACTTTGTTATTTTCATATAAGTGAGGATAGTTATACATAAAATTTATTTTAGTTTTAGACTTGTAAATGATAATAAGAAAAGGCTACCAATCGCTTTTTTCAATGTAGAATCAATAACCATTAACTAATAAAAAGTATAATGAATCAGCCAGAACATCTACCTGAGGTCTGTGATATGAAACCTACTGATATCATCCAGGCAGCACTTACACAGTGAAACGTCTATGCTCGCAGTTAAAGAGCATGTTATGCTGTTTATGAAATATCTGCGGTTATACTACCCTCAATATGATCCTAAAAACCACTTAATGGAAGCAGAACCACCATCTAGGCACATCAAGAACAGAGTTCTTGACTTGAAAACTGCATACAATATTTTAGAACTGCACCGCTGGAAAGGACGAGTAGTAGTCACCCGTGCTACATTGGCACAATTAAGATCTGGATACTGTAGCAGGTTAAACTCCTACATATCCAGACTCGATCCCAGCATACCCAACGTATGCCCTGCATGTGGAGAGTCCCCGCACGACACTAACCACCTCTTCACATGCCCCCTTAAACCTATTCATTCGAAACAGCACGTTTCCTGGACCTTCCGTTAGATGACCTCGGCGACTTAGACTGATTATGCCTGCCTTAAGCGGGGTTAGCGAAGCCGCTACAACAACAACGAGTAGAAGTCGACTTAATTCCTGTTTATGTCCTGCTTGCATTAAACCTCCGTACCACTTCTTTCGACGCCAACATCAACAGAACAATATCTTGCAGCAGCGTTGCTTCTAATCCTTCTGATTTGGGCTGAATTTGCCACCGGCACCTACATACTTTTGCTATGGAAAACAATCACTGACCACCAGATCACTTTCTTCACAGTCTCAGTCCAAACCCACTTCCAGCATGTATCCTCAATGGGGGCCCCCACCACATCAGTCAGATGATGCTCAGACTGATGGCATTTTCGGATATATTCGAGAATGAGCACCACTCGTTAGTGAAGTGCTGTCTACCCCATGCTGTAGGAAATCGCCCACCCCTTTGATTTCTACTATACACCCAAGAAATACTTGTCAATAGCAAGTATAGCAGTATAACGATCTAAGGTACAAGCTATACCGACAACTGATAGCATTCATATTTTACAGCACCGGTCACTACGGTGTTGAGCGACTTAACGTGCAACAAAATTTTTGGCATTCTGGCTTGTCAAATGACCATCGGAGTACGTAGCTGGCGAAACAGATAGGTTATAATTATCAGCTTACCTGACATCACAGCATGCCAGTCGTAAATTGGTACTAAAATCCAAAATCCCGCGACAGTCGGGTCTTTATACCGGAGCTACCCGGAGTCACTTCCGCAATATACCCCAAAAACTACTTTGGGAAATAGTTTTGCAGCTACAACATCCAATGAGTGTGGGTTTTATAAGGAAACAATTAAGACACATTGTGTTTTGTTGGTATGTGATAACGTTTAATAATAATTGTAATTGCAGTTTTATTACTCATTTTGATTCTTAATTTTTTCTTTTATAATACCTGTTTTTCTTTTTAATCTTCTTCATAAGAACTAAAGCACGATGTGATTTGAAATATATTTTTGGATAATTTGTTAATAACTTTTAAAACTTATGCAGCCAGGAAATTTATGGGTTTACAATACACATAATTAATTATTACTCAAGTATGTAGTTTTAAAGCTTAAATGCATTTTTTAATAGGAGATTTTGTAAACATGTAAATATAAATAATCGTTTCTATATTGATTTCTTGAATAAACATTTGCGTTAACTTTTAAAACAATACAAAATACTTCACAATTACTGTTCCTGGTTTAGTTTACGTTCACGTATGCGTATGCATTGCAATGATAGGGCATACAATACTATACGAACAAAATTCCAACCTGAATAGTACAAAAGGGAAACTATTAAATATTTCCTTAATTAATATAAATAACAATTTTTTAAAATAGACAATTTTATTTGATTTTATTCACGACCGTAAACTTGTTATATAATTTTATATAATTTAAATTTTTGCTATAAAGTCTGTATCAAGTTTAATTTATTTCAGTTTATTTGCCATAAAGGTGTAATTTAATTCAATTACCATCAAGAGTTTATTTAACTAAATAATGTTTTGTTTCCTTTACTTGATCTTTTTTATCAAATAATAACAAGAAACATACAATTTGCAGCATCGACGATGGGTAAAAAAGATCTTCATCATTATAAGAATCATCATCATCATCATCATCATCATAAACCTATAGCATCACATTTCTTTTATTTCTACGCATTACATATATAAAAAAATTTACTGCTCATCACAACATCGCCCAATTGTAGTTTGCGCCTGCGCATTGGGTGGTCATTTGCTCTCACAGCAGCCGTTCAATTTCAATTGCTTCTGCAGTGCGGGTGGCAGCGAATCTTTCGTCTTGGAATGATTGCCTTTACCAAGTAACATTGGTTCGATAACTTTACCCTCCTGAATATCCTTGATTCGCTTAAGCAAATCATAATTAATGCGATCACTCACAATGGAGTCTTTTCTGTAAAAGAGAAGGAATTGAAAAAAATGTATTAAAATTTAATAATGTATAAAACGAAAAAAATCTATGCAAATATACATATAGTAAAGCAAATTATTTAAACCGGTAAATTTTCAAAAATCGAGAAATCACAATTTATTTAAAATATGGCTGTTATTGTTGTTGAGCCTCAAAAGTATTCCCCAAAGTGTTTTTTTGGGGAAACTTGCGGGAATGACAGTCCTTGGTCAGTTAAAATAAGGGTAGCACCGGTATAAAAAAGACCCGACGCGTCACGAAAGCTTTTGGATTTTAGTCGCCTCTTACGACAGGCGTGCCTTACCGCAGGACAATTTTTTAACCCCTACCCCCGGTTCTTAGGATCCAATGTTGTTGTTGTTGTAGAGGCTCGCCAACGCCGCTTAGGAACAAGCTAGTTACAGACAGGCGCTGAACGCCATTCCCCAGGAGTCAGTCAACACCTTCCTAGACTCCCTTCCAGTGAATGGCGTACTCGGAATCAAGCCACCACCTATCGCAGACAGTGAGCTCGAGCTGCCCCGAGAGACCCGTGCTACACTAGCACAATTAAGATCTGGATACTGTAGCAGGTCAAACTCCTACATATCCAGACTCCACCCTAGCATACCCAACGTATGCCCTGCATGTGGAGAGTCCCCGCACGAGACTAACCACCTCTTCACATGCCCCTTTAAACCTACCCATCTAACCCCCCTCTCCCTTTGGTCCAACCCTGTCGAAACAGCACGTTTCATGGACCTTCCGTTAGACGACCTCGGCGACTTAGACTGATTATGCCTGCCCTAAGCGGGGTTAGCGAACCGCTACAACAACAACAACAAGGTACAAGCTAGTTAGTCTAAGTCATCGAAGTCATCTAAAGAGGAAACAAGCTGTATCGACGGGCTCGGACCAGAGGGAGAGGAGTGTTAGATGAGTTGTCGGTGTCGAGTCTGGATAGGATTTAGTCTACTACAATATCCAGATCTAAGTTGCGCCAGTATTAAGCAGGACTCTCGACAACTGACTTAGGTTCTAATCGTCGGATATGCTTTCATCCGTCCATATTTTGCAAGGAAGCTGATACATACACCTATCAGTTCTTCACAAACGAACTTGTGCAACATTTGTTCCATCGTCAGCGATTGGGGAATCGGGTTCACCATTTCCTGTCGTCGCACTTTCACTGCCATTTAGCAGGCTGGAGAAGTGTACCCTTCATAAATTCAGTATACTCTGGGCATCAGTTAATAGATCACCTCTTTGTGTCCTACAAGAGTCTGACCGGACCGGACTTGACACCTTATGTAAGTCGTCGTATCTTTTCGTAGAATTTTCCAGCATTGCCTTTGTCGGTGAACTTCTCAAGCTCTTCGTAGTCACGCATTTCGGCCTCTCTGTATTTTTGCCTGCAAAAGCTATCTATACCACCGCATGTATTGTGATCGCAAAGTTGCGAGGTAGGCAGCCTGTTTTCTCTCCACTCCGACATGACAGTCTTCATCGTACCAGCTGTTTTTGTGAATATTTCGAAATCCAATAGTTTCGATTTCAGCTGTACGTAGAGAGTTTGAAATGCCGTCCCAAAGTTCCCTCATATCGGAATGTCGAATCGTCTATCTATTCCGCCAGCTCCACTCCTTTACGGTCATTTGACAGGCTAGAATGCCAGAGATCGTGATGCGCGTTAAAGTCGTCTAAAACCAAACTGTTTTCGCCTCTGAGTTGCGCGCCTATATCAGGGCTATATCCAACTGGGCAACTCGTAACGGGAGGAATGTATATATTAAATATTTCGAGCTCGGCATCGCCTGACCGGTTGGCGTGAGTCATGCTGCGGGAGCTCGGGAGACCGTGGAAGGAAGGCACTGCCGTGGAGGCTGGGGGCGCACTTGGGCGTTGGCAGCATGGGGCCACATAACGTGTGATCTATTCCCTATGTGTCTTAAGGCCTAAGCAGACCTTAAGGTGACTCCAACCATTGCACTGGTTGCACCTCACCGAGGTGGAGGAGTGGTGGAGTCTTTTCAGCAGAAATAATCCGTCGGACCAGGGTTGGTTTCGACGCCAGCCCTGATGAGAAGGATTTGGAGCAACCCAGGTGCGAGGTGTTGCTCCGTTGGCAACCTTAGACTAATTTTACCTACTGACGTAACGGGGTTAGATCGCCAAAAGGGTGACAGCCCTTGGCCGGGTAAAATCCGGGTCAACTCTTGTTGCTTTAAAGCGGATTGTGGTGACAGGCCGATGAAGAGATTTTTGGCCTCCGAACGGCTGATAGTTTCTTGTGAGGAGCCTTTATTTTATGTCAGAAATAGACTCGGAGGTGTTGAAATTTCCTGCCGGGAGGCGACCGCAATTAGAAAATTTACCTTAATTTTTTATTTAAATAAATTTTCGATAACTTTTGGAGGTTTGTCGTACCAGGATTTCAACGCTATGCCTTACCGCTGAAACATTCTGAACCCCTTCCCTATATGCCTGCAAACCACCTCCTAATTTCTTAACTTAAAACTTTTTGAGCCACTATCCAGTACAAGTTTAAGATTCATTAACGAAAAGAATAAAAAATTTATCGACGCTTTGTAACAAGTGCCACCGCAAAACCACATTAAAAGCTACCGAATCGTATTAAATATCAATTTTATGCGCGCACATATAAACAATTGAATTGTTTAAATTAATACTCACTTGTAATCCGGATGGTTTAGCACTTGTTCGCGTATCCAAGTGGCTGTGGTTACGAATTCACCCGAAGCACGTTTCTCTATAAAACGCAAATACTGCTCAATTGTGCAATGAGTGTCAGTGTCCACTTCCATTGACTGTAAGTAACTACGTATGAGCGGCACGAGACCAGGGAATGAGTCGGCCTGAAATATTTAAAAAAAAAATTCCCTTTATAACTTCTGTTATGTCAGCAATCAATTGTTTCTCAGTTTACCTTTCCATTGAATATTTCGCCTACTGTCAGCAACTCGAATTCCTCATTCTCAGTTTCGCCATTTTCCTTAGTGGTGCCATTGTGCAGACCATTAACGCCATTGCCATTTATGTAGCATGACTTTTTAGAAGTTTTGCGGAACCAGAATTTCTCCTTGCGGCAAGCATCACGTTTCTGTGCAGTTTGCATGTTTTCATCAACCTGAAATTATGTAATAATGATGAAAATGAAGTTAAGTTGAGTTAATTTCCCCTCATTAATTGTTTATCTCCGCTTCCGACTCACTCACCTTGCTTATGGGTATTAGGAAATTCAATTGATACGACAGTATTACACGCGTCAGCAGCACAACAAAGCATACAATGGCAGCATTTTCAAAGTCACTTATCTGTGCCTCACATGGCCGGAACTCAACGCGCCAGCCAATCGATGAATTTGGTGGTGGCGGCTTGAAGCGCATAGTTTGCCAATTGGTCGATTGAATATTTTCAAAGTGATCGGTATCTTCCTCGTCGTTTTGATCAACTTTCTCACTGAACAACGACACCGTATCGCGTATGAATAGATGTGCCACATGTTGTGCCAGTAATGGATCAATGCCGCCATCACGTAAACGTTTATAGTCGGCCTCATCATAAGTGAGTGGCACATCATTGTATTTGGCACCCTCTGGTGAGAGATATGAATCAATTGAATCATATCTCGATTTAGCGATACGGAATTTATTTTCTTGTAATGGTCGCAAGCCACGCTCCTCCTCGGTACGACAATCCACCGACGAGCTAATCACATTCCAACGACAATCGGATTCTGTGAGATAACCACGATATACGGGCGATGCTGCCGTAAGCGCCAACATAATAGGACACAATGGCGCCAATTGATCGTACAATTTGCGTGCCTCATTTATATTACATGCTTGGAATGTTAACTGCAGGCAACAGCAGCCCATACCGAAACCCATGGCATCTAGCAACACTACATCGGGTTCACCTTTAGGAGCGCCCTCAACAGGCAACTTTGTGTTAACATCTTTAAAAACTGTAAGACATATTGTAAAAATAAAGAATAAATAAAACAAAAAATGTGTAAATTATTTAAGCAAAAGCGCAGGCTTTTGAACCACACCTACCTTTCAATTTGATGGCGACTTTCTCGCCACGTCTCTTGCGTATATTACGTGTTAGCGTCTTGAAGCGTGGATGACCCGGATATATGGCTTCATCTGGGAAATATAACGATTTAGCCGAGCTATTCGGATCATCCGGATTCGGATAATAAATGGGATGTGTGAATTCTGGTGCACCCAAACGTGGAAAATTCGTTATGGACATGACACACTCGTCTTTGTCCAGCAATTCGGTGACCTCCTCACGGCGATAACGCATATTTGCTTCAACTAAATTGAAGTGTGCCATCAGACCGCCAAATGGTTTGCCTGGTGTACCCTCAATCATATATGCACCATACTCTGGACGCCATAATGATTTGACACCATTCGGATCGGCCAATTCTTTTTCATTAAGATGACTGAGCAATTCTTCGGCTTTTAGTGAAACACGTGCGACTTGTTGAGCATCATCAAACTTAACAATTATATATTCAACCTCATCGCCCCATTTGAGTATGTCACCAGTGCGATCTTTTAGCCTGTGATAGAGATTAATGAACTGCGAAATACCATGTTCGCGTACATGATTAGACAATTTTTTGGTTTCTTCCCAAGAGAGTGGACTGCCTTCGCTGAGTAGACCCATTTCGGCTGTGTGTTGTTGTTACTGTAAAGAGAGAGAAAATGATAACTGTGTGTCATATGATGATAAGATGATAAAAATATATACTAAGTGTAAAATATATTGTATGTATTAGATGACAGTAATTATGTGTGCATATGTATGTATGTCTATGTAATATATAGGCATAAATATATGTAAGTCATAAACAAAAATTAATTTAAATGTACATATATTTATTTCACACACAAAGCTTAGTTTGCTATTACGGAAATGCTCAACAATCGAAGAAAAAGGAAAACAAGAATGTGATATAGACAATTCCGTAAAGCAAGAAATGAACAGATGTGTATTTATGGGCATACTCCAACAACTTTAATGGAGGAAAATTAGTAACAAGTTTCCATCCGGTAAATGTATGGTATATGCGTATATAAATTATGGAAAAGGAGTCAGTCACTGCTCTTTGGCACATACGAGGGGATTAACTAAAGTTCGGTCAGTTGGTGACTTTCAATTTGTTTTTGTTAAATCTAAAAATACCAAATCTTTTTCAATTATTCTGTTAGTCTCCATTCAAATTTTAGAACAATCGGCTAAAATGGAGACGAGAAAACACAAAATAGCTGAGGATAGGACAGACGAAATTCCACCACCAACGCAAACAGAAGTTCGCCATGTGGTTCTCTTTGGGTTTCGGCGTATATTACAGCCAATATAAATATTCAGTGAATGCCAAATTGCATATGGAATGATCGCAACGTTTTTAAAGACTATTTCTAAGTGGTTCCGAAGATTCCAGACCGGACATTTTTCCGTAGAGAACGAGTCCCGAGAAGGTCAACCAAAATCTTCCACTGATGACGTCACTGTAGCTCTGATGAAGTCCAAAATTGACGAAGACCACCGATTAACACAATAAATGATTGCTAATGGATTGAGCTTGAGTGTCCTCGTATTATATACAACTGCGGTCAAAATAATAGCAGTAAGTTTTAAGGTACAAGTTTATTTAGTATTTGGATCAAGAAAACTTAAAACCTTATAGAAGTGAAGTAAGTAAAGTGTTGGCTATAACCGCACTAAACGATAGATAATGCATTGAATCCACCAGATTGTGGCATTATTCAACTGGAATAGAATACCATGCTCGTTCAACCACACGCACGCCAAAGATCGTTGTTGTTGGTCTGAATACTGTGACACTCTTCTTTAACGGCACTTTTCCTGCGCACCTACCATACAAATGACGTTGTTTAAACCTTCCTACTAATATTCTTAACTCAATTCTTAGTACCTCAGCTGTTAGCAAAGAATTAATTTGACTATGCCGTGCCAAACGAGACACACTTCGTAAGGTCAAGACGAGATTTCTCCCGCAGGCTTCCTTTTCGTTATTAATTTTTAAAGCATGTGAAATCATTTCAGCCGAAAAACCGATCATATTTTGAATTTTTTTGTAAGTTTTACCTCCTAAAAAAGTTTTTTGATTAATTTATGCTCTTCCTGCGAACAATGTTTTCCTCGTCCTACTAGAAACAAAGAATCAGTAATCGTCTATTAATTTTGCTTTTAGTGGAAGGTATGAACTTATCATGCTAACCTTCACTATTACTTTGACTGATCATCAGCAAAGACAAGACGAGTTCTTGTGTTAACTAAACTTTATAAGCCTTAAGGCACAAATTTATAAACAAAATAAGGTGTAATGACGTTTGGGCAATGCCCAAATTATAACATATTTTTAATATCGTCACTGGACCTCCTCGGCATGGAAGCAATAAGACAGCTAATGACTTCCTGTGGAATACTTTTGCAGCTTTAAATACTTTCTTTTTGCACCCGTTTATATCTTCTCTGTCTATCCTCCTATTAAGTATCCTCCATAGATTCTCAATTGGATTGAGAACCGGTGATTGTGCTGGCCACTTAACGATAATATTTTCAGCTGAGATTCAATTTGCCACTAGTTTCGAGGTATGTTTTATGTGGTAATCGTGTTGAAAGGATCACGAAAGTGGCATCGTTCACTCAACATGGGAACGTATCATGCTTTCAAAAATATTTTTACACATAAACCGATCCATAGTGTCATTTATTTGATGCAGAGATCCAACACCAAATCTAGAAAAACATCACCATGTCATAATATTACCTTCGTCATGCTTAACAGCCTGATATACAATAGTATCGAGAATCTCAAAGCGCCTATTGTTTGATTGGAGAACTCTTCTCAGTCCATCCGAATGTTTCAAATTTAATTTTATTTAACAGAAAAAGTACAGTGTTCCATTGTTTCACCGATCAGTACACGTGCTCTCGACCAAATTGTAAACGGTTAAGCTGATTTTTTCTAGAAATAAATGGCTTTTTGCTCCTGATTTACTTTATTCTGTTCGGCTGCTTAATTTTTATGTTAAACGGCTTAACGACGCTTGACGCCAACTTTTCTGAATCATTCTTTAGCTCCATGAGTATCTGTGAGTTCTCGTACTGGGTTCTAGCTATGGGTTGTACTCCTAGGTGATAAGTTCCGACACTTCCCGTTTCTTTAAAGTATTAGTAATGAAACTAACTGAGGAAAACTGGGACGATTCCAATATGTTTTGTCACAGTAAATATCGCATATTCGCAATTTTTCATGCACAAAATTTCATGAGAGGTACTGTTTCGAGTTAAAAAAAAATAGTTACCCTTAATTTCTACGTAATTTGCTTATATTTAAAATGAATTTAAGGGTACAGAAGATGAAAGTATCAGTTATAGGTATTAGTGCATTATATTTGTCCAACACTGTATATTTCTACATACATATACATACAATATGTATATACTCCAACATCTTGAAATATGTATATTAAATTAGACATTTGTTTATTTGTTAGAAAATGAATTGTAAAAAATGGGCAAAAAACTAAAAAATTAAACAATACAAACAGTTAGAGTAATTGATTTAATTGCAGAAAAATATTTATTATACATATGTATGTATGTACAATAGGTATGTACATACAAGTCGGTTGCAATTCCATTGTGTGTTGCTTTCGACAAGCGGCGGAGTTGGAAGGCATTAGCGGTTTTTTTTGTATAAGCATTCAACTGATTAAACATGCAGATGCATGCATATATGTACATATGTACGTATAGGTAAATATATATATGTATGTGTCTGACCGACATCAAAACCGCTGCAAAGTCAATGCGAATCATAGCTATTGGTGCGTGTAACGAGTTTTTAGTACATTGACATACATTCATATATAGGTACATACATATGTATGTATGTATGTATTGTATGTAGATCATTTGTTGTAGCGATAAGTTTCAGCATCAGAAATGCTTAGAAAAGTACGAATAATAAAAAAATAAATAAATAAAAATACATAAATATCGATTACATTTCAACAGGAAGGAACAATAGCTTGTTGACAAAAGAAAAAAAAAACAACAGTGGCGGGTAATATTATACTGCATACATACATACATATGTATTTATACACAAGTATTATGCTAACTGCGATTAGTAACATTGCAGTCAATGAAACTAGTAACTAATCCCAAAAGAACTCATCTAGTCAAGCAACAGCAATAAGCAACTAGTATTCAGCTTCATACTAGTTAAATACTAGTTCATTTGTGCATGTACGAGTCCTATTTAGAAGAACCAAACATTTTTTTAACATTGATCCTTATGGAAAGTATTGCGCTGCCCCAAAAGAAACCAGCGATTTTCCATACAGGAGGCGTTGACAATTTTTTTGAACAGTTTGTGATTATTATTATATTATTATGTTTTATTATTGTATTTTTTTTTTGGCAGTTATAAGCTGCCATTTTTAGCTTGCTTTAGAAAAAAAAGTACGCGCAATTTTGTTTATATTTATTTATTTAGCGTCAATTTTAATATGGAGCCAACACAAAGAAAATTTTCGCCATATTTTACTTTATTATTTCCTTAAAGGAAAAAATGGTAAAAAGTTGCATAATTTGTATGGTGATAAGGAGATTTCGGGAGATTTTTTACTCAAAGATAAATCACGTCCAGGTCAAGTGAAGTTGATGATGACAATATCAAGGCTTTAATCGAAGCGGATCGTCATGTAACTGAGCGTGAGATTGAAGAGCAGTTAAGTATACCAAAATCAACCTTCATAATCATATACGACGTCTTGGACTGGTAACAAAACTTGATATTTGGGTACCAAACGCTTGTAATATTTTGGTTGAAGAAAATCATAACTGGAGATGAAAAATATATTGTTTACAATAACGTCAATCGAAAACACTCATGGTCCAAGCATGATGAAGTACCACAACCCACGCCAAAGGCTGATATTCACCAAAAGAAGATTATGCTGTCAATTTGGTGGGATTGGAAGGGTGTGGTATATTTTGAGCTGCTTCTAAGGAACCAAACGATTAATTCGGATGTATACTGTGAACAACTGGACAAATTGAATACATCCATCAACGAGAAGCGGCCGGAATAGGTCGATCGTAAAGGTGTAATATTCCACCAGGACAATGCTAGACTGCAAACATCTTTGGTCACTCGACAAAAACTGGGAGAGTTTGGCTGGAAACTGCTGATGCATCCACCATATAGCTCTGACCTTGCACCGTCAGACTACCATTAGTTTCGATCATTGCAGAACTCATTAAATGGTAAAACTTTCGAAAATGACGAGGCCATAAAATCACACTTGATTCAGTTTTTTGCAGATAAAGGCCAGAATTTCTATGAGCGTGGAATAATGATGTTGCCGGAAAGATTACGAAAGGTCATTCAACCAAATGGAAATTACATAATTGATTAAAATTCATTATAGAATAAAAAAAAAGTATTTTCTTTCATTTAAAAAAATCCTCGGTTTCATTTGGTGCAACACAATATAATATATATAATTGGCGCTTTGTAATCGTTGAACCGATTTTTCGGCCGATCTCCTCTTTCAATTTGTGGTTTTCCTTCTTGATGTTTTTCCAACAAATGGAGGGACCTACAGTTTATACTAAGCCGCCTCCGAACGGCTGGGGATTTTTTTACGACGAGCCTTTATTTCATGTCCGAAATACACTCGGAGGGGTGGACATTCCCTGGAGCAACCCAATATAATGAAAAATAAATTTTTTATAATCAGCAAACCTCGTGACTATGCCCATACATAACCCGCAGAAAACTATTGTATTATAATACTAAATAAAAATATATATTTTTAATTAAACAGCTGTTTAAATATGTATTATGCATTGAAATGTGAATTTTGTAATATAAAGAATCGATAATACCATATTTTATTTCATAAAATAAAATGATCATACGTGTAAGTATAAACGTTACGTAAGCGGAAGGTAGAAAAAAATGATATTATTCACATCGTTAATCAATGATACAAATATAAATGGCACTTTGTAACTGCTGAAGCGATTTTAGGCCGAGGTATACTTCTTGATGTTTTTCCAACAAATTTAGGGACTTACAGTTTGTTAGAAAGAGCCTACGAATGGCTGATGGTTTTCTATGAGAAAGTTTTATTTCATGTCAAAAATACACTCGAGGGGCTTGACATTCCCTGCCTAAAGGCGATCGCAAAAAATAGAAAATTTAGAAAAATTAATTTTCCATATTATTATACCATAGGTATTATAAGTATCAATTTTTATCGATTTCTTCTATCCAAGGATTTGAATGAACGGTTAGTAGATAGCTTTTCTCCGAAAAAATGGTTTTCCAATAAGAGGTATTATTTTGATTTTCAAAGAAACTTTTCCCTTAAAAGATCGATGGGTTCGTGTTGCTTGTGTGGCACATAGTGCCGTCTTGTTGAAAGCAAATGTTGTCCAGATCAATACCATCTAATTCCGGCTATAAAAAATAATTATTAATCATTTCTCCATAGCGCAATCCATTCATTAACGAAAAAGTAAGGTCCAATGAGGCCGCTGGACCATAAAGCCGCATCAAATAGTTACACGTTGAGAATGGAGAGACTTTTGAACAATAAATATTGGGTTATCCGTGCTCCAGATGCGACAGTTTTGCTTATTTGACGTAGCCATCGAGATGGAAATGTGCCTCATCAGTCAAGATGATTTTTCGATAAAATTTGTATACTGAATTTTAATAATTTCAATGCGTTGTTGGAGCGTGTATCGTACCGTTTTTATTACCGTCGTAGTTTTTACTTGTAAAATGTCAAAAAATCACAGTGCCAAAAGCGCCATCTATCGGTATGACAGGCTTTTCAAAATAACACCTCTTCTTGGAAAAGCCTTTATTAGCGTTACAAATATGGTAAGTGCTATGTGTGAAAGTTCCCCTTTGTAACTCAACACTGTACTCGTACATACACATTGAGCTTTTACACTTTTATTTGTACATTTATGAATATGTTTGCAATCGGTATTCTCTTTAAATTATAACAAACCATGCGGAATACAAACGCAAACTTATCTATACATAGTACAATATGTACCATATGTCCGGTATTTATATGCCTCCCCTTTCATTACTAATTAATTAAACTAAACAACTTTTAATTTGTCATTTTTACGACATAAAAGTTTGTTTATTCATTAGATAGTTTATTTCCGCACGATTTTTTGCTGTCGCGGTAAAAATATTATTTTACAATTTGCTTTATTAAACCTTTTGGAGAAAGTACGGTTGTAAAACAATGCTCTCACGAACTTGTTGCTTTTAACATACATAAATAAGTGCAAAAATTTGCATTTAAAAATTTGAATATTTTTTTTTAACAAGTCTTCGTCAGGAACTCGATGCAATTGAAACAAAAAAAAAACTGAAAAATCTAATTCATTCCTTGGCCCCTTCCCCCATTCGTTCCAAATAATTTACCATCCACCATTGTCATTTTACAAAGCCTGTGTTCTAATGATCACATCAAAGGTTATAAATTTATAATAAATGCTCGCAAATCGCAATTAACACTAATAAAGTTAATTATCTTAATATTTGCTATATAATTTGTTGCTTTACATTCTCATAGTAAAAGTTCGATCATAAGTACAACAGCATAGAATGGGCTATTTATAAATATTTTTGTAAACAATTTATTTCAAGGTTATAGGTATCTATAAGCATTTTATACGATTACTCGACAGTGGAACTATGCAGATATGAGCTTGCGAATTACTAGTTTATATTAGGTGGTGGGTTCTATCGAAATACTTTTCTATGAAGTTGATCTTCATTTTAAAATATACTAAAAATTATGAATTGATTTTTTTTATTTAAATAAATTCATTTCTTGGTTTCAAAAGTACAGTGCTATATTTTGCCATCTTTCAAATTTAAACCATACATGTTTTGTTTTGAAAATGGATCGCTTAACAACTGCATAAGACGTTAAAACTGTTTAGACCTACAACAAAAAATTGTCATCCAAATGTGGTCACATTTCGTGATTTAAGCGGAGATTATGGCGCACATAATCCTCCAACTACTCAAGCAAATCAAACAATTTTAAAGAATTTTGAAGATACTGGATCGGTTAGAGATATGGTAAGACCTGTGCAACAACTTGTTCCCGCTATTATAGTTATCGCTGCAGTAAGTGAAAGTGTAGCCGATAAACACATTCGGGTCGTTTATTACTCGACGTTCATAAGAGTTTGGACAACTGAACTGAAGGCAGCTGACCATGCACAATGCCGTCGTACGTCGATTGGGTGCTTCAATAACAAGCAAGGGACGGCGATTTTTCGAAAAAAAATTGTCTTCAGCGACGAGGCACATTTCTCATACCCAAATAAGTAAAATTTGGTCGCATTTGGGGCTCCGAGTATACTCAAATAATTGAAGAGAACTCATTACACAAAAAATACGACAACGTCGATACTGTCACTGTCGCGCTATGGTCGTAAGATAACCAACTTTTTCTTGGCCTACAATCGAAGAACAAAACTTGGATATGTGGTTTTAGAAATATGGTGGTACCACATGCTACACAAGACGAGCGAATATGGCTTTTTTGCGAGATAAATCTTCTGACCGCGTAATCTCTCGGCTTGGCATGTCAATTGACCAACGAGACCGTGTGATTTGACTCCGTTGGACTTTTCTTTTGTGGGGTTAATCGAAAGACAGTTTATATACGGATGAATCTTTAACTCTTGAGCACTTGAAAACCAACATTCATCAAGTCATAGCTGGGATACCGCCCAATATGTGCCAAAAAAGTGCTTTAAACGGATCGAAGTTTGTAAAAATTCGCGAAGCAATCATTTGAATTATGTGTTTCAGATATAATACCGATGTTCAAATTTCTTAAAAAAAATATTTTAAGTGTTTTTTTTTTAGTGTGAATATCCGGTCGATGGTTAATTTACCAGGTCTAAGGCCACACTCATGAGGTGTAATCAGTTCGTTGACGGTGGCCTTTAGTCTTTCCCACAATTCGTTCGATAGAACCTTATAGGCGATATTTAGGAGGCCAATCCCATGGTAATCGGCGCTGACCATAAGGTGCCCTTTTTATGGGTTGGACAGAGCACACTTAAATATCAATCGGCAGGCATGCCTTAGTCTGACCATATTATGTAAAGAAGTTGATGTATGCACGTTGTCAACTCTTCATCGCCATGTTTAAATAGCTCAGCCGGTAGGCCGTCAGTTCCAGCCGCTTTGTTGTTTTTTAAGCGGGCGATTGCTATTCGAACTTCATGATGGCCAGGTAATGTAACGTCTTTTATATCATCAGAGGTTTCGGACTTGTCATCTCCGGCCGTTGCAATTTCGCTGCCTTTTATCAGATTGGAGAAGTGAACAATCCATATACCAAGAAAGTTCTGGACATCAGTGACCAGATTTCCATATTGATTCTTACATGAGTATGATCCGGTCATAAAACTTTCGTTTAGTCGCCGCATCTTTTTGCGAGGTATAATTTCGATAGAGAAAACGAGATCGTCGTCCATTTGAAACAGTGGCAAATTGATGGGGATTAACAAAAGTTCGGTCAGTTGGTGACTTTCAAATTGTTTTTGTTAAATCTAAAAATACCAAATCCTTTGGAATTACTTTATTGGTCTTCCTTTCAAACGAGAAAACGCAAGAGAGCTGAGGATAGGTCAGACGAAATTCCACCACCAACGCAAACAGAAATTGTCGTAACTTACAGCCAATACAAATATTCAGTGAATGCTAAATTGTGTACAGAACGACTGCACCGTCTTTAAAGACCATTTCTAAGTGGTTACGAAGATTCCAGATCGAACATTTTTCGGTAGAAGACGAGAAGGTCGATCAAAATCTTCCACTGATGATGTCACTGTAGCCCTGGTGGAGTCCAAAATTGACGAAGACCCACGATTGACACAAGAAATTATTGCTAATGAATTGGGCTTAAATGCCATGGCTGTATCGCGACTATTAAGTAATCCCTTGGGGCACACGAAGAAATCTGTTCGATGGGTAGCACGAATTTTTAATGTGGCCTTAAAAAAGAGGCTCGAGTGCATTTTGCTCAATTTTTCCTAAACAAATTCGAAAATGGTCAGTCTAGCAACTTTAGTAAAGTCGTTACTGCTGACGAATCTTGGTTTTATAAGTACGGTCAAAAAATCAAACAGCAGTCCATGGTATGGATCCCAACAGGAGCAAGCCCACCCGAAAAATCTAAGCAACAAAAATCAGCAGCAAAAGTAATGATGTCAGTTTACTTCACCCGATCTAAAATCTTGACTGCTATTCCACTGGGAAAGGGTCAGACGGTAACTGCAAAATGGTACATTGCTTACATTGAGTGCTTACCAAAAGTTTTCAAAAGTTTGTTGGAAAGCAGGGAGACAGAGGAATTGCGGCACTACTTTTTACATCATGACAACGCACCATCCCACACTGCTGAAATAATGAATAATTTTATTGCGATCTCTGGGATCCAAGAAATACGTCCAGCGCCATATTCCCCGGATATTCTGATTTCTGGTTATTTCCAAAAATAAAAATAAAAATTTAAAATGCAGGATTTCGAAGACTGCTTTCAGAAGTGGGTCTATAGGCTTAAGATTTCATTGAAATCAATGGCGATTTCGTAGATAAGATAAATAAATATAGTTTAAAAAAACTAAAAAAACACGCTTTTTCAAAATTATTTTCAACTTTTTAGTACAATATTCTTTAAAAGCGTATTTTTTAGTTTTTTTAAACTATATTTATTCTAATTAACTCTATTTTGATTTTTTTTCTCTGAATTAATCAGAGAACGTATAATAATTATTAGTATGGATTATTATACGTTCTCTGATTAATTCTGTTAACGCTACGATGTATGCAACGATTCGCATTTCAAATATTTCATATTGGGATTACGTCACCGCTAAAAAGTTACAAACTGACAGACAGACATACTGACAGACATACTGACATACAAGTGAAGCTAATATAAAGCGTGTAAAAAGGACTAAGATTACGAATAAATACAAAAATAATTTTTTTTCTGATCAACTCACCGAACATTTGTTGATCCCTGTACATACTAACTTTAACTGGTGTTTATAAAATTTACGATTAGTTTGTTCCGTTAGAAAATATTATAATTGCTTTAGCGTGCTGCTTTAATTATTTTATTGGGTTATTACATATCTACATATTTAAAAGCATATGATTGCAAGTTATTGGGAATAATAAAGAAGAAAAAAAATACATACATATAGGTATATGTACGTACGTAGTGTATGTTATCTTATATTTTTCTATATTTCTGTAGAATCCTAAACATTACTCATTGCACAATAATTTTTTTCATCACAGCTGTAAGAAAAGTACTCTTAATTACATGCCTTCTACCGACACACAATACTTGTACATATGTAAATATGTATGAATTTTGTAGACATATGTACATATATAGAGACATTCCAACATCCATCCATGTATACGTACTGTGTGCTGTTAATGGACATATAAACCTAATCTTGCGCCTGCTGCAGTCTGTACGGGTTCAGTTTTTTTTTTGCGCAGTTGCAATTAAACGAACTTTGCGCAATTTTTAAATAATACCGAAGTGAACGTCTGTATACTTTAATTAGTTACTCAATTAATGAATCAAACATTTTGTTCGTTCGATAGCAATGCTGAAAATTGTATGAATTTAAATGAGAACCATTTTTATTGTACACGTATACCCGCACATATGTATATATATATATACATACATATTTGTGTACCTTTTGGTTGATGTAAGCTTGGAACAAATTTAATTTAGAATGGCAAATTGAGCGTGTAGGGTCTGGGTCTGTCAAGTTCACCTTTCACTCATCTATGTATGTATGTATGTAGTTGCCCTTTATTTCTAAACTACATGCTACATGTTAAATATAGAACATAATTTATTTAAATACATATAAATATATTCACAGATGTACATACATATGTATGTAGATATGCATATACGTGCGTTCATCTTGTGACAGATAAGGTTTTGTTGGGCAGTTTGATTAGAATTTGTATGCAAATGTTCACAATCTGAGACTGTTGTGTTTGCGCGCTTGAGTGTTGTGTACTTGTATATATGTACATACTATATTTATGTATTTATACTTACATACGTACGTAAATTTAATTTTATAAGCACATACAGTGGCTCATAGTGAAAATGTTTCACCCTAGCATAGCAACGAAAGATTAATTCCAGGTATTTTGGTCGTACCTCAATTTACTTCCTTAAGCAATTTATTGAATTAATTACTATTACGCTCCAGAATTTTATATTCATAGCTCTAAAAATAAAAATCGAGCTTTAAATAATCCTAATTTAGACCAAAACATGAAAGAAAAGCTATATTAGGCCATACTGAACAAAGTCTTTATACCTTTCATGGCCTTATCAAATTTATGGTAATACTAATATCTGAAAAATTGGTTGGGAGGATAAAACACGATAATACCTTATCCTATGCTTTTAGATGTTTTTTTTGCGGAGTTTTGACCCAAAACCCCACACATGAACGAATCGGTTGTATGGAGGCTGAATGATATGGTCCTCCGATTTGGACAATTTTCGGTGAAAATGTTTATATATATATATACGTTTTTAAAATACAAAATACCTTCTGCTCAAATATAAACGAGACTGTTCAATAAAACAAAAACGGTTAATTATTTTTCAATATTTATTTTATCCCCTTCAAAATAGTCACCATTAGAGGCGATACACATATGCCACCTTTTTTTCCAATCTTCATAACACTTCTGGTAGACCGCTTAAGGTATGGCTTTCAGTTCCTTCTTCGAATTCTCTTTTATGACTTCAATCGACTGAAAATGCTTTCCACGAAGCGGCAATTTGAGTTTAGGGAAAAGAAAAAAGTCACACGGTATCATGTTGGGTGAATACGGTGCTTGCGGAACAATATTTACGTTGTTTTTGGTCAAATAATCACGTACAAGACGAGACGTATGAGCAACAATTTTGGAACAAGTCGAGTAGACACACGTCTCATGCCCAAAACATCGTGAATAATGCTATAAGCGGATCCATTTGATATGTTGAGCTCACTTGCTATCTCTCTTTCAGTCACACGACGATTTTCCAACGCAATTTTCTTTACTTTTTCGACATTTTCTTCGTTTATTGACGTTGCTGGACGACGATCATGGGGCAAGTTCTCCAGCGATGTACGGCAGTCCTTGAACGACTTATACCAACCAAAAATACGTGCACGTGAAAGCAAGACTCCCCATATGCCTTCGACCAAAAACCTTTTATCTGAACATTTCGGTTGTATGGGGGCTATAGGTATATGATACTGTACTACGGTTTCTAAGATTTTCGGAGAAAATGTTTGTTTGTGAATACGAATGTTTAGTACCAAGTTTCATACTTAACATGCTTCTTTGACGGAGTTTTGACTCAAAGCCTCATATTTGAAAATATCGGTGTGTGGGAGCTATATGTTATAGTCGTCCGATTTCAATAATTTTTGCCTTTTTGACTATTTTATGACCCTAAATCTGAAGAATCGGTCATATATAAATAGGCTATACTGGGTACGATCTGACCGTGTCCGGCAAGTGATAAGTTATAATGTGCCGTGCAACTGTGTACAAATTGTGGTTGAAATATGTTAAAAGCTGAGGAACGCAAACGTTTACGTTTACGTTTAAATTTACTGTACTCGTCATTCTTACCTAATCTATATACCAATATATGGTATAACACCTTTAAGTAAGTCAGACGATATTCACCCAAGATTATGTTTCAATAGTTGCTTTTGACGTGAACGAAGAAAAGTCTTAAAATTTTCTTTTTTTTGCTTCTACCAAACTCAACTAGCATCTTCCAACCGGAAGTACTAGGCACAGCAATGATCAGTAGGGCTGTAATAGATAACCACAGATTGACAAGGGAGACAATTGATGACCTTATCACTGAAAAGAATACATTCAAGCACGAAATCCACTATAAGATAACAAACATTATTGACTCAATTGCCATTCGGAAATTTATAGAATATTAAATTAATTTTTCTAATTGCTGTCGTCCTTCGGCAGGAAACGTCAAGTCCTCCGAGTTCGAACGGGACTTGGTTTAAACTATAGTTCCTTCCATTTGATGGAAAATTTGGAGGAGGAACTCGGACGAAAATCGCTTCAGCGGTTACAAGCGCCAATTATATATATGTTTGACCATGAGTAAAACATTTTTCCTATGCGCCACTGTACTTAAGTACGAATAATTATTGAGTGACGAAATAAGTTAGCGAACTTACAGAATATTCATCAGATAATATAGGTATGTATGTATGTATTCGAGTAAATGTAAATATGTATTAAATTAGTTTGTTTTTTTTTATCAAATAGTAATCAAATTTTGTAAAATATTACGTAATAAATTTGATAACTAGAAATTAAAATAAATTACTGATAATGAGTTTTAGTGTTCTTTTTTATTTAGCATTTATTTTCAAAGAGAAATTGCAGAGCGTGCAATTAGTAGAAACGATAGAGATAAAAATAAAAAAATAAAACGGCATTTTTCGTATGAAAAAAGCTCGTGAATTGCAATTATAACTGCAACTATTTTCTATTTAATTTTCGTAATTACCATGATTTCATATTATGACTTTGAGTATGACTGTAATTAGTTAGTAATTTATCAGAATCAAAAATAGAAGAATGGTTTAATTAGACTCGTGTTGCAATATAAATAAAATTAGAAAATATTGGTTAATTAAAGGCAAAATTCAAAGTAAAAAATGTTGGCGCGCGATGTTAAATGTAAATAACAACGCAGAATACATTTGTTTGACTCAAATTAAAAATTTACTGCAAAAATAACGAATCATTTTCAAAGTCTTCTTTAGCAAAGCAAATAGATTTTAAGCGTTCAAAGCATTGAATTAAAGGGTTATTCAACCTATGTATGGCCGTTCTGTTTCTGTTTCCTCAGTACAATGAAAAATGTGAGGTTAACGTATTATATTTCCAAGCCTAAGGATGTGGTTTGAACGCTCAATTCACATGTGGTGAACTTGAAAAATTATAAACAAATTGTGTAGGAATTTGCTGAAGTACGCAAAAAAAAGCTAATATAAACAAATACATACAATAATGGGTAACTGTAATTAAGTACTAACGCTACTTTGTAACACTATGAAATATCATAGTGTCACATACATACATATGTACATATACATGTGTACTATGTATGTATGTATGTAAGTCTCCGCCTCATTTATCATTTTTTCTTCGTTGGAACACAAGTTATCGTTACATTTGTTTCGTTAAAACGCAATTGAAAGATAAGTGAACAAACAGATATACGTACAAACATTACGTAAACAAATATTATAATACAAATATTTCATAACGAATCATTATCACAGCACTTGAGATTTAAAAAGAAAATAGTACGAAATACTCCAGACATTTTTTAAAAATTATCGTTTATTAATTAGATTACTGCACATGTCGCCATGAAGACTTTTTTCATTTATTTTTAATAATTTATTTATTTTTATTAATTTATTTAATTTTATTAATTAATTTATTTTTATTAATTTATTTAATTTTATTAATTTATTTATTTTTATCAACTAATTAATTTTTATTATACTTTTTATTCTTTATTTAATTATTAGTTTATTTCCTTTCTATATTTGTATATTAACTTTGGTCTGAAAAGCATACATAGAAGAAGAAGCAAAAGTCTCATCAAAATTTATTCCCATCGGGTCAGTACGACGAATCCGTCTGCTTGTACGCAAGCTAGTCCCCTCAGTTTTTTAAAAAATATGTCAATCGATTTTCGTAAGCAAATGTACTTTTTACTCTATTGATTATTTGTTAGTACCGGCCAGATCGTGTCACTATAACATATAGCCCCCATACAACCGATTTGTTCAGATATAAGGTTTCAGGTCAAATATCCGTCAAAAAAAAAAAAAAAAAAAACATTTACAAGCGTGAGATTTGATATTTTACAAACGTATGTACATATTGCAGATAAAAATTGACACTGAAAATCATCGAAATCAGGCCATTATAGATACAACTAATTTTTTCAGATATAAGATTTTGGATAAAAAAATGTGTCGAAAAAGCATTAAAGAACGTAAAATTTTGGTATTCTTCCACACACTTAAATTGATGTTAACATTCTGTTTTTAAATTTAGTTTTTTATATTTTCCAATCTTTTTTATATGTTATTTTTTATTTCCTATTTTTTTTTTTAATTTAGTTATTTCTTTATTGTGTCTTTATTAACTATTTTTCATTTTCTTAAATTTTTAGTTTTGTATATTTTTTATTTCATTTTATTATTTATATATTTTTTTATTTTTTATATTCTTTTATATTTTTCTCCTATTATTTGTATTTTTTATATTTTTCTCTTATAATGTATATTTTTTTATATTTGTCTCCAATTATTTATGTCCTATTTTATATATATATATATATATATATATATATAATTGACGCTTTGTAATCGCTGAAGCTATTTTCGGCCGAGCTCCACCTACAATTTGTGGTTTTGCGTCTTGATATTTTTCCATCAAATGGAGGGACCGTTTTATTTAAATTAATTTTCCATAACTTTTGGATGTTGGTGGCACCGGGATTTGAACCTGAGCCTTCCGAATGTCAGTACGCAATTCTAACCACTACCGGCTACCGTGGCCGCCTATTTTATATAGATTTATATATAATACTTTTATATTTCCATATTTTTTATTTATTTTTTTATAATTTTTATTTTTCATATTTTTTTTATTTTATATATTTTTAAATTTTTTACTTTTTTAAATTTTTTATTTTTAATTTTTTTAAATTAAATTTTTTTTTAAATTTAATTTTTTTTTAACTTTATATTTTTATACATGTTATATTATATTATATATAATTATATTATTAATTATATAATTATATTATTATATTATTTATAACTTTTATATATATAAAGGTATCAAAATCCTTATTATTGTTCTTTATTTTTATATTGTTTTATAAAATTTTATATTTCTATATTTTTAATTGTTCTATATTTTTTATTTTTTATAATTTTTTTTTATATTTTTTAATTTTTTATTTTTTTAAATTTTATATTTTTATATATTTTTTTTTAATTTTATATTTTTATATTTTTTTTTATATATTTTTTTAATTATATATTTTTATTTTTTATATTTTGTTATTTTCTTACATTTTTTTATTTTTTATATTTTTTTAATTTTCATATTTTTTGTAATTTCGTAATTTATTATTTTTTATTTTTTATTATATTATATCTTTTCTATTTTTTATTTTTTATTATATTATATCTTTTCTATTTTTTATTTTTTATTTTTCATTTTTTTATTTTTTTTATTTTTTCATATTTTTAACTTTTTAATATTTATATATTTATTATATTTTTTATTTTTATATTTATTATATTTTTTATTTTTATATTTATTATATTTTTTATTTTTTTATTTATTGTATTTTTATATTTTTTTTTCGTTTTCCTTTTTTTATTTTTCTATTTTTAATTTTTATAATTTTTCACTTTTTCTATTTTTTACATTTCAATTTTTTTTCTATTTTTTTTATTTTTATCTAGTTTTTTTACTTTTTCTATTTTTTTTTACTTTTTTCTATTATTTTTACTTTTTCCATTTTTTTTTACTTTTTCTATTTTTGTATTATTTGCATTTTTTGTTTGAACTTATGGACTTAAGTCGGAAATAACCAAGTCTAAGTCTTATAAAAACGAGTTAAATTTTATAGCCCTTAAATTGAATTAACCTAAAAATTAGTTATGATATTATAAAACTCTTTTTTAAGGTTTCTTTATAAATGTTTGCAGTTACAAACGCACTTGAAAAATTATGAATTCATCTGCATATTTAAGTATTTACTATGTAAGTATGAATGTAAGGAAAGTAATCTTTGCCATTTGATAAGGCACATGTATGTAGATTTGATAATTTTTATTATTTTTGCTACACACTTTTTGTAAATAGTGTAGTGTTTGTTTTTATTTGTTTTTTTTTTTGGTTATCTGATAGGAGCGAAAAATTATGATAAGAAACATTTAATTACCATTTAATGTTAGAGCTTAATGCGAAGGTCAGTAAATTTATCGATATCGATAATTAAATTTTTCTAAAAATATTTGGAACAACATTTCCGATCATGTATAAATAAATACATAAAAATAGTAATAATGATGATAATAAAAGTCGAAAAGTAGCGGAAGTGCACCAGCTGTGGGCACCTCTGCCTAAATTTTTACAGCAAGCGAATGTTACTGAACCGAATATTCTTAAGTGGAATTATATTCCTGAGCAATGTTTTCATCGGGTTTTGTGAATCAATTTTACGTTTCTTCTCAAGTTTGCACTAGATCATTTTTTATTCTAGGAGTGTGTTTTTAGTTAAGAAATGGGACAATATCATTGATTATGTTGACGTTACATTATTTGTCGCTGTTTTTATGCAGTTTACGCTTTTTTAGTTATGTTAAAGCCAGAGAGAAAAAAGGTGGCATTCCTCGAAATAGTTTGAATTGAAAATCGTATGTTTTTTAAGACAATTTCGTAGTAATTTAGCGGATTGAAAACTACAATGGTAAATATAATAACAATAACAAAATTTCGATAAGAACGCTAGTGTCTGTCGCTGATAAAAAATAAAAACATACGAAAAATTAGTTTTTTGCAATTTTACGATATTTGTAAGTATTTAATTAATTTTAACTTTGAAAGGAAAATAGGGGATTTGGCCAATTTTTATTCTTATTGGTTTTGCAAAGGACGATAAAAAAACATCATTAAACATTAACTAAAGTAAAAATATTAAGTTTTTATTATAATATTGGTCTAACTACTGATTTGTATCTGTGGATCACTACTTCGTTGCTCAAAGTCTCTCACGAAAATCTCTTTTCGAAGAAAGCCAAACGTATCACTCACTAATTTTTATCAATCTGTCGATGATCCCTTTACCGTAAAGAAAGTTCATTTTCAGGAACCAAAAGTAAATAATTTAGACATACATAAAAGAAAAGAGTAGTACAAAATCCATCGGTGTAAAAAAACGTCTAGACTCAATCCCAATTATAGCATTGCAACAAAATACGGCGGTGGTAATGTGATGGTCTGGGGTTTTTTCTCTGGGCAAGGCATCAGATCATCAAACAATAGGAATAATGGATCGTTTCATGTATACCGACGTTTTAGAAAATGTGATGCTGCCATATGCTGAAGAGGAGATGCCTTTAAAATGGAGTTTCCAGCAGGACAACAATCCTAAGCATACCTTGAAACATTGTAAAACTTATACAAATTAATAGGGAACACTGTAGAACAAAGGACGAATTGTTTATAGCTGTAAAAATGGCATGAAAGGACATATCTCAGAATGTTATGTTATGTTGTTTAAAAAAAATATGTAAAGATACCTTATTTATAGACAAATATACCCTTGATACTGTAAAGCATTCATGCGCTTCAGCCATTCAAAGTAATGGGTTTGAAGGGGGTGCTTTAGTTTTGTCCATCGACTTTGAACTACTGTAAATTCTATTATGTTATTTAACTTAAAAAAAAATATTATATTGCTTTATTAAAAATTAATATATAAACATAAATAAAATGAAAAACAAAATAATAATTTCCAATTAATTTATTTAAAAAATCAGCCCTAGCCAAAAGGTGCGCTACGGGGTGCTTTAGTTTTGGCCAATATTTATTTATATTTTTTATTTTATTTTATTTTATTTATATTTTTTTAAATAGATCGACCCACTTAACGTAATAAATTTTCAAGAAAAAATAACTGAAAATATGTTTTATTTCGCAAAAACCCACCCATGTACCGAATTTCAAGTAAATCATACCATAAATACAATCGAATGGTGCATTATCCGAGGAGAAAAGTAGTCCTCCTGTTAATCTAAGCAAAAAGCCAATTCTGTACTGAATTTGAAGTAAATGGAACCATAAATATGATTTTTTCGAATATCTCTGGGAAGTAAATTTTCCGAAAAATTTTTTTCGTATAAACCTTTCCAGAAACAATCTGATAAATTCTTTAACTCTTAAGCACTCAAAAAATAACATTCGTCAAGTTATGGCTGAGTTACCGCCCGAGGTGCCAAAAAGTGATTGAAAATTATTTCAAACGGATCGAAGTTTGTAAAAATTCGTGAGGCGGTCATTTGAGGCGGTATTATTTATGAAAATTGTCATTCGTTAGTCGATTAAAGGTCCAGATTGATAGCAAATTAGTAGTTAAAAAAAATTAGCCTAAAGTTGAAAAAAAGTTAATAACCCCGTAACTAGCACATTTACCCTGCATAGCATACATACATATGAATATATATAAAAAATACATTTTCGCCCTCACCGTGGGATGTCCAAGGAATCTGAATGGAAATTTACAAATATTTTATGAGCTAGCTAAATAAATACGTTCTTATCACTCTCATATTACGAATTAAAATAAAAAGAATGTACATTTTATGAACATACATACACACATATATATGTATGTTCAATATACATATGTATTAGATGTGTAAATACTTTTTTTTCTATCTTACTGTTGCTTCAAAAGCCAACGAAAAGCAACATGTGAATGAATGACAAAGTAATATAAAAAGTGTCAGTAGGTGAGAGAATAACAACAACTGCTGGCACTGAATAAATAATTTTATACCAACAACTACAGTGTTTGCAATAAGTTTTTGCCCTTTTAATTGTTAGAAACTACGTAAGCATATGATAAGATTTGTTTATTAAATGAGTATTTGAATTATTTAGATAATGCAAGAGGTAAAGTTAATATATTTTAGTGGTCTATGATCAATTTTACTAAATTTATGAAATATATTGTAATTAAATAAAAATGAAAATTAATAAAAAAAAATTAAATGAAATTAGGAATAAAATATAATAACTTTGGTGATGTGGTTATAGAGGTTTATTCAACTACTTTTTTTATTGTATATGAAAAATAAAATCTTTTATTAAAACTATTTATTGCCTTAAAGATGTACATTTAAAAAATGTTTTCAGAAATTTTCATAGTAAGATATTCATAACTTCGCCATTTTGACATCATTTCCAGTGACCCCTCGGAAAAAAGGTGCGTCTGCATTGACAGTAGAACTCATGACAGTATCATCCAAAGTTAAAAACAGAAAATCGTGTTTTAGCTAATACCATAAACTAGAATTTAGATACAGGGAAATTTAAAAAAAAAATTAAAATTATTATTTGCTCAACATTTTATTTTTATAAAATAGTTATTGTTGAAAAAAAAACAATCCTTGAAGATCTGTCTTAAATAAATTAACTTAGAAAAATATCTAGTTCCATTCAGTTCGCATCAGTTTTGATATTTGCAATTCAATTCAATTCATTTTATTCAGTCAATGATTTACAAATCTTACGGACTAGAAGTACAAATTAATTAAAACTTAAAACTATATAAGTATACTAAGAATAAAAAGCATCAAGGATAGAGCCAAAACGAGATCTCGGGAATATGAAATCAAGGTCAAGGCTTTTAGAGATTTTATTAAATTTGGAGAGCGCTCCAACAATAGGATCATAATTATAATAATAGGCTTTAATTATATATAAATAGAACGGATAATAAGAGCGCAAAGTTCTATGAAGAACAGTCCACTAAGCCATTGATGATGTCATAAAAAATAGCAATGACTGGATAGATCGTCGAAGAGCAAGAGATTTCAAATTCCAGCAAAACGAATAAACACGTTGGACGGTTTCAATTCTAGAGGAAAGCGTAGAATAAATTGGATTCCAAATTAAGCTAGCATACTCCTGCTTTGAACGAACCAAAGAACTATACAAAATTTTACGCGTGAAATCACCACCATACCGCCGTCGAAAAGCAAGGTTAGAATAAGCTTTTGGAATGATGCAATTGATGTGATTAATGAAGGTAAATCCCACATCAAACAACTCACCAAAATTTAAAAATTCATTTACAAAAGATAACTTATTACTAAATAGATAATAAGTCGACCTGAGCACATTTAAACACTTTGAAAAACTAAAGTTAAAACATATTTTAATATTAAGGGGTGAATGATTCCTAATGCTCCAATTAGCTAAATTGTTAAGATCCTCCTATAAAAGTAAAGCATCTGAATAGCATCGAATGCATTTAAAGGAAGTTTGAATTCCTAAAGAAATAATAAAGGACCAAGAATGTTACCTTGAGGTACCCCAGAGGTGGCCTCAAAGGCATAAGATCTCGTATTTTCCAATTCAACAAAAGAGAATCTATCGGAGAGATGTGATCTAAGCCAAGATAGGAAAGAAGAGTGAAAACCTAGGCACTATAGCTTACGTAATAAAATGCTATGTGGGATAGTATCAAAGGCTTTTGGTATAGACGACATCAACTTGATAACCCTTCTTAAAACATGCAATGCAATAACGAGAAAGACAGTCTGGTTAGTGACAGTAGAACGATCGCTGACAAAACCATGCTGATGCGGGCTAATGATGCATTTAACCGCAAAAAGCAATTTATCCTTTACTACTTTCTAGAGAAGTTTCGAACAAGTCGATAATTTACATATAGGTCTATAAGTTTTAACATAATTTTTGTTACCAGACTTAAACAACGGAGAGATAGAAACAATTTTCCAACGCCAGACGACAACGTAAGATTAAAAATGTATTTTAAGGGAGCGGAAATAGACGAACTGCACTTTTTAAGTACATAAGCAGAAAGTCCGTCCAAATCGCTATTCAAAGAGAGTTGCAAAGCAGCAAACCCATTCAAAACATCCAATTCAATGACTGAAAGACTACCGAAATATAAAGTTCTGCGAAATTTCCAGGTCATTACAGACGGAAATGTCAGCATTCCCGTCATAGTTAGATTTGAAAAATTCGGCAAAGAGATTTACGGTATCCAAAGTGCTTCCAGAACTCCTCCCACAGTAAGACATGAAAGAGGGAATATTGGAACAACCTATTTTAGAGCGGATATATTTATTTCCAAAAGGCTTTTGGATTCATTTTTAACTCTTCCTCAAATGAATATATTGCCTATAAAGAAAGTTTTCATATAATGAATATATTTAACCTTGTGTAGGTGATCATTACTGACCTTAAATAAATTATAAAATTTGTTCCTAAAAGCTTTCAAAATCTAATATGAATTCTTTCACTTTTAGATCATAACTTTTCTTTGCCACTGTATAGCCATGTGCAAATTTATGTCTCGTGCTTTAGTGTGCGAATATTTTGTGAATATTGCGTGCTTAGCAGACATTTATATGAGGCGTGCAAGATAGTTTTGCAAAAAGTTTGAAACTAAAATATGATCAATACATACAAACTTAATTGAATAGATACATACATATGTATACAAATAAATATTTGTGTACACACACATACCTACAATACGCTGCAAACATTTTTAAACTATAAGGTCTATTGGAGTAGTCCAATTGGCACTCTTCTGTAGTGTATTATTGGATCAATTGACATTTCGCTACCATCCTATTGTTAGCCGACTTTTAACAATTACTAAACGAAGTGGCAAGATTTATACTAGTGTGCAAAATATGTGTGAAAATTAAAATCGAATGAGTTTCTTTTCGTTGCTGAAATTTGAGCTAATTTATTCCAATGTAAATAGATGAAAAGAGCAAATTGCAATGTGTTTTACATTTATTGGCAATAACTTATTAATATCAAATTAAATTTATATGATAAATACTAAGTTTTATTAACTTTTCACCAAAGCGCAGTGTCTTCGAAACTGAAAAGTATGTTCGAATGTAATTTTTCGTATGTATGTAGGTATATACTCCATAATGTAGCCCACGGTAGATACTCCATGGAGTAATTTTTGGATTCATTCCAACACTAATCTCACTTAGGTACTCCATGGAGTACTCAGATGTTATGCAAAGGTGGAGTAAATATACGGTCAAGCGCCTGGGCATCGAAATGTTTATTGAATCATATTTTTTTGTATGGATTTTGGTTAGTTTAGGATTACACCATTGTACGCGTGGAGTATACTGTATATATATGTACATTTTATTTCTTTAATTATACATATGATAAGAACACTTAATAGCAATTGCTCATATGTATATGTATGTGTACATATGTACTCGTATGTATGTATGTATGTATAGTTTCAATTGTAATTGCTATCTTGTCCATACCCATCCATTATTAGCAAAACTACATACACGTACATATGTATGTATGTACGTTGTTCAAAAATTTCTAATGACGAATATAGTTTGTCAATTTCACAACAAACAATCATATAGGCTATGTACATACATATGTACATATGTACAAGTTATAAGTACATATGTAAGTGCTTTAATGATTTTTAGAAAATAAAGTTTGTTAAGCGGCAAAAAAACAAAACAAAAAAATGCCGAGTCATGCTGAGTTGAGCAGATTTTATTTTGTAGGGTACCTAAATATGTATGTATGTTTGTATGTCGATTGATATATGCACGCATGCATAGAAGATCGAGATATGTTAATTTCACCAGAGCATTTTGGTGACGTCATATTTATATATAGCCAATAAATAATACATATGTACATATGTGTATTAGACATAGCTAACCAATATATTAGACATCGAAAAGAGTAAAGTGAAAAGCCTTTTAAGAAAATTATTCTGCCAAAACCTTAATTTTACATGTTAAAGTATTTTTAAAAATATATGCATACATATGTATGTACATATAAATATAGGTATATGTATATATATATATATGCATATGAACGCATTACATTTTGTAGGGCATTTGAAGAAAAAGGTATGTAGGTATGATACATTTCTACAAAAGTCTTACAAAATTGAGGTGAAACTTATTTTTAGTTAACGTATCAAATATTAAATAAAAAAAAATACAAACAATATTTTTTTGTTATTTTTAAGTGAGCTTTTTTTTCGAAAGTATAGCGATTCAAAATTAACTCACACAAAATTGTATGTATGTACTTAAAATTATTTTTTTTTCTCAATTTTTCAATCAAGTTCACATGGTAGTGGTGATAAAGAAATGCACATTTTTTCACTCTATATTTAGAGACAAGTATAATTATCGCAAATTAACAGACTTGGTTTGTTAATTAATATGAAAAAATGGAAGAAATTGGAATTGAATAATAATAACTGAATAACATTATGACATATGTACATATGTACTTCATGTGACAATGTGTAATGTAAATTAGCAAGCAACACATACATATGCAAAAGTATGTAGATATTATCCCATTTTTCAACAAATATAATTTGACAAATGTACATACATATATATATATATACATGTATGTAATTATGTATGTATATAAATGAGTCATCTAACTTAAACAGGAGAAAAACTGATAAAGAAATTTAATATGTAATATTTTGTTTAAGCAAACATACTTACATACAAAAAAATGTAGGGTAAATGTGCTAGTTACCGGACGATTAACTTTTTTTCAACTTCATGCTCAATTTTCTTTCATACCAATATTTATGTCAAAATAATTGATACCGTTTTAGGTGCTTTGATTAATTCTAAATCGACTAAGAATGGTTTTTTTTAATAAATTTGATTTAGTTTTCTTCTTTTTTTTCTGTAAAAGTCACATTTGTAAAATAAGTTTTTGTTGTAGCCGAAAAAATTTTGCCCAAAGTAGTTTTTGGGAAATGTTGCGCAAGTGTCAACAGTCTTTGGTCGGATAAAAATCCGGGTCGTTCGGTTATAAAGAACTTTTGGATTTTAGACGCCTCTTACGACAAGCATTTCTTTATCATGGGTAAGTTCTTGAGCCCTTACCCTTGCAGGGGATTTCTAAAATAAGTTTTTTTTAATTTATTTATTGTAATTAATTTTTATTAAAAATTATTAGAATTTCTTAAAAACAAATAATTATATTCATAGTAATACAATACACTTTTCAAAAAATAAAAATAAATAAAAATTAAAAACATTTAATTTCTGACAAGCCCCGTCTTATCGCTGAGGTTCGACGATCTACCGATATACGAGTATGTATAACGTTGTAATACAGTATTAAATGGTTGAAGTATTTTAAAAATAAACACTTAAGTTTTTTTTCACAATCAATGTTATTTTAAAATTTTTTTTTGATTATGTTTAAAGATCGTATTTTTACGAATATTTTCATATAATTTTTTCTTTCTTTCTTATTTCCGTTAAATATGATTGTGGACCCAATTTGTAAGTAAACTCTGGAATTTTTCCCATAAAAGTTCTTGGAAAATATACTTTGGCATTTTGTAAATACTACATTACTCTTTATTAGGAACTCTTGTGTTCCCGCTTATGCATTACTTATTTTAAGAAAAATATGAAAAAATAATGAATAATAAATGAAACATTGCGGCGTTCGGACACTGGAAGAAATATTTTTTTCTATACATTTTCAGTTATCGGACACACTGCCCGCACATTGAAAATAAGCTTAGTTTTCACTCGATTTTTTTGAAACAAAATGTGTATTCCAAATTAATTATACATTAAATATCAAAAAACCTAAATATTATCGAGCCCATTTCTATTAAAATCTCACTTTCACTAACAAAAAAAAATAATTTTTTCACACATTTCACCAAGAAAATCCTTTTAAACAAATACGATGAGGAAATTACATAAAAATCAAACTTGTTATAAGATAAAAAATTAGTAACTATTTCGAATGCATTTATTTTTTATATAAAATTATTAACAGTACCCTTTTTTGTGGCATTAATACCTAAATATGGAGATAGGTACGATTTTTTTTTAGGAAAAAGTACATAAATATATGTACCTACATATGATGTAGAGATATGTTCCGTTGGTTTTTTTTAATAGAATTTCACATGTTCTAAAGAAATATTATTTAAATTTATTGCTAAATTTTATTTTTGTTGTTAATAATGATTTTTTATTGCTCATAAAAAGTACTCTTTATTTCTAAGCGATAGCAAATATAATATAACAAAGTCAAGTCTACATACATACATACATATACTATGTATAATTACGTCGTATACCATAGACATATATATCATACCTATATACAGACATTCTTAAATTAAATTATATTTTTATTATATTTATTTATATTTATATTTCCACAAAACCACGTGTGCATTTATTTATTTGTGCTATAATTTCGAATTGTCTTATCACTCTTTCCGAAAGAGATAATTGTTTTTTTTTTGTAGGTATTAGTCAAAACGCGTGGTTTGCAAAAATGTTAAAAAAAAAAGACTAGAAATTATTGCATGTGTGCATGTATAAATAATTCATTACATTAACGGGATCAAATGTATGATAAATTACAAATTTTGTAAGTTCACAACATAATAATAAACATAGATATGTATTTATGTATAATACATTTGTATAAATTTATATATGAAAGTTAACAGACAGTTTTTTTTTTAACGAGAATTGAGGTGACGGCTGCTTTCTTGTGACTAACTTCGTTAACTTTCTATTGGTTTTTAGAATTATGCATTAATGATTATGTTCTATAACACAATTTGATTTTGGATCTTTGACCAGACTTCTCAGACACTTTATATGGGTCTTTTTTTATCTCGAATCAATTTGTATGAGAAACCGTTTTTTATCAAGGCTGCATCGTAGCGATATATTTGACGTTAATCAAAAAATTTTGATCGTTTCGGTTGAAATATGGGGAAATTTTATCGTTAAAGCAGTTATCAAAATAAATTTCTTTTCGGTTTTACCCGAAACGAAATATATTTGCGTGTGGCAATTCCACTACAAGCAGTCAGCTGTGCGAAGAAACATAAGAAAAATTAATTGGGAAATGTTTGTTAAAAATGACAAAAATATCAATTGACTCGGAAAAAAAAGAATTGTTGGCGTCTTTTAAAGGTATTTCTCCATCAACACATACTTATATACGTGTATCTATTAATTTTATTTCCAGTTACCAGCATAAATACAAGTTGTTGGGATATTTTTGGCATGAGCGATGCTGATTTTCCAATTCCTGAATTTATTTGGTGATTTGGTACTTATATACGTATTGATGCACCAAAATTAGCAAAAATTTAAATATTTCGTAAGGCGTTGCCTTTGTTGGTCTGTCCAGGCTGCGGGTGGTAGAAAGTCACCAAATGCGAAAAAGAGTTTTACTCAAAAGTACTACCGCGGTGGCGTTAGTACACATGCACCTATGATTTTTGTGAAGAAAACTATTTGCATTTAAGATTAAAGGTGACGAAATAGTTAGTAGAATTTTGTATCATATTTTTATTATATATATTTTTTCTTTATTTTAATTGTTCGTAGACCTACCCTGGTTCGCTAAATTAGTTATTACGTTTAAATTTCCGTTAGCACAACTGTTTTTTTATTATTGTTAATAATTAAATAAATAACTTAAGACACTTCCATCCTCATGTGAATCCCATATTTTTGGAGGAAACAATATTTATGTTACGTTAAAATTCGCATTATACTTGCCAATGAAACCAGTTTTTCTGTTAAACAAATACAAAATGACGCAGAGTCTCACTTCATGATTGCAGGTATACGCTGCGTAGAACACATATTGATAGCATTTTATACAGATGTGTATCTACCATGCATATGTATACAAACGTCTAAGAAGTCTCCGTAAGTGGTATGAACGTATGAGCTTTTAACCAGCAAAGAATAATGTAAACTTATATTTTGTTTTTTAAGAAATAAAGTCGCAAAACCAAATAGAAATAAGATAAAAACACAACTGTGCAAATTTATTTTGAAACCAAACCTACGTAGAGAACTATTTTAGCCTTGAACTCGCAACAAAATTGTTATTTTTTATTTATATATTTTTCATAACATGACATAGGTTGATATCTACGTAATTACTTACATTCATACATACGTACCCGTACTTATACATATATGTATGTAGATATATTATTGGCAGTAAAGCTATCTCAAATTCTAACGAAAAACTAACAGATAAAAATTGTCTAAATGAAGCTTTAATATACATGCATTTATGTATATCCCTCCTGCGGGTTAGGGGTTCACCAGGCGACTAAAATCCAATAGTTCCTCCGACAGTCGGGTCTTTATACGGGAACGATCCGGATTTTTTATCCGGCCAAGGACTGTCACTCCCGCAACATTCCCATAAAATTCCTTTGCGGAATATTTTTGCGGTTACAGCAACAACAACATAGTATGTATACATATATAAAATATATATTTTTTTTGCCTTAACATTTTAACAAGTGAAGTTCAGATGATTGATTATTAATTAAACAAATGACGCTAAAATCTATTTTATTTAAATTACAAATTGCAAATATGACTTAATGCGGTACATACGTGTATGTTAAATACAATGTGTAAGTAGGTATTATAAAGGGTGCCAATAAAAAATCACAATCTGTAAACAAAAAAGCTATATTTTCTATTTAATCAAAATCTTGCTTTAATTTTAGAATACACTATAATAAAAAGTTGCTTATGTATGTAGGTATCAATTGCCATCTGCAAAATACGAGCATTTTAGGAAACTTTCTTTATTTTGCGTTTGTAAATTCAAAAATTCTTTGGTGCAAATTGAAATGGGAAAAAAATCGCAAAAATATTGGGATGAATATCATTTCAATTCTACCAGCTTCAATAAACAATTATAGAGAACCATTTAAAACTGATGGATACAGAAAATGTAAATATGCACATACTATGTATATTCAAATATGTAAACAAAAAATAGTTACATAGGTAATGTAATTGCAGTTTCACCATACGCAAAAGAACATTTCTCATAGCATGCTCAAAGCAAAACAAGGTAAAGTGAGGAGAAATCGAATTTATAACAAATGTCAAGGTTAAGCTGATTTACTCGTTTCAATACCGGACGGTGATTATCACATTATATTTATGTATGTACACATTTATTTCAATTTTTGTATGACTGAATGCTTATTATACCTACATATGCACTCGTATGTTTATAAGTATGCATACACTACAGACAAATCTAATAATACTCACAATTATTATATACACACATGAGTATACCTACTTTTTTTCTATGCATGTAAATATGTATTACATCGGTAAAATAATTAAACTAAGTGCTTTGCATGTTGCATTATATGTCATCGATTTTTCTACAATTAAAATATATACATATATTCAAATGAATATACAATTATACATATGTATATGTCCATTTATTTTAGCCTAAATTTATTTAATATATGAATACATATTGTATAATTTACTGTGAGTACTCCACATCTTTACGAAATATTTTTACTTACCGTTTAATTAGTTTATAATTGTTTGAGAACTTTGTTACAACTTCTAGTGTCACACTATACACCTGTTTATATTCACTTCAATTAAATTGGCTTGGTATAGCTGATATCTATTGGTAAGTAATTTTTGTCACGAAATCCCCAACCACAGACGAGTAATACCTATAAATCAAGTGCTTATTGTGTAATGCAGTTAAGAAATATGAAGCGCACTTTTATTGACCGGCCAGAAATGCACTTACTGGTGCTTTATTCGTAAATTCACAAAAAGCCGATTTATTTAATATTACGTTTTATTTGACCAAATTTAACCAATTGAAATAATTATCAACGGCTGTATAGTTTCTTGCTTTTATATAGAATGATACACTAAGTTTGTAATGCGCTTTTAAATCGGCGTCCGTGTTATAGATTACTAGTTATATTCGTTTATATATTTGTGTCGTGACGTTTGGTATCCTCAAATAAATTTCATACATATATGGTAGAAGTTATATTGCGTTGAAAGATACCCACTGAATGACCTCACTCACTCTTGAATAAACAGACGGAAATTTAGAGTTTGGGTGGCTCCCACACAGTAGAGAAATTTCTAAAACTAAGATTTTATTGTCGGCTCCGCAGGAAAGTTTCTTCGTGATAATTAGTATACCCGATTGTCCACAACAAATCAGAAAGGTTGCCTTAAATAACACATGCACACGTCTTTTGGACTGATTGCTAGTACTCCTCCTATTTGGTGTACTTTTTATTAAGTTAAATATATGTATTACGTCTTTATATATATATATTTTCACTTCCTATTTCATTCACTTTGTAATGATTCTTTTATACCGCGTTCGCTGCTGAAACTATACACTTTCCGCTTTTCCAAATTATTTAATACTCTTTATTTTGTGAAGCACGCTGTCCGATAGCTGCGCTATTTATGCAATTCCCGATGCCTACCGCAAAGATTTATTTCCAATTTCACCGCATGCTAAACGTCGTCGCCTATGCCTTTTCCTCATTTTTTTCTGCTGTTGCTGCTAAAAACACGAAAAATGTTTTTGACATTTCGTTTTTTGACATTCTGATAATGATGCCATATCTTTAGTAAGTAATGCATCATTAAAAATTAAGTGTTGGTGTACTCATAGTGAATTTCTTGCATGGAAGGTCCCCACAGTTTAAGCTCAACAAGCACTTGACTCTCTTGACAGGACATTATACAGGATGCGTCTTAGTCTTGAAGATATTGCTCAACAGGTCACGCCCGTATAAAGCTTTTCGAACAATTTCCAGTGAAGTTGGACTACCCCATCTCCACTTCCAGTTTTGACAATCTCTTCTCCACTCGATGAAAGGGTAGGTGCTGGAATGCACTCACCAAACCAATTAATTGCACCTGCGGGTTAGGAGCTCAATAATTTACCGTGGTAAGGCGTGCCTATCGTAAGAGGCAGCCGCTACAGTCGGGTCTTTATACCGGAACCACCTGGATTTTGATCTGGCCAAGGATTGCCACTCACGCAATATTCTCAGAAAACCTAAACAACAACAACACAAACCAATCAATAATTATCTCTCTCGTAATTACACCACATCAAAAATGGCGTTAATGCAGAAACACTATAAACAAGATCTCGGCTAGATGTAACAAAGCCGTAGTCTGAGTGCCCGGACATAAAGGCAACCCACGCAACAATATGCGGTTCCTCTAAAGCCTCGTGAAGGCGGCTTAGAGTAAACTGTATAATCCTTCATTTTTCGCCGAAAATCCTTTCAGCGGTTATAAAGTCCAATAGTATATGTATACACATATGTAAATGCCAAAGGTTTATTATAAATTAGTAACACAATACATTTTGCTGTATTTCAATTAACTTAATTGTAAATATAAAATATAACGTTCCGTTAATATAGTTACCACATGCTCAGCAGTAGTTAAACCTAAAACTTCTCCTACATCTTCAAGGGTTATCAGATGTTGCTTTCCTATTTTAATCTGCGGACCATTGCGATTTCGTAATCCATTGGCGCCATCGTAGTTCGATTTATATATAAAAATGTGGCGATGAGATTCACAAATAAGTGCATAATTTAAATCCGGCGAGCATTCAACGAACTTTCGTTGTTGCTTGGAAGCTTGTACATATCCGAAGGCATGTAAGTTGCCTTCATGTCGCAGGGACCAATCGTCGGGTTTCGAAGGATTGTACTGCTGTAACCATAGTCCTGCATCTACATCTTGGCGTATTGCTATTGCGTTTGGAAAACCTGGCCTCATATTTGTAGAAAAAATTGGTGGAGACGACCCAAGTACTACAGCATGAGTAATTGATTTCGTGACCATATTATAACGCCCTGAAAATCCTTCCTTTTTTTAAATATTTTTATCTTCATGTTTTATTTATATTTACCAATTTGAACTTCTTCATCAATTGTACCCATAGGAAAGTCGCAATCCTCAATTGGTGCTTCCAAGTTAGCAATAGGCTTTTGGTCTATAGGTAAATCCGATTGTCTGTTATCATCGATACTTTCTTTGGGACCACTGCCATTGGAGAGTAGAGATGGCCATCTCAACGATGAAATCTGTTTAACTAGTGTTATTTGTAGGTAATTATTTTCCTTAATGAATAAAGCATTTATTAATAGTAAAGTTTATATATATGCTAAAACCAATTAACTTACAATGGTCCAAGTGGTTAAGTCGTGATCAATCTTATCGAATAGTTCCTTATCTATTAACACATCCTCACAACATTTAACTGTGAGTTTGTCTCCAACATATTTTACATTGTAATCAGCTTTTTTCTTCCCTTCCTTAACATCAAATTTCATAGTGATATAGTCATCCGTTTGAACCCATGAGAATCCTCCAATTTCGTAGTTCTCATCATGTAGTGCCGCTTTTTCCGTCTTCGATTCCGACTTTTTAATCGTATTTTTCGAACGAAATTTATATTCATGATTTGAACAAATGATTAGAGAATCCGCTCGTGGTTCAAATGCGCAATAATATAAGGAACCTCTGCCTTCAAGTGTGTCAATTATTGAAAACACCCAATTTTCATTTTGCTCCCATTTAGCCCAATACATGTGCATAAAATGGCTGGAACCTCCCGAGGACTGGTTTTCGATTCTTTCAATTCTTCCTATCGCCAAACTAATTTGTTTTTTTTCTTGAACAATATCGAGGCGACAATCGTATAACGCAAAGTTTCGAACATTAGTTACTAAATTGCTTAAGCAAGTTTCTGCAATCAACTTCCATTCAGCGGCTTTAAGACGATCGCTTGTGTCTAGCAAAAAGATATTTTGAATGCCATCACATATAATACAATACTTTTCAGATATAAAACGCATGGTGTAATTGTAGTCTCCTTTGACATGTGGCGTAGTTCTACTTAGGCGATATACAACTTTTATGGGTTCAGCGCGTCCAATCGATTCATTATAACATGTCCGCATTACTTCCCCCAATCTAGTAATATAATACGAGCTTGTACGAGCCCACGGATCAACTTGCAGTAAATTTTGTAATGTAAAATGTTCTGCATGCAACAACGAATACCTTCAATAAGAGTAAATTAATGTGGAATTGGTTTTATTTGAAGTTTGTACTTACTGATCCTCATTTGGCTCAGCTTTATATGGTGCGGATGACAATTCTTGACGTATCACAGGCACAGGATCTAAGGATAGTTTATAACCGTCGAAATTGTTTCTAATGAGACTACGGTCAGCACGCAATTCCACAATTTTAGGCATTTTTATTCAAAAAAGTTTACAAAACTAAAATTAAAAATCTATAAACGTAAACTTTTCCGGTCTCTCAAAGCTAATGTTGTTGTCGGCTTCCTTTACTTTGACATTCGGACCTAACCAAGCAAACATAGTACTTGATTTTCAAATTTCTGTTCAATACCGGAATGTCAGTGTGTTGCGGTAATATGCGTTGACACGTGAAAACCATTATCGGTAAAATTTTAATTTTTTCGGACTTCTTTTCAGATAAATATCCGAATTCAAAATGGGAATTACGAAATCCAAAAAAAAAAGATTATTATTTATCGATTTCTCTAATATCCGAAAACAATGTGATTTGATATACTAAACACTGGTAAAAACTTTCATTTTAATAACGAAATTGCGTTGAACTTGTTTTTTTTTTTTAATTTTATTACAAACGAAATCTCTTACGCTTAAACGAAAAATAAAGAAAATTATGTTGACTCCTATCAAATTTTGTCAAAAATATTGCGATGGAAACAATCCTTACGAAATCATGTCTGATTACAGGTAGTCAATGAATTATTGGAAAAGGACCAAAATGCATATCACAATTAGCAGGAGGATATGTATGTAGATATTGAAACTACTCCTTGCAATTTGATATAAACATGAACTCCTTGGCGATATTAGGAACACCTGCAAACCTAGTTTAGTAATCATGTATGAACGCAGCATCAGCGTAGTATTTTATATAAAAATGAGACTTTGCCACTCTGGCGGAACTGTTTCCAGTTTGACGTTTTTCTTTATTTTATTATTCTTTATTTTGATTCCCGTCTTTCATTGCAACATCCTTTTTTATCCAGAACCTATAGGAAATGGGTGGGTAAATTTTCTGGCATTCTGTGCTTGCTTTGATATCAGTTTGTGTGTGCTATTTGGAAAAATTAGTTTCATTGGAGTATCTATACAAATATTTTTAAGTTTGTGAAATTGCTTTTTTTCAGTGAATGCAAATTTTAAATAAAATCAAAAATTTATAAAAATTCTAAGAGGAACATTTTATGTTTATACGTCCTCCATACTTATATACTTATACTGGGTTTTAGGGATTGCCTTATTTTATTGTTCTAACTTATGATTTGACGGATAGGATTCCCTGCTTTGATCCTTGAAGAATACACAAAGCGTCAATGTGAAAAGGAGAAATATAAACAAAAATTTTAAATAACGTCCTTGACTAGAAAATGGGTAAGTGGCAAATAAACGCTGTTGTTTGCAAGTAAATAAATATGTACATATGTACGTAAATACGGAAACGAAAAAATATATATAAAGTGTAGATAGGAAATAACAAAGATCAGATTGTAAGTGTTGCAGGTAAATGTAGTGTTTGTGCTAGTGTAAACCGTTACATTATCCATATTTTTTGGCAAATGAATATTTCTTCCTGCTGCCTCCTGCACTCAGCTCCGCCCAGTGCAACTCAATGCAAGTGTTTGAGCTTCATATTGAGAATAAACGAAATTAGTGCCTTGAGGCGCAGCTTCAGCTGCAGACGTGCTTCTGTTATATCGATATTGTTTTTTTTGTTCACATTTCATCTGCCACACTTGCCTATTATGTATTTATAAATTTTTGTTTTAAGTTAAACTAGGATAAGTTTACTCACTTAATTCAATACTTTTTTATTCCTTTTTTCGCTGCTTGGATTTCTTGGATTTATCGATGGCCGTCGCGTGTGTTGCATTTATTCTTATAGAAAGCATCGAAATGCTGAAAGCACTTTACGACTTCCAGGCGGTCTATCCCAAAACGATAAGCTTCGATGAAGGTGAATACTTCATATTGTACCAAACCTCAGCGCGGCAACGAAACTGGTGGCAAGTGGTTAGCATGAAAGGCAATATAGGTTTTGTGCCATCTAATTACGTAATGAAAATTAAGGTAAGTACTCAAATGTTTTGGAGTCTTTCCAGTTTTAATGTATTTAAGCGGTGTTATTCATAAATCCATATTAAACTCTATACAATTCACGTAACAAAATATGTGAATTTGTGGCTATGCGATTTTGTAATAGTTGAGGGGTGTGGCTAGTAATATATGTGTGCACTAAACGAAACTTTTCTAGTTCAAGGTGCACTTTTAACTTTATTCACAGTGACGTAGGTCGGAAATGTACATTTGAAATTCAAAGTTTTCGACTATAAGTATACTTTGAGAAAAACGAAATAAGTAGTTATCAAAAAGCAATTGGACATTTGCAGGATTTCATTCATAAATTATGCTTTATGCATTTAATCAGCGTAATAAAAGTTGTATTTGTTTTGCAATGTCGTATCGATGAAACATTAATACCCTTTCGATTGGAAACAAGTTTATTATGCTTTATCAAACAGTATCTTCATACCAAATCTGAATAATTTGAAAGTGCATATAAATGTGATTGTTCCATTCGTTGTTTTTTAACTAAATTATGGTAACTACATGTTTTGATTTATTGATCTATTGAAAGGGCGGATACTATTAATTAATCAACTTATAAATATTGAGATGAAGGAAGCTGATAACGTTTAAATGTTAAAGCAAGTATGACAGAATGAAGTGGTGGCCACATAACCTTTTCACAGTTAGGTTAGGTTAGGTAAAAGTATCTGTGTCATAAAACAGGTGACACATATCTAATACGAGAGGGGAGCATAGAGTAAAAGTATAAATAAATGAGGGGGACTTCTTTTGTGATTGCAAAAGTATTTGTCAAAGTGGTCCTTGATAAAAATTCGGATCGGTTCGGTGCAAAGACTCGACTTTCGCGTCTAAAGCAGAGAGTTACCATCCAGTCCATGCCCACTGAAAACCCTTCTTTCTTTTGTCCGAAGCCGTAGAAATAGTTAGCTACAACAACAAAACTAATTCAATAACCATGAAAAACCAATTTTCTAGCTTATAATGTTTTGGGGGCAGAACATTACCGTCTTTGTTTAAATAAATATCAATCATATCATAACCGACGTTAGTGGTTATGGCGGCAAAAGCTCCGTTCCAATTATGGGAAGCTAGTCCTCTATCAAACGTGAATGTCAGAGATCACAGAGTCAGCGAAAATGAAATGATTTTTTACTTTTGATCAGTGCACATACCATATGTATGAACGAGTATATACATACATATTAGAGCTCTAGATACTCGTTCGTTGCTCAACTGCTCAAATGATAGTTTGAAATTTTTCTAATTTCAATTTTATTTGTCAAAATTTCTTTAGTTTTTCAATAATTTCATAAATAAAATTAAAATTATAGAAGAAAGTTCTGGGGAAAAAGTCAATTTTTTTTATTAAAATGGCCGAATTGTTCGAGCTCAAGCTCAAAAATTTTCGAGCAGTGAGCAATGAACTATTGTGCGAGTACTCATTGCTCAAATGCTCAAGTAGCTTGTTCGAACAAAATCCTGAGCCCTAATACATATCAGTACGTTGTTTTTGTTGTATCCCAAAGTAGATTTTGGAAAATGTGGCGGGAGTGACAGTTCTTGCGTCTTTAGGTCGCACCAAAGATACGTGTAAGCGGTGAATGTTTGTTGTATGGATGAGATTGCTGCTTTAAGAGCCGCCGTGAAAGTACTACGGGGTATTTGGTGTTAAAGTTATTTGTGTAGGTAGACGTAGACTTCTACACCGTAAAGGGGTATTACACCTCATATGTATGTATTTTCAGCCAAAGCCAGAATTCTACTGAACGGCCACCTTCTAATCCAACAACTAATTCAGCACGAAATAATATGTTTAATATTTACTATAAAAATATTAATGGAAAAGAAAAAACACTTTTGTTATCAGAAAATAACCCAACTTCATAACCGTTGAGTGGTACATCCTCTTTGCATCACATGCTTGTGTAATATATTGATTAATTCTTTAATTGTGCTAATATTCTTTGCACATTTCCCTTCGCCCATTTTGAGGCATCCGTTTGCACTTCAACGCTTGCCACCACATAACACAGACATTAAATGGAGTGTATGCGTGTGTGCCGGTGTGGGTTTGTATGTATGTACTCAACCTATAATTACCCATGAAGATTGCCTCTTTTTCGGATTTTCTTGTCTCCCGGAGCTGCAACTGCCGGTGATAGCATCAACGCAGAGAGTGGATAAAATGCAACTTGAGGGTTATTGACACCAATATTCGGGCGAAAAGTTTTTATAAACCAGTGTGGATGCGCTGACTTAGATAGACTTTCATATAAGCATGTAAATGTAAATTTCTCTGGGTACAATGGGGTAATATGCAAATGCCTATATATATGTATATGTATGTATCTATGTACAAAAATGTATGCACACGAGAAGTAAGATCACAAAAAGTGACAGTATTTAGACTTTTGGTCTTAAAATTACTTAAAATAAGTATGTTTTTGTTGCCCTGGAAACACAACAAGAAAGAAAAAAGGCCGAAATGCGTGAGTATGTAGAAAAGTTGCGGTGACTTACAGAAGTTTTCAATACCGGAGCATACTTATGTAGGTATCAAGGAGATAATCTGGTGGTTGATATCTAGGGTGTAGTGAGTTTACAGGGGGAATGCTTCTCCAACCTGCTGAACGTTAGTGAAAGCGCTTCACCTGGGCGGAAGATCCACGGAGCGTACTGTTTCGACGGGAAGGAGAAGCTCTGAACGCCATTCACAAGGAGTTAGCCAAAATCTTCAAAGATTCCCTTCCCGTGAATGACGTGCTCAGAGAAAAAGCACCAAGCTCGAGCTGCCTCAAGAGATCCGCGTGACTCTGGCACAACTTAGGTCTGGATACTGCAGCAGATTAAACTCCTACCTATCCAGACTCGACCTCAACATACCCAACGTATGCCCTGCATATGGAGAGTCTCCGCACGACACTAACCACCTCTTCCCTTGCCCCCTTAAGCCGACGCATCTAATCCACCTCTCCCTCTGGTCCAATTCCGTCGAAACAGCACGTTTCTTGGACCTCCCGTTAGATGACCTCGGCGACTTAGATTAATTAACCTGCCCCTAAGCGGGGAAAACGTAGCCGCTACAACAACAACAACAAAGGAATGCCAATTTGAATGGCTCTCTGTATGCGGTCGCGCCCAGCAGAGTCGATACCATTCCTCCTGATGTGACTAAAAGGTGTCTCTGCTCGTGGCAGGCTTCTGCATGGTTCCGTCGGTATCACGCTGGCAAAAACGTTACTATGTTCCTCAAAATGATCAGCATGGGTGTTTTTTTTTTACTGATTATCCTGCCTCACACTTTTCTTAAAAATAATTCAAATGCTAATAATAAAATATTTATTTGCGTAAACATACATACATACGTGCATATTTTGCTGATCTCATAAACTCAGGGATTTACTCATTGTTGTTTGCGTAGCAGCTGAATTTTTGGTTTCTTCGCTAGCTTTCAAGCACAGTGCATGCTATTTTAACAACTAATTTAGACATGCGGCCGCTATAGCCGGGTGTGTATGAGTGCGTGATACTATGCATACGAGTATTGGTTCTAATCTTGGTCAGACTAACACCAAAAACTATAGAAGAAGGGGAATGCCAATCCTTTCGAGTGTATTTCTAACTCCATAGGGGCTAGTACCCTCACGAATTAGAGGATGAGCTCTACTGTTGCTGTAACAGTTCGCTAGCCCCACTTCGAAGCAGGCAAGATCAGTCTATGTCATCGAAATCATCTAACAGAAGGTCTAGGATACGAGCTGTTTCGACGGGTTCGAAGGAGAGAGAAAGGGTGGTTAGATGAGTTGGTTTGAGGGAAAATTTCTTATATTTCTTTATATTTTTTTGGTTACATATTTATATATATGTATGTATGTTATGTAGAGGTGATAAATTTGTAAGACCAATGGAGTATTATAGTTGCTTTGCAACCACAAAGGAAGTGTGTGAAACTAATCACATTTCTCTCTTCTCTTGTTGCACTGTTGTTACTTTGATGTTAAACTTTTTTTGTTGTTGTTGCAAATGTGACCTTATTAAATTGACGTTCTCTTATGCATCATGCACACAATGCTGTAATCAATCTAATTTGCAAAATCAACGCGTACAAGGCCAATACTTGGAATGTCCCTGCAGAGAAGCTTTAATTACACAGCAATATTGATTGCTGCAAAATTTTGGAAATTTTTTACTTATTATAGAAAGACTCTGCAAATTCTTAGTTCAGCTTGGTGTTAGTATAGAGCAAGACCAATAGAGATGAGCTCGAAAGACAGTTTCTCCAGACGGACTGTCCATCGATGATGAACTTCGTAACACTGGCATAACTCAAGTTTCCACCTACTCTTTCCCTCTGGTAATCAATAGAAACAGGTCGTTACGTGAACGTCCTTCTAGACCTCGACTTCGCCGACATAACTTTTCCTGGCCCTAGACGGGGTTGACAAGCCGCTGCAATAACAACATCAACAGCAGTTCAGTTTATCTAACATAGCCTTTGTGCTGTCTTCCGGCAACTCTGACGACAGCCGGTTTTACGCACCGCAGTTGACTCGGATTTTATCTGGCCACCTTTTCGGCAACCTTAGTTACCTATTTACGTCATCAGGTAATTTTAAAACATCAATGAAGCAACACCTCGCGGTAGGGCTGCTTCAAATCCTGTTCATCAGGGCTGGAGTTGAACGAATTAAACGACTCCACCATTCTTCTAAACATAGGGAGTGGACCTCATGTGGTGTGGACCCATGCTGCCAGCGCTCAACTGCGCCCCTAGCCTTCCCGCCTGTGCCTTTTGCATCTTTACCCACATTGGGCAAACATCCTCAGACCTTTACGGTCTTTACGGAGATTCTCACAGCATGATTCTCAACGTTCCCTTTCACCCCACCGCCATCCACACCCACCTTCACCTCTTTACCTCCACCTGGTGTCAATTTCAGAGGTGCTCTGGCCTGTGCACCATCCGCAAGTAAAGTGATGCATACGTTACCACTCGCTGTAAAAGTTTGCCTCTGGTTTATACAGCTGCAACATTCAATACCTACGCATCATTCCATCACACCATGTATTATATACGTTTCTTCGAGAGAGACTAGGCTCCAACTGTACCGTGGAAGATCGATGAGATAGTCGGCTTTATTATCCGCGAGCACCTGACAATAGTTGTGTTCCAGGAAACAAAGCTGAGGAGGCTAAGCGTAGCTCGAAGTACTCCACACACCATTATCTTTGGCATTCTTGTCTGTCAAATGATCATAGAGGAATGGAAATGCAGATTCGAAATTCTGCACCATGAACGACTATGTTATTACTAGAACTGTGGGCAAATGAAGTAGCTCGCCTGATATAACAATTACTTGCGACGGTCTGGCGACCTACGCTGACCCTAGCATGAGACCATTTGCCCATAATTGTCTCTGTCTTCCCTCTCTGAGGAAACCAATCACTAGGCCCCAGTCAAGTTGTTGTCTAACTCGACGAGATGCGGGTGGATTTCATTCGGGAACCGTACCTCGTCATACCAGAAAAAGTACGCATGCTTTTTTAGCCGACTTTTTACACTCCACCCATCTGAGCCTAGAAGCGTTTCATTGATCTCATATGCCGTTGACTGCTCGATATTGGCGTCTGTCCGGAATATTGATAACTTGTATTCGAAACTAAACTGCTATCTTATCGACCTTTCTCAATTCTTTTACTGCACGACACCTACAGCTGCAATCTGTGAAAACTAAGAAAAAGAAAGAAGTACCGGCTCGAACGCGATGTGAAAGTCGATGGCGTAAAAATTCTGACAACTCGCAACCATGAGAGTCCTATACGACAGCCTGTACTCATTCACTCATATACATTTACTTGAGACTGAACTTCCACCCAAGGACATCAGGAAGAGAGTACTATACTATACCGACTCCATTTAGCACCATAGACAAGAATCGCTAGACAGTACTAAGTGGTTTTAAATGCTATTCACCGAGATCCCGTCAACGCCCAAAGTATGTCCTGCACGCAACGAGATCTCGCACGACACTAACGATCTATTTGTGTGACTCCTAAAACCTACTCATCTAACCTCACTTTCTCTCTGGTCCGAATCCGATGACTTAGACCAGTCTCGCCTGCACCTAAGCGGGAGTCCTTGGAATTTTAGAAAGCCATTAATAATATTAATAAAACAATTTTATTTTTTATGCCAATTTTCAGGTGGAACCAGATTTTCTCATTAGTTTTCTAAACTCTTCAATTGAGTCGCTAGAAAAGTCTACCGAAAGTGAGATAAATGGAATTATGCCAAAGGAGGAGTTATTAGAGCGACTGCGTGAGAAGAAAATGTCCATGGAAAAGCTGTATTTGGTAATTAAAAAAAAATATATATATTTTCAAAATTCTATTTTTTAATAAATAACGTTTTCAACTTGTAGGACTACTCGGAGCGTGATTGCGATTCTTCCTTGTCATTTTCACAAAGTATTAGTGAGAAAAACTACTCCAAATCGCAAAGTAATCGCGCCACTTCCGCGTCGGCTCAGCAAACACCACGCAGTCCACAAAGTCCACCACGCTCCAATCGTTTGGACGGTAATAAAAAATCGATGTCTAGCCCCGCTGTTGGTGTTGTAATGCCACAAATTATGCAAGAATCCACTAGCATGGGCACCATGCAGATACAAACACAACAATCACAACTACAGCAGCAGCAGCTGCAACAGCAACAGCAACAGCAACAGCAACAGCAACAGCAACAACCACAACAACAACAAACACAAACACAGTCTAGCAATAAAGCCAGTGATATAACACAAGATAACAGTATCACATCGGAGCCTTCGGAGACTACAACAACAACAACGACAACCAGTGAAGATGTGGTGACCACATTTAAAGAATCTAGTCAGAATCAGAATTGTACCAAACACAATGGTAGCGAGCGAAAGTCTGATACAGGCGATGCTAATAATCGCAATGGTGGTAATGGCGGTAATAGCTATAATGGCGCCGGCACCACTGGAAATGGTGTTGCTGGTGGTACGAGTACCCTAACAGATACCAGTGAACATTTCAATGATGAAAAATCTGCCGAAAAATCGGAGGGTAGTGAACCGGCAAGTGATGGCCGTGATGTCGCTACCTTGGCAAACGATGGACGTGGTGACTTTACCAATAGCGTTGAGAATAGTCAAGCGTTGGATAGTGAAGAAATCGCTCTGCAGCAGGAATTGCAAATAGCCACTTCTGTTACATCGACAGTTACAACAAATGCTGTTATGTATGGAGTGACACGGAATAATTTAAAAGTTGAATCTTCAGATGTTTATCAAATTGTTGATATAATAAGACGCAATACAAATTTGAGTTTCGATTTGTCATGCGAAGCATTACGTGTGGTCTTAACTAGTCTAGAGCAATTGTATAACGGTGCCATAAATCCATACCTAGAGGCGGTAGCGATACATGTAACCGATAAAGTGGAGACACCCAAAGCTTTATTGGGCATGACACACGACTCGAAACGCCTGCAGTATATATTCTCACAATTGGCTGATTGCAAAAACGACACTGAACAACGTTCGTGGATGTTGTACGAGGATGAAGATGATATTATACAATTTCTCGAGGAACTAGTGGAAATATTGGTAACAAAGAATGAGCCTTAAATCGATTTATTGCATTAACATTTATATTTTTTATTTCAATTTAGAACAATGCCGATGAAAATATTAGTTGTTATGAAATGTCTTGCGATCAGTATCAGGTGCTAATCAATCTCGTACAGTATTATCAAATGGAAACCCGTTGGGCCATTAAACAGCTTTTGCTGAAGACTTTTACCGCTGCTTGCCATTTAGACCATATTATAGTTGATATTTTACTCACTTCTGTATTGCCATTGGAAATCGTAAGTATAAGTGTTTGATGTCTTAAAAATTTAATTTACTTATTTGAACCCATCATTTAATCATTGACCTAAAAAAAAAATACTTTCGACATTAATTTTCAATAAATAATTTCATTACAGGTAGAAGACATGAAAACCAATTTTGCCAATTTAGATAAATTTAAGAAACTTGTCAAAATGTTAACAATCATATTTTCATTGGGTCAACCTATGCCAGTAAATCATCAAGGTTAGTGGAATTTTAAATCAAAAAAATACCTACAAGGGTAACTTGCAGGAACACTTTCTATTCCAATTTTTATTATTTTTTATAAATTCTTCAGTTTTACAAATTATACTAAAACATATGATTTCAAACATAACAAAACAACACTAACTTAAAATTAATCAAGTCGATTCAGAGAAAAAATAATTTTAAGCAAACCTGCGGAGGTAAGCGTTGAAGAATTTTCCCGCCTGTCGTAAGAGTAAATCCAAAACTTACCGCGACAGTCGGGTCCTTATACCAGAAAGACCAGAATTTTTTCCGGTCAAGGACTGTCACTCACGCAACATTTCCTAAAAACTACTTTGGAGTATATTTTTGTGGATAAAACAACAACCGCGGCCCCGGTAGCCAAGTGGTTAGCATTGCGTACTGCCATTCGGAAGGCCAGGCTTCAAATCCTGGTATGACCAACATCCAAAAGTTATAGAAAGTAATTTAAAAAAAAAATTAAGTTAAATTTACCAATTGTGGTCGCCCCTCGGCAGGGAATATCAACCCCTCCGAGTGTATTTCTGACATGAAATAAAAAGCTCCTCATACCAAACCAGCAGCCATTCGGAGGCGGCTTGGTATAAACTGTAGGTATTTGTTGAAAAAACATCAAGAGCTCGACCGAAAATCGCTCCAGCGGTCGCAAAGCGCAAATTATATATGTATATATAAAACAAAAAAAGTAAATTAAACCATTTTTAGAACCATTGTATGGCTGTTAATCTGAACGATAAGCTGCTAATCCATTAAATTTCAAGTGAATCGAATCATAACAAAGATTTTCTCGTATAAATCGGTCACTGGTTCACTTCCCGGAGTAAAGTTAAATTTTTTTTTCTTAAAAACCTTCCTACTAAGGAAAAGCAAAAGGTTATCTATCACCGAATTCGGATGTAAATCGAACCATAAATACGATTTGTTCGAATAAGTCCACTTCCCGGTGTGAAAAATAGATGTTGGCCGATTCTCATACCTACCCGATCGGAGAAGTTTGGTTAAAAACCCCGTGTTAGGAAAATTTTATACATTAGATAGTTTTTTTTTTTTGAATCCAAAGATCTAGCAAATCGAACTCTAAATATATACGATTTTTTTCGAATAGATCGGTCACAAGTCCACTTCCACTTATTGTTGTTGTAGCGGGTCGCTACCTTCCCTTAAGAGCAAGCTAGATCAGTCCAAGTCATCTAACGGGAGTTCCAAAAAGCGAGTTGTTTCATTGGGACTCTCGAGGCAGTTCGAGATCTTCGTTTGCAATAGGTGGTGGTTTGACTCCGAGAAGGAAGGTGGTGACAGACTCTCGGTGAATGGCGTTTAATGCCTTTCGGTAAGCCGTCCTGTCCAGCGGTTATTGTAGGTGGAGCTGAATGCAGTCCTTAAGGTCGAGTACTCCCTTTCTGATGTGATTGGGTAGTCTTTCGGCTTCTAGTAAGTGCAGGAACTGCACAGCAAAGCCAGGGGTAATTAACTCGTAGCATAGATGTTTCGCGGTGCAAGTGATGCTCTGGCGACATCAGACGGTTTCCTGTCACACACTTGAGGGCTGTGTTTTTGACAGGCTTATTCATCTGCCTCTCGTTAGCGGGAAATTTTCTCTTATCAGATGCCTAGTTTATTAACAGACATACGCTCCAAGTTTCAAGTGTATGGATCAGTAGTTTTTGCTGTGGGTTGATCTCTCAGTCATTCTGGTCAAAGCTTTTTATAGAAAATATTTGAATTTCATTCAATTTATGTATGTTATATTAGGTGTAGTAAAATTCATTATTTTTTACAATATTTGACGTTATTTATCTGTATCTCGTGTTGTATAATTCCGATCGGGTCCCATTGGATGGCTTTAGAAATATGACATTTCGTACTAAAAAGTAAAAGTAACGCAATCGGTTGGCCAAGGTTTAGTCAGTCACAGTTTTAACAAATAAATATTAGTTACATTTTCTCTCGGAACCACAAGATTCACATAAAATTTTATAAGTTTCTAATTGTTATATTGCTAATTTCTTCATTTCAGACTATCTCGGGGTACATTTTGCGAGTTTTCTTTTAGAAATCGTTGAGGGTAACAATCCTGAAAGCCTTGTTGATATGGTTATATCTTTGATATTAGCATTTAATCTACAATTTACGGATTTCTCACAAAATGTTGTTGTCGAGGCTATGCAAAGCTTACCGAGTGCGAAAATTTTTACTGAGAAAATTCTATTACTATTAAATAGAGAAGGTAAATGTTAACTCTTTTTACTATATTAAAAAAATTTCAAGTGAAAAAAAAATAAATATGCTTCTTTTTTTATTGCAGAGGATCCAATAAAGTTGTTAAAACACTCTACGGAGACAATGAATTCAGTGCTAAAAATGTTTATCGACATCTTTAGCAATCCAGATACTGCTGGCATGTTTTATACAAACGATAACAAAGTGCTCATTGACATACTAGTGCGACAATTGTCCGATTTATGTGCTGGTAATCCGGTATGTCATTTGAGTATTTTATATTATTTTTTACTTACCATAATTTATTTATTTTTTTTTAAATTCGATACAGTTGCGTCGCTGTTACTTGGAGCTTTGTCGACGCATTTTACGCAATACCAATTACACTGAACATCAGCATCGTAAGCAGGACTTTATGAAAATATTTACACGTATATTTTGTGAAGAGACGGAATGTAGCGCATCGGATCAACAGTTAGTGCGGGAAATTGCTAACGAATTTCCACAACTATTCAAGGCTTAAAAATATTTCTGGTATTGTCGAAAAACTCATTTTGATGATGACTGAGGAAGTAGTAAATTCAACATGTGTATGTACATATATTGATGCATACATGTGTATATGTATTAGCTTTTTATTTGTGATTTGTAATTTGTAAATTTTTTTTTATTTTTTATTGAGATATTGTATGTGCTTTTAGTGATTGTTTATTTGGTATGAATTTTCATTATTAATAATAATAATAACAACAAAATATGGAATAATTTATTTATATTAGGTTTTAAATATTAATTTAAATATAATTTAAATTTACATACATAGCCATATGTACATATTATTTGTATATTTCTTTATTATATTTAAAGCATCTTAACAAACAATTACGTAATGCTCATATAGTCGACAATTTAAATACACATACAAACATATTACAAGAACATGCGTGCGTGTTTGTCGCATATGTATGCGTGTAGATGTAACAAAATGCGTCTAATATTAGTAAATTTAAGCAATTAGTTAAGCAGAAATATTGAAACAATTTGCAATATTTGAAATTATACCTGAAAACAAAACAAAAAAAAAATATTATGAAATGTAAGTTTATTTAATATCTATGTAACATTGTATTAGCCATTAGTACACGCACTCACTCCAAAGGCTCTTTTGATAGTGCCAGGAACGGGTATATGAAAGGAAAGCTCAAACAGTCTTATTTGCGGTTTTAATTAATTATGCATGTGAATGTGTGCGTTCAATTGAAAAATTTGCAATCGAAGTATAAATTTTGCAGTTTAGTCGTTTTTTATTATTGTACAAGTTGAAAATTAATGGCAAAGATTTTTTATTAAGTATCTAGTTTATTTATAGTAGCTTCTTAGCTTCTTAAGGAAACCATAACTAGTCCAGCTGATATAGACATATGTATTTTAACTTTTATTTATTTATATACATTATACATATATATATTTTAAGCACAAATATTAAAAAAAAACTGGCAGCTGTGCAGAGTGCGGTAGAGGCAATAACACATTTTTACCTTTAAAACACACAATTCTAATGCAGAACAACGTAACGAATGAAGAAAAATAACGAAAAAATATATACATACATACATACATATAACAAAAATTTTAAAACAATACCATGTTAAATTTGACTATATAATCTATATAATGAAATTAAATAAATGACTATATACAACTAAAAATTTATAATAAATATGTTATAGCCCAAATATTGACAAAATAAAAAAAAAAACAAAGAACAAAAAACAACAACTGAAAATTACAATATGCAAATATGGTATAATGAAAATACGACTTATTTAAAACTAAAATTTTCTAAACCGTTCTCGATCAACTTAAATAAATTATAATCAGTAAAAGTAGTTTAAATAATATTTAAAATCAATAAATTTACAGTAAAACTGAAATTAATGACACTTAAAAAAACCCTTTTTTATTGCATTCAAATTCAATAAATTTATCGAAAAATAATAAAAATACAAATTTTGAATAATTGTATTAATAGTAATAGTATTTAATTTTTTCGTATTTTTTTTCTCTAAAATTTAAGTTTATTGGTAATTAAATACATATATGTAAAAATGCAAATGAGAAAAAAAGCAGTTATGCCTGCGTTGCCCTTGTCAAATGAGGATTAATATTTATATATAAAAAGTATTGTTATCTATACGTATATTAAGTTTGTTGTTATAATGTATGACTGTTTTAAAATCTATTCAAAAGACATCCAATGGCAAATGTGTTCAATTCATTTTTGAAAAGTCTATACACACATGCACATTTTAATTCGAGATTAAATCAAAAAGTTTTAAGGTGAAAGTAAAAAAATATATATTTGTTTTATTTTGAAAAGATTTTTAGCATTGAATGAGTAATAGCAGAAATTAAATAATGACCATTTTTTTGTGATTTTCTTACATATAAGACGCTGAAGCGATTTTCGGCTGAACTCTATCCAACAAATGGTAGAAAAGCCAGTTGACTTCGAACCGTTGGGTTATTTTTATAGCAAGTTTATTACTTCTTGTGGTAATTTTCAAATGAAGTTGGATATATGTAGCTCAACGATGGAGCCCCAGCTTTTAGTTCCATTTTTCCCAATAGATTCGGCGACAGTTGGATGTTTATACCAGAACGACCCGGATTTTTTTTCGGCAAAGGACCGTCACTCCCACAATATTCCCCGAAAATTTTGAGAATATTTTACGGTTACAACAACAATGGCAATACAACTAAGGTATCATTTTGGGCCAGCCTAATAAGAAAACAATTTCATTTCAGTCAACGTTGAAGGCTTATTATTATATTTCTGAAAGGTATGCGCAATTCATTCCTTCTTTTCGCAGATCGGTTTTTCCATACCTGGTCTTTCCATACATGGTCTTTTCGTACCTGGTCTTTCCATCGGAGTGGGGGTCTTGCTCTGCTTCCACCGGCAGGTACTGCATTGAAAACTTATCCATCCGGACCACATGACCTAGCCTGCGCAGCCCCTGTTTCTTGATTCGCTGAACTATGTGAATTTCGCCGTATATCTCGTACCGCTGTCGTTCCATCGGCTACGGTATTTGCCGTTCGCAACTTTTAGAGGACCATGAATCGTTCGTAAAACCTCTCACTCAAAAACTCTTATCACCGTTGTCATCGTCCATACCTTCGCACCATATAGCAGGACGGGAACGATGAGCGACTTGTAGAGTTTGGTCTTTGTTCGTCGAAAGAGGACGTAACTTTTCAATCGCTTACTCAGTCCAAGTAGCACCTACTGGCAATTGCTATTCAGCGTTAGATTTCGAGGCTGACAGTGTTGTTGGTGTTAAGTTCACGCAAGTGAGGAAAGTCTTTGTCTGAAATTCACCTGGGAGTGGCCAGAAACGACTCTTTTGAGAAGGCGAATCCCATGCGGTTGTGCTCGTTAGGGTCTTAATTGCGATATTAAGAAGGCTTCACCCACGGTAATTGGCACAGACTATGGAATCCCCTTTTTGTGGTTTGGGCAGAGCACACTTAGGTTCCAATCGTCGGGCATGCTTTCATCCGACCTTATTTTGAAAAGAAGCTGATGCATACTTTTTATCAGTTCTTCGCCGCCGTATAGCTCGGCCGGCAATCTATCGGCCCACGCCGATTTTTCAAACGGGCGATTGCAATTTGAACTTCCGCCGTGGTCGGGTAATGAAACATATGTTTTATCGTCATCGATTTGGCCATCGGGTTATCCATCTATTGATGTTCCCTCCATAAATTCACTGGTTCAAATCCTGGTGTCGTTAATTTTAACAAGCTAAATTTCAACCCCTCCGAATGTATTTCTGACAAGATATAAAGCTCCTAATAAAAATCGATCCTCCGTTCGGAGGCGGCTTATAATAAGCTGTATATCTCTCCATTTGATGGAAAAGCATCAAGAAGCACACCACAAGAGGCGAGCGACCAAGAAAAGCTTCAGTGGTTACAAAGTGCCAATTTTAATAATAACAATAATAATAATATATTTCCTAGATTAAGAGAATACCCCTAATCTTTTAATTTTCCACCAAGCTGGTAAAGACATTTGATTTTTACCTCCACTCTCTTTGGCATAAAACATGAATACATTCATTGTGCCCACTTCTGTTAGTTGATGATCTTCACCGCATAGCCACAATACTTGCTGTAGACCCTTTTGGGCAGCCTCTTTTTGTACATTGATTGTGGGTGCATAGTTGGAGCCCATTTTACGATTACCCACAACACCGAGCCACGCTATATAAGATACATAAAAATATATATTAGGTCCAGTAAAAGGTTCGTTTGGTTTTTATCCGAATTGTCCATAGTACTAGTGTTACGTGTCGCATCATGCCATACTATACGGCGCTGAAAACGTGTTTATTCGCGCTATTCTTTGACAGTTTTTCGATTGATTGACTTAGTACGTTGTGAGCGCTCGTCAAAGATGGACACCAGCAAAGAGAAAATTCGCTATATTTTAAAATTTTTCTTCGATCAAGGCGAAAAAGTAGTCAAAGCGGCTGAAAAAATTAATTTAGTTTATGGGCCCGATACTGTAAGTCCAAAAGCGGTTTGCTAGGTTCCGTTTCGGTAATTTCGATGTCAAAGATACACCACGCGTCGGGAGGCCTGCCGTCAAAAATTGCGATAAAATCATGAAATAGTGGAAACAGACCGTCACGTGAGCACTTATTTAATTGCTAAGGAACTAAAGATAAGCCAGAAAACCATTTGGAACCATTTGCATAACCTTGGATTAAAAAATTAGCTCGCTATTTGGGTGCCACACGATCTAACGCATGAAAAACATGATGGACCGCATTTCCATCTGCGAATCGCTGCTGAATCGCTACAAAATCGACCCATTTCTGAAGCGTTTGGTGACTGGCGATGAAAAGTGGATCACTTACAACAACGTCAAGCGAAAATGGTCGTGTTCGAAACGCGGTGAGCCGGCGAAAACGGTGACCAAGCCAGTATTGACGGCCACAAAGGTTTTGCTGTGTGTTTGGTGGGATTGGCAAGGAATCATCTACTACTAGCTGCTCCTCTATGGCCAAACGCTCAATTTGGCCCTCTACTGCCAACAACTGGACCGCTTGAAGGCAGCACTCATCCAGAAGAGGCCATCTTTGATCAAGAGAGGCTGAATTGTGTTCCATCCAGGACGAATCCAAGCCACACACGTCTTTGGTGACGCGCCAGAAGCTCCAGGAGGTCGGATGGGAGGTCATAATGCACCGACCTTATAGTTCGAGCCTGGTACCACGTGATTACCATCTTTTCCTGTCCATGGCGAACGCGCTTAATGGTGAGAAGTTGGCCTCAAGAAAGGCCTGTGAAAATTGGATATCCGACTTTTTTTTGCCAATAGGGACGCAGCCTGTTACGAGAGGGGTATAATAAGTTGGCATATCGTTGGCAACAAGTTTACCACCAATACGGCGCATATTTGACTTAAACCGGACAAATGTACACAAAGTCATCATATTTTGAAAAATCAATAACAAACCGAACGAACCTTTTCCTTGACCTAATATTTATATAATATATGAAAACATTATTATTCTTTTCTCTCCCCGCAACTCACCTTGTAAACTGTGAATCTGCTAGAAGTGACACCGCACCATCATTATCAGCCTTAAAATAACTACCAACCGGCCTGAGTATTGCATAGAGCAGGGCAGAATCGGAAGAGGCGTTGGATCGATTAGTGTGGGGCGGATATGTAATCAGGCAGCTTCGCTATGTGCCACCCATTCACTATCAAGGTAGAAGTATATGGTATGTATCTTTAGTATTCTTATTACGTGTTATTATTTTACTATTCTCATACAAGTGCATACACAAAAAAAAATATTAATAATAATAAAGTAAACTATTCGAAGAATGTTTACAAAAATCTGACTTATATTGCTAATTAGTACTTAAAGTCTACTTACATACATACTAACTTAAAGTGTGTCTACATACCAGGTGTGTTTGTTGAAATGTGCCGGTTTTACTAGTAGATGTCGCTAGCAATATGTATAAATTTCTATAATTTGGCATGTATGTAATTTTTTTCTATTGACATTAACCTACAAAAATACGCAAGTCACATTCCGCCAAAATAATAGCGTCATATTTGTTTACCTCAGTGAATATGTCGAGTTTCGTTCCAAGTAAATCGCATTTGCGGCATTCGTTGCTTTTCTTATTTCATCAAAAGAAAAAAGCAGCTGAAGCTGGTAGAAACTTATGGTGAACATGCTCCAGTGATTAGAACATGTGAGACATGGTTTCGTCAATTTAAAAGTGGAGATTTCGATTTGACAGACAATGAACATCCTGGTGCAGCAAAAAAATTCGAAGACGATTAATTGCAGGCGTTATTGGATGTTGATCCAACCCAATCACAACAAAAATTGGCAGAAACACTACATGCGACTCGAGGAGCGATTTGCCAACGTTTAAAAGCCATGGGAAAGATCCAGAAGTATGGTAAATGGGTGCCACACCAGCTGAACGATAGACAAATGGAAAATCCCAAACCCGTTTGTGAAATGCTGCTTCAACGATTCGAAAGGAAATCTTTTCTGCATCGAATTGTCACGGGGGACGAAAAATTGATATATTTTGAGAACCCGAAGCGAAAAAAATCATGATTTTCCCCTGGTGAAGCTGGCCCATCGACTGCAAGGCCAAATCGCTTTGGCCGTTTGGAGGGACCAGTGTGGTGTGGTGTATTACGAGTTGTTAAAACCTGGTGAAACGGTGAACACGGATCGCTACCGACAACAAATGATCAATTTGAATCATGCGTTGATCGAAAAACGGTCGGAATGGGCCCGAAGACATGGCAAAGTTATCTTGCAACATGACAACGCGCCGTCTCATACCGCTAAACTGGTGAAACACACATTAAAAACACTTAATTGGGAAATATTATCGCACCCGCCGTACTCTCCAGACCTCGCCCCGTCCGACTATCACCTTTTCGCATCGATGGGACATTGCCTTGCAGAGCAGTGCTTCGGTAATTTTGAAGAAGTCGAAAAATGGCTCGTCGAATGTTTTGCCTCGAAAGAGAAAAAGTTTTTTTTGAAAGGTATCCATAATTTGCCTGAGAAATGGGCGAAATGTGTAGAAACTAATGGTCAATACTTTGAAAAAAAAAATTTGAGATTCCTCTGAATTTAAGTGTTTTTTCATCATCATCAAAAAACTGGCAAATTTCAACTAACACACCTGGATTTTCTAAATGTAACTGATATTGTTAGTTTACTATTATTATATTCTCAGAAGAAGAAACTGAGCACGAGTAACTGTAAAAATAACAAGTTAACACGTGCCATCAATTTTTTGTTGAAAGCCTATTGAGAGGTTAAAAGTGTATTACAAAATAATTTTTTTTATACTTTTTTATTGAAATGAAATGAAAAATTACGTTGATTTCATAAACAATTTATTTGCGCAATATACAAATAATGAAATAAAAAATAATTTATTGTTGTGATCTTGCATGTAGTCTCAGACAACGAGAATTCTTAAATTTTGTGTGCATGGAGAGTTTTTTTATTATGTTGGTTTATATTCCAACGAAGAATGATAATATTGTTGTAGTAAAAGGAAATCCATAAAATTGAAAGATTTAATTTTTACTTTTCGTATCCAGCCTTATTCAAATGGTTCCAAAAGGTTTTTTGGGCAACCTTTAGCTCTTGAACAATCGAAACAGTGTTTACATGACGGTCGGACTCGACAATGTCCATGATTTTATCGACAATGTCCATTTTCGGCAATTACCGGAATGCAACCGAAATTGTGCATGATTGGCTGTAACAGTATCAGGACCATAAACGCTATTCACATTTTCTGCCACCTGGCTTGCGTTTTTGCTCTTATCGAAGAGAAACTGTAATATATAGCGTATTTTCTCTTTGCTAGTGTCCATCTTTGACGCTCAAACAAAACTCAATCAACCAATCACAAAACTGTCAGAAAAGGTTTTTTTTTAGTACGAAATGTCATCTTTCGAACGATCGGACTTATACAACGCGAGATACAGATATTTATTGGAAAAATAATGAATCTCTTTTTACTACACCAATATATGGTTATCCATTTCGGGATTTCAGAAGTACCGGGCTGTATTTAGACATCTGTCAAACATAACTGTTAAATAAAACATGTTTATTTTTTTAGCTAAATGTTAAGTATTTATGAAAATGGATCGCTTAACTACCTACTACAAAAATAGTGATTTAGACGTGGCCACGTTTCGTACTTTAAGAGGAAATTATGGTGCACATAGTCGTCCAACTACTCAAGCAATTGGTAAAATTTTAAAGAAATTAGAAGGTACTGAATGGGTAACAAATAGTGTAGGCCTGTGCATCATCGTTTTGTTCGCTCCATCCCAAATACCACAAATATTGATGTTCAGATCGTATGATAACCGACTGTTTGTGGTCTGCAATTGAAGAACACGAATGAAACAAGAACATGATGCCACATGCCACACCAACACGAGCGAATATGGCTTTATTACGAGACAAATATTCTGGCCGCATAATATCTAGTCTTGGCGATATCAATTGCCCACCGAGTTCGACCGATTTGACACTGTTGGACATTTTTTTTTTGTGGGGCTACATGAAAGACCGTGGTTATAAACCCTTAAACAGATCGAAGGTTGTAAAAATTTAAGAGCCGGCCATTTGAATGATCAAGTCTTTCACATGTGCCAAGGTTCAAACTTTATTATAAAAAGGGAATTTTATGAAAAAAATATTTTAAATGTATTTTATTTACTGTTATTCGGAAGGCTAGGGTTCAAATCTTGCTACGACGAAATCCAAAAATTACAGAAAATTAGTTTAAATAATAATTAAATTAAATTTTATAATTGCGGTCGCCCCTAGGCAGGGTATGTTAACCCCTCCGAGTGTATTTCTGACATGAAATAAAGGCTCTTCATAAAAAATCATCAGCCGTTCGGAGGCGGCTAAGTATAAACTGTATATCCATCCATTTGTTGGAAAAATATCAAGACGCAAAACCACAAATTTGCAGGAGGAGCTCGGTCGAAAATCGCTTCAGCGGTGACAAAGAGTCTGTCGAGTAGAATCTCTTCCACGGTCTAGCTCTAAGCACTATGCGACATAAATTCCTTGGATACTTCTTTGATTACATAGTTGATGTAGCCATCACCTTATAATGGGGTTTCCAATAAGAGGTGTTTTATTTTGAATAGCCTTTTTTTGGCATTTGACAAGTAAAATCTACGCCAGTAATAAAAATGGAACGATAAGAGTTTCAACATCGCATTGCAATTATTGAAATTCACTATAAAAATTTAATCGAAAAACCATTTTGACTAATGAGGTCCATTTCCACCTCAACGGCTACGTCAAAACTATGCAAAACTCTCCCATCTGGGGCTCGGAAAACCCAAGATTTATTTTTGACAAATCTCTCCATCCTCAACGTGCACCTGTTTGGTACAGTTTAAGGTCTGGCTGGGTCATTGGACCTTATTTTTTCGAAAATGAATGGATTGCGCTATCGAGAGATGATTGATGACTTTTTATGGTCGGAATTGGATGGTCTTGATGTGGACAACATTTACTTTTAACAAAACGGCGCTACGTGCCACAAAAGCAATGAAACCATCGATCTATTAAAGGAAAAGATTCTTTGAATATCAAAATAGCATCTCTAATTGGAAAATCCTCTATATAACAGTCCCGGGCGCCCAGATCGGTGCAGCATAATTTTTTTATCTTTTCCCCAGGTGCTGCCGGCTAACGCTTTGAGGCTCTGCAGTTCTGCGGCAATTATAATCATATGCCGAGTGAAGAAGTACAGATGTCGAATGTGAATCCCAGTAACTTCGGGTTGTTTATAGTTGGAAATTTGACGGAAAGTTATACTGTCAAAAGGGACGTGGAAGCCGAGTCTTGAATGCGTTGACTGTTTATTTGATGTCAGGAGGTATTACGTCTTGGACTAGGTCCCTACCACACTCACACGCTTTGCCTTCTTACCCAGTCTGGAAAATGTAGAACTCACGACGAGGTTATTGAGGCCAATAATGTCAATATCATCGGCAAGATACAAACTTCTATAAGAGTAGCCTTCCTGCCTGTTTTAAGTAAATGGAACCATAAAAGCAAATTTTTTTTATGTAGGTCAGTCCGTGGTCCACTTCCCGGACCCGATATGCATACACAATTTCATACAAATCGGTCTAATCGATTCGGAGGGATTTGGTTACAAACACCGTGACGAGCGAAGCTGGAGCAATATATTTTATATACCGGTGGCATAGTAAAATAATTACTTTTCGTAGGGCCCATTAGTATTGTCATCGATTAGAGATCCCAAAGGATTTTTCGAAATTTTTTACACCTAACGTGATATTCATCTTGAAGATTTTTGAATTACTTATAGAGTTGTCTTCTAAGCAGAAGCTATAATGTTGAATCGTATGGATCTATTAAAATATCTCTTTCAAGCCGTTTTTCTTAGGTGGCAAAAGTAAAAAAAGAAATTGCTAGATGAATTGGATCTTCGCGATTGTATGTGAAACGTGCGTGCTTTGAGTCCCTGGTCAAAGGGGCATCATAGGAAAATACGTGCCAATGAGCTGGACAGAAAGGGAACTGTCATACGGGCATACGTAGGCTGCTATATATAGGTCTGGCCTATGCAACACTAAGTGTTGCCAGGTGCAATCTGACATTTCCATTGGAAAGTTTGACATTTTCTAGCATAACATCACTCAGAACGTTTTGTCATTTAGTCGTGAATTGTTTCATTTACAGGGAATTAAAAAATTCATCTCGGCCAAAAAATGGAATTAACTCGTGAACATTTTCGTGCGATCATTTTTCACAACTTTCGACGTATTGTAGATCATCACGACAAGAGTGCATCGATGAATTTAAATCTTTGTATGGCTTTGAAGCACCATCTGATAGCACTGTGAAAAACTGGTACAACGAATTCAATCGTGGCCGACGCTCGCTCAAAGACGAATTCCAGGAAGGTCGTCCAAAAACAGCCGTTGTGCCAGAAAACATCGATGCCGTACGTGAATTGATAATGCAAGATCGTCATGTAACATACCTTCAGATAGAGGCATGCCTATGCGTTTCTTCCACCAGCATACATTCGATATTGCGTGAACTCCTGGCCGTAAAAAAGGTTTGTTCTCGTTGGATCCTGCACAATTTGACAATCGCTCAAAAAAAGGCTCATGTGGATTGGTGTAAAGAAATGCTGAAAAAATACGATCGCGGTGCTTCAAAAGACGTTTATAAGATCATCACAGGTGACGAATCATGGATCTATGCGTATGAGCCCGAAACAAAACAGCAATCGACCGTGTGGGTCTTCCAAGACGAGCCAAATCCAAAAAAAAAAAACAAAAAAAAAAAAACCATTTTCGTTGATAAATATTCGTATTTTCAATATTAGGCCAGAAATATATATAGCAACCCACGTACCTTGACAAAGTATCTGTTAAGACTAGCCCTCACCAGAAGAGCCTACAGCAGCTAGAAACCACTTGCAATATGACCGAACAAGTCTGGCCATTGATCGAAGTGAACAGAACTAAGTATTTATTTCTTCTAAACAGGATCTTCATAAGCATAAAAATATAGACTGCTGCTCAAACGACTTTTACCGTAGCTGCAGAGACATCGATGAGAAGGAATCGGTGGACGGATAATTCTCTCAGTGCGGTCAGTTATCGCTTTCTCAGACCTTTATTTTTCGATTGCCATGCAGATCTTCTATCTGTAGGTTTCATTAATCTCCTGAGCTTCATAAAGTAAGTATTACAATGGGCGAGTAGGCCTTAGTGTGCTTGGTTAGAGTTCCGTGATCGGGCAACCTCTTTAACTACCTAATTGACCAGATATCCAAATCTCAATCAGGGATGTTATAGAAACCGACACAGAATTGCTTATTTATCGAAATTGAATATCGATATCTGTTTGAAATGGTTATATGAAACCGACTGGATTATGATTTTTTCGAAGATAATTTAGCTTAATTTTTTGTTTTTTTTTTATTTAAATTAATTTTCCATAACTTTTGGATGTTCATGGCACCGGGATTTGAACCCAAAGCCTTCCGAATGTCAATACAATGCTACCTACTCGGCTACCGCGGCCGCCATCGTTTTGACAAAGAAACTTTTATAATAGTGCTGGATGTGATTGAAGATAAGTTTGATAAACTGCCTATCCCATCTGTGCTCGGTCTGTGGTCAAAGACTGAAATATCTCCTTAACGCGAACCTCAGTTTCGGTGGTTGTAATGTTTGATTTGCCCACGCTGACACAGTTAGGGATGAATGACAATGAAAAGCGGAAAGCACGTGACAATTTTTAAACCAAGTACCGTATTCAAGGTATTACTGGTTGTAAAACCCATTGTTCATGACTTAAAATTTGATTCAATTTCCGTTGGGACACAATTCTGTCAACGATTAACGGCTCGGTTTAGTTCTGACACTTCTGCAATACACAAAATCGATACGAAATCTGTTTCGGAATGTGTAACCCCTTAAGCAGAATTTTGTCGGTTGCAATTCTGATTCTAACAAAAATATGATTCGGCAACACCCGTGAATATTTTTGGCGATTAGATTAAATTTAAAAGTGTTGGGAATTTTAATCGACCTAAATGACTTATGAGATTTTTTTTTTATTTAAAAGTGGTAGATTTTTTTTAAGAGAAGAGGTTAGCATGAAAAAGGCGAAAAAGGTTTAATGTCAGAAGAGAATGAAACTATCTTTAAATTAGCTGTGTTCGTTGAGAAATGTCAGTGAAAATTATCGAGTTACGAAATTGAGAGAGTAAGATGTCTTATGCTGCAACTACCCATCTTACATACCTTCCGTCCATAGCTACCTATCTTATGAGAGCGCATTGTAAATAAAAATTTGTCACTGCTTGTCGAAGCCGTTACTGACGGTTGTTGCAGAAAATACTCGTTTTTGTATATTCTATTATGGTGTTATGTTATGGTATATTAAATGGTGCGGTATGTTAGATGGGTAGTTGCAGCATTATTCTCCAAACGAAAGAAATTTACTTAGTTTTCACCGAACAGAGCTCAGTAAAATTAGCCGTGTTTGGCCCAAACATGATACAATAATTTAAAGGTAGTTTCATTCTCTCTTCGCAGTCGGCTTCGAGCTATCTAATATCAACCGAGTTTTGTCTTTTCAGCTGTCATCTTTCCTTAAAAAATCTTCGATTTTTAATAAAAAATATATGGAGAATTTTTATATTTTTTAATTGTCAAAAAAATCCGGAATTATATTGTATTTTCCAACCATTGAGGGTGGGTTTAAACGACTTTATATTCTTTTCATGATTGGTGTAGTGCAAATTTAGAAAATTGCAAGAAAGTATCAGAAGTGAAGGGATGGTCTATCAGTTTTAGTGATATTTCAAAGAAATTTTGGAACCAGACAGGATATTGTTCCAATCGTTTGCTTTTGAGAGTGATGCAAATAAATTAGTTTCAAAATTTCGCTAAAAGTCGTTTAAATTGATTAAATTTCTCAAAACTTTTAAATTTAATCTAACAGCTCAATATATTGAGATTTGAAAGTCCAGTCAGTTAGTTAGTCAGTTGTTGTTGCCCGATCCCGGAACCCTTGTCAAGCGCACTTAGTCCTACTGGCCTACTTGGTGCCTACAGAGGCAAGATCTGCAAGGTAATCGAAAAGGCAATTTTCCACATAACAATAACTGAATGCACTGAGAGCTAGGCAGTGACAGATGTAATCCTCCAGTCCCCGGATGTTATGCTTATGGAGATCCTGTTAAAAAGAAGTAAAAACTTAGTTCTGTTCACTTCAATCAATCAAAAATACCAACTCTTTCCAATTTATTTACAATAAAACACCTCTAGTAATTTCATTTTTTACTTCTGCTGTCTAAGAAAAAATTAAAAAAAATTTTTAACAGTACAACCATACGTATTTTCAATATTATAGCTCCTGCTTCAAAGATAACCCCAAAAGTTATTAAAAAATCTCCAAGTTGAATATCTTGTAATTGGTAATATCAACCAATTCTGAGCAAACACGTTTAGTGTTAAAAATTTCAAAGTGAAACTACCTTATTATAATTTTTGCATCATCGGCTCAACGAACACGATTCAGTAAAGTTCAGTAAAAATTCTTACTACCCATCTAGTCGCCGAACAGAACTAATGAAATTACCTTTAAATTTTGAATCATTGTATTTTTTTAAATTAAAACTTCTCGTTGTGTGAACTGCCTCCAAATAATTTTTCAATTATCCTCTATAAATTAATATAATAAATAAAATACATTTTTTTCTTTTCTTCGTTGTGGTTTTTTCTATTTTTCCAATATTCACGTTTTTGTTTATTTGAAACTATTTTTTTTTTATAAAATATTTTACAAGGTAATGAATCCAATACAAGCACTTTAAAATCAGTAATAATTTTTTGCTATGAGTACAAAAATAGTATTCCTATTTATAACACAAATTTCACAGCTTTTGGAAGCTTTGTTAGGAGACAATATTAATTATTGATTTATTTTTATTTTTATATAATTTTATCTTTTTTTCTTCTATTTACGCGCATACACTGGTATGCATAAATATTTCTGTTTGCTGGCAAAAAGCATTAATTTTGAATTTCGAAACAAAATCTCAAAATAATGACAACAAGTCGAAGTCTAAACTAATAAATGCACTTGACTCTGGTACTTGGGTTTTTCTATTATTTTCGTGTTTTTTTTAGCTTATTAATTATTACAATAAATTTAATTGCATGTCTTTTGCCAGTAACACCAAACATTGATACAAAAACATACATAAAGGTATGTATTTGTCTTCACATTATATACCTGAGAAGTATTATTATTTTTTCGAGTCACAAAGAAATTTTAGTACTCCTTTTTTTCTAACTATGTAGGCAAGGCTCTTTTAGCATTATAGCATTAGTCACTGGGTGACTAACATATACCTATGTATAATTATTTCTCAGTATACAATGAGTTGAGTTTATGCATAATTATTGTAAAAATATATGTATATGTATATACTACAATTTTCTCTACGCACTTAATTTATAGCATTTCACATACTTAGTAAAATCTCCTTACCCTAAAGAAAAAAAAACTAAAAATAAATAATTTTAGAAACTTATCAAATTAATACGTAAATATTAAGTCTTTAAATGAATAAAGGACTTGCTTAATAATTAGCGTTTCCAATATCGCTTTCTACCTTATAAAGGCTTATGCTAATAGTATAGATATACAATTAACGCGCACAACGTGCACTCAAAACAAAAGTCCAAAAACAAATGTAACTTTTTATTAGAAAACTTTTTAAAAATCGAGTTTTGCCATTTCCCAAAAAAAGAACACCTACAACTTGTATGCTATACGTGTATGTATACAGTTATATAGTAGTTATGATACCCATTAGATCCGCTTTAGTACCGACCATAAGCTTCGAAAATATGAAAAATACTTAAACTAATAGCGAGTAGTTATAGTAAAGCTATTTCTCTCCAAAAAAAAAAAAGTAAACTAAAAACTATTGATATACTGCAATGCACGGAAAATCTATCAACACGGTGTATTGAAAGCTTTCGAACGTGTGTAGTTAGTCAATCGTTACCGCCCACGGATGTTCTATTTTGCCATACTGTATACCGGTTAACGTCTCCCGTATCGTCTCATGTATGGGCTTCTCTTGCTCCATGGTGGGAATGTAGAGATTTGTGCCCATATAGTTGATGCGATTGATTGGGCTAACCACACAGGCGGTACCAGTGCCAAACAGTTCAAGCAGCTGTGTAGAAGAAAATGGTTAAGAATTTATATTTAGAATTATAATAAATATTTTAGTTGAAAAGAAAAATTGAAATTCCCTAAATTTTACTTACTCTGCCTTCGTTGAGTAGTTCACTGACTTGTGGCATGGTAATCACTTCTTCGCGCACATCAAATTTACCCCATTGTCTGGTTAACGCGAGTATTGAGTCTCTGGTAATACCGGGCAGGATAAGACCATTGAGTGGAGGTGTGACCAGTACTTTATCTGCAATAAACAAATGAATGAATGAGTATAGAATATAATATAAATCTTGCCAAATAAATAATTAAATTAATTAAAATCTATTTTACAGCAATATGAGAGTTCTAACGTAAAAACAAAATTCTCTATCTCAGAGGAACACTATTTTAATATTCTTATTATACCATATACATAAGTCCTTTTCGCTGAGCTCATGGGTAGGTAACAATTGTTAGCAATTTTCACTGAACAGCGTACGGTGAGGTGAAAAAACCAATAATATGTACTGGCTAATTCACGAGGTAAACAGAAAATAGTCTATACTCCTTGTAAAATGGACCTCCATAAGCATTATAACCGGTCACTGTCTCCTTAAACGACTTAGATGAGGAGGAATCGGTGGAACACTGCTACCTGCCAACTTCTCAGTACGGTATCCATTATCCTTATTTTCATTGAAATTTCTTCTTCGATTGCCTTACAGAAATCATTGGTAGGCATCATAAATCTCCTGAATTTCATAAAACATAATAAGTGATTTGAGCATTTTTGAAAGGTAAAAGGAATCTCGTTAGCAAGACCCACACGGGCCAGTAGGCCTAAGTGTGTTTGATCAGGGTTCCGTGATCAAACAACCTGTTAAACTAGCTAATTAACTACTGGCTAATTATTACTGAGATTTCTCACCGAACAGAGCTATAATTTTTTTACGCATTCATATACCATAATAGAGGTATTCTCTTGGTATGGGAGTGCTTCTTATGGGGATTGAGAAATGCTACGGCAACTGAAAGGCTAAAGTAAATATCGTAGTCATCGAGGTGGAAATTGTATTCTTCAGTCAAGTTGACTTTCCGAATAAATTTGTATACCAAATTTTAATAATTTCAATGCGTTGTTCGTGTGTTATTTCGACGAACATCCAAAATTATAGAAAATTTTTCTATTTTTTCTCTAATTTTTCTAATTACAGTGACCCTCGGTAGGGAATGTCAAGCCCTACGAGTGTCTTTCTGACATGAAATGAAAATTCCTCATAAGAAAACTCATCAGCCGTTCTTAAGGGGCTTAGTATCACAAATTGGAGGTGGAGGTCGTCCGAAATTTACTTAAGAGATTACAGAGCACCAATTATAATAATAATAATAATATATTCATTAGATTAAGATAATACCCCTAATCTCTTCATTTTCCGCTAAGCTGGTAAAGCCATTTGATATTTACCTCCATTCTCTTTGGCATAAAACATGAATATATTCATTGTGCCCACTTCTGTTAGTTGATGATCTTCACCGTATAACCACAATACTTGTTGTAGACCCTTTTGGGCAGCCTCTTTTTGTACATTGATTGTGGGTGCATAGTTGGAGCCCATTTTACGATTACCCACACCACCGGGCCACGCTCTATAATATACATAAAAATATATATATTGCAATTAGTAAACATACTTACAACCATAATATATGTACATATCATATACATACTATATGAAAACATATTTATTCTTTCCCCACACCACTACTCACCTTGTGTACTGTGGATCTGCTAGTAGTGACACCGCACCATCATTATCAGCCTTAAAGTAACTACCAACTGGACTGAGTATTGTATAGAGCAGGGCAGAATCAGAGGAAGCAACACCAAGCGTTGGATCGATACCGATCAGTGTGGGGCGGATATATAAACTGGCAGCTTCGCTATGTGGCACCCATTCGGAATCGATGGAAATAAGGCGGGAAAGGCATTTAATATATTCTTCACCTTCGAATGTGGGTAGGCCGGAACGTTTAGCAGCGAGATTCATGCGATTCATATTCATGTTGGGGCGGAAAATTCGAATTTTGCCATCAACACCGCGATAGGCTTTCATACCTTCGAAGAGCTGTAAGGTGAAGAATGGTTTGGGGTTGGAATTAGTACACTCTCTAGGTACAAGTATATGTATCTTTAGTTGCAATATACTAATTACGTGTTATTAAATTACTATTCTCATATATGTGCATACATAAAAAAAATATTAATAATAATAAAATAAACTATTCGAAGAATGTTTACAAAAATCAGACTTATATTGCTAATTAGTACTTAATGTCTACTTACATACATACTAACTTAAAGTGTGTTTACATGTAACAATTAAACGGTTGGTTTTTCTAAATGTAACTGATATTGTTAGTTTACTATTATTATATTCAGAAGAAGAAACGCAGCACGAGTAACTGTAAAAATAACAAGTTTACACGTGCCATCAATTTTTTTTGAAAGCCTATTGAGAGGTTAAAAGTGTATTACGAAATAATTTTTTTTAAACTTTTTTATTGAAATGAAATGAAAAATTACGTTGATTTGATAAACAATTGTTCTGCGCAATATAAATAAAAAAAAAAAACAAATATTTTATTGTTGTTCTCTTGCATGTAGCCTCAAATATTACAATTTTTATATAACGAGAATTTTCAAATTTCGTGCGCGTGGATAGTTTTGTTTTTATTAAGTAAATACCCGGGATATTACTTCTTTGATTACCTGGTTGACATAGCAACCACTTTAAACTATTCCGTTGTATGCATTTAAATCTAAAAACACTTGATTTTGACGATCTATTCAATCTTTATTTATGACATCATCAATGGCTTAGTGGACTACGCAAATCTGCTTTAATGCTTCTCACAGAACTTTGCGGTCTCATTCTCCTTTTTTTATAATATTTAGATGTAATTAAAGCTAATTATTACAATTATGATCTTCTTTCTAGAGCACACTGACTTTAATAGAAGGTTCAAGAAACTTTGATCTTGATTTCACATTCTCGAGAACTCGTTTTGGTTGAATTTTTTAAATTTTCTTTAAACGTGAAGGTTATGCCTACTGTGCGTTTCCTTTTTATTTTCATATTGATTAATGAAGCCACCAGATCAAAGGGTCAGGTTGTACTTGTTACCTACAAGTACTTCACCTTTTTGGTAAAGCTATGCCAAAAACGTAACACAGCTTCAGCATATACCATATATACGCCAGATTTGCCTTCCTATGACTTTTTTTATTTCAAAAATAAAGAGACCCTAATGCTGTTGCCGTTTAGAGCAGTTGATAACATCACTCAAAGAACTAAAGGGTCTTTCAAAGACCAAGTTTAGGAAGTGGAAGTGTTTCGAGGATTGGAAGAGGCGCGGGTGCAAATATATAATATCTCGCTACGTTGCATCAAAATTTATATTTATTTTTTAATTAAATAAAATTATTCTAAGCCATAGCTATGATTTTTGCATATATTTTCCATAAACTTATATCTCATAAATTTCTAATCCCTTCCATTGTTCTAAGCCCGTCATCCCGCAAAATTATGAACTCACCTCAACAGCGTAGTGTAATACTTTGGCCGCGGGATGCATAACGAGATTTTCGAGTGGCGTAATTTCCGGTCTCTGCCAGCCACCTAAACTCCGATGATAGTAGATTTTCAACATGTGATCGGTGAATACTTTGCCAAAAGCCAAAGCGTCATCATTATCCGGTTTCGGTTGTAATTGATGTGGTGCTGCCAAACGTACTGCCAACTGGACCGAAGCAAATTGGTGACCAACATCTTTATCATGTTTAATCGGTTCAGGTGCTGTGGTGTACTCGCTGGAAATCGATGTGGTGATCTGGAAGTCTGGTTCAGCTTGCTGTTTGGCATGTTTGTGTACGGTTTTCAATGATTGATTACTACACAAACGTATAGATTGCTCTATGAAGCGTATTAAACGATGTTGATTGCGGAATATTTCCTGTAAATGGAGTAAAATTTTCAAAATTATTATTTGACAAAATTCACTAAAAAAAAATTTAGTTTAGTAAAAAAAAAACTCTTTATTTACTAAAAAAAACATAAGTCAAAATTTAAAAAAAATTTATATACATATGTATAAACCAAAATTCGGTACTACATTAAGTAATTGGATTTATTTAAATAGCTGGCGGCTAATGCAATTCACTTCAAGTGCTGTTTGACCTTTAAATTTTACAAATCTACATAATGCGCATTTACTGTGCTTTTTTGTTGAATTATAGACGCTTCTACAATTAATTTATACACCGGGAATGTTCGTGTTGGATTTTTTTTGTATTTCAGCACTCGCTCCTGTTAAAACTTAAAAAAAAAAAAATTTCATTTAAATTTTTGTTGCTTAAAGTTCAAAGTTGCATCACATTGTGGCGAGTTGAAGCAATTTCACTGTACACACATATGTATTGTATGTACAAATATTTGTTTATTACATACATGAAAGGGGAAGTGCAAACTTGCGATATATACATATAGGTATATATTTATATACTATATAATAATGGTAAGCATTGCATACTATCATTCGGAAGGCTAGCGTTCGAGTCCTGGTTCGACCAACTTTCTAAATTATAAAAAATTAATTTTTATAATTGCAATCGCTCCTCAGACACGAAATAAAGAATTTCTCATAAAAATCTACCAGCCGTTCATAGGCGCCTTGGAATAAACTGTAGGGTCCCTTCATTTGTTTGCAAAACTAAAAAGTGGAAGAGGATGAGCACGGCCGAAAATTGTTTTAGCGGTTAAAAATCCCCATTTTTTTAGTAACATTTGTATTTATTTACTGAATCTGCTAGGAATGCGCTGCTGGATTAGCGTTGCTCTTAACAAGGGTAGTAAGTCTCCTCTCCGCAAGCGCTTTTGACTTGTTGCGGAGGCCAAGGTGATAGCGAAAGGGTTCGGTTGATTTAGGAATACAATCTCTTCTTTGATGGTGCGTATATTGAAATCTCTATGAAGATTTCCGACTGAAATGCTTGTATTACATATAGATTTGTCGCGTAAACTGTTCGCCATAAACTGGAGATCGAGTTTATAGTCGTATTATAAAGAAGAACTTTATTTCCAAGATTGAACCCTGATTTCTAGATTGAAAGTCAATCCTAGCTGGCAAATTTAAGCTTCAGCTGCATCTTTCTGACAGTTATGTGACGCTTCCAAGTTACCGGTCAATCCAAGGGAGTACCAAGATATCTGATTTCGTTAACTTAAAATAGGCACATTGTTGAGCTTGACAATAGGGTTATGTCTTTGCACTTATTTTCATTAACTTTCATGCCATTATTCAAAAGATCCTGCTCCAAAACGAACACTTTTGAGGGTGTAAATGCGGCATTTGTTCCGACTTGTTATAGAGGTGATCGATGTGGTCACAATTGACCACCGAGATCTTGTGATTTAACATCTTGCGACTTCATTATTTCAAGCCACTTGAAAGATAAGGTCTATTTCAACAGGCTAACGTCGATTCAATACCTCAAAAATGGAATACGCAAAGCTATTGAGGGCAGTACAGCAGCCATTATGAGATTTGGTGACAGAAATTTTCATAAAAAGTATCTAGTCCTGCTGATGTTGTTTTTCATTATTACCGGCATATCTTCCTCTTTACATTGAAATAAATATCCGACAATTTATCTTAAAAAATGTTTAAGCATCAACTTCATCTATGAATATTAAAATAACACCTCTTATTTTAAAATCCTGTATGTATAAAGCAAAGTAAGTAGGTAATCAGTGAAGAATGCATATATATATTCTATAAGATAAGACAGAGTGATTAAATTAGAAAGAGTTGGTTTCTTCGATGATATCCGCGTTCTTCTGTACTCGACTACAATCTCTTAAACGCTGTCTATGGCTAATAGGCTTTAGAATTTCGGCACATGTGCGCTAATTATTGGAATAAAAAATGTATTAATTTAAATTTTGATAATTTCTGCCATTTCAGACAATTAGAATCGCGATAACAAAACCAATCATTACTATTTTTACACAATATAAATTATTTTCAAACGACATAGGAAATTATTTTCTGCTAAATAAAACTAATAATTTTCAATAATAAAATTATACTAAAAGCCATAACGTTTATGCAAGTTATGGCACATCGTTGACCCAATGATAACCCAAAAAATACTTGCCAATAATACAAATTCAATTGATGAAAGTAAAAATATAATGTGGCTGAACTAATACGATGCAAATATAACTATGGGTGTTTCATATATATATATTTTAGAAATAAAAAAAAATTAAACGCAAAAAAATTACACTGACAGTAATTAGCAACAAAGCCTTTGAAGGTATTTTATTAAAATAAAATATTATTATTATTAAATAAATAAGGGCTGAAGCAATCAAACAAGAGGCTCATAGTAGCAAGCTGCCCTTAACTGACTTAGTTAGCAACGAAAAAACGAAGAAAAACTTGAAATGTTTTTTACTACTAAACTAAATAAATAATAAATTAAATTAAGGGGAAAATACTTTTTTTTCATAAAATTCTGTTTTTAAGGGAAAAAAGCGTTTTTGGTTTACAATTCGCATCATCTTATCATTACGTGCGACCTATACACACATATGTATGCAAATTAATATTAAATAAAAATACAACAGGTCTACAATTCAGCAAAATTGTAAATGTTTTTTTTCACAAATATACTGATGCAATAAGCTTGTTTTTTAAAATCAACTATTTTCATAACAAATTATTCTATTAAACAGAATTCGAACTAATTTGAATGATCTGATATTCTGTTGTTTGCTGCTGTGACCTTGTAGAAAGCCGTTTGAAGATTTAGAAAAACTGATGTAACATTTTGTTTATATTAGTTGATCATTCTAAGCGTTCATTTGGTGCTTTTGGGCATGGTCAGTGTCAATGATATTTTATGTATTGCGAAAAGTGAAAATAATAATCATTTTATAGTCGAAATCGAGCAAAAAGAGATGTGAAAAAATTTTGGAATATACAAAATACATTTTAATACATAATTTATATGGTTTCAATAATTTAAAATCACTTTTCAATCAAAAATAATTTTAGGAATATTGATTTTGTAAGCAAAATAATTAAATACTTCATTACTTGAAAAATTGAATAAAAATCCACCTTATAATTCTTTTCTGACTCACTTTTTCACATAAGAAGTTTCATCAATATGTTTCGAAATTAAACATTTTAAAAACTTTTTTTTTTTACTTTTTGATACGCATTTAATAGGTTTTTTTGTTTAAATCCTTCACTATACATTTTAGTATTGCATTTTTTTAATTATTTAGGTTAAAACCTAGATAAAAAATAAAAATAAAATTTTATAAAAATAAAACTTAATTGTAATAAAATAATTATAATGAAAGAAAAAATAATATAATAAAAATACAAAAAAAAAAAAGAAAATAAATAAACATAAAATGAAGTAAAATAAAAAAAGATAAAATTAATAAAAATAAAATAAAATAAAATGAGATAAAATAACATAAAATAAAATAATTTAATATAAAATAATATAATATAAAAAAAGTATTTAAAAAAATTACAATATAAAAATAAAGTAAAATAAAATAAAAACTAAATTATGACAAAAAAGTAAGTTAAAGAAAAATTAAAAATAAAATAATATAAAAATAACATTCAATTAATACAAATAACGTAATAAATTAAAAGCAATATAATAAAATAAATATTAAATTACAACAAAAAAAGTAAATCAAAGCCAAATAAAATAATATGAAAATAAAATTAAAAAAGTAAGAAATAGAATAAATTAACATTGTATAAAGAAAATAAAAATAAAATAAAAAAAACAATAAAATTTGAATTAAAATAAAGAAATAAAATAAAAATAAAGTACAAAAACAAAATAAAATTAAATGCAATATAAAATTGAGTATAATTAAATGAAGTAAAGAGAATAAAGTTATAAATAAAATAAATTACAAAAATTAATATAAAAATAAAAAAAATTAAAATCAAATATTTTAAACAGTACAAAATAAATTATAATAAAAAAGTATGAAAATGAAATAAAAGAAAATAAAATAAGAAACAAAATAAAATATGAGAATTAAGTAAATTAAATAAATAAAATGAAATACAATAAAATAAGGAAATGAAGGAAAAAATATACATATGTAGTAAAATAAAACGAAAATAAATTGAAGTAATAAAGAAAAAATAAGTGAAATAAATAAAATAATTGAAAATAAAATAAAATATAAAAAATTACTTAAATTAAAATAAAACAAAATTAAATTAATTAAAAAAAAATTAAACAAAAAATGCGAATTGAATAATACATTATAAAATGAATTAAGACAAAATAAAATGAAATAAAAACAAGGTAAAAAATCAAATAAATTAAATCAAAATCAAATAAATCAAATTAAATTAATTAAATAACATAAAGTGTAATACATAAATAATAGTAACAACGAATCAAAATAAATAAAGTAAAATAAAACGAATTAAAAAGCAAATAAATTGAATATTAAAAAGAAAATCATGTAAAAAGAATAAAATGAAATTAATTAAATTAAAATAAAAGAAAATTAGATAAACGAAAGAAATGCATAATTTTAAAAAATATAATAATATTAAGTAAAATTAACTAACTTAATATAAAATAAATTTAAACAAAATAAAATAAAATGAAATAAAAATAAAGTGAAAAGTCACATAAAACAATAAAATTAAAAATTAAGTAAAATAAAATAAATTAAAGTGAAATGAAATAATATGAACTGAAATATACAAATCAACTAAAAAATATGAATTGAAACAAATGAAGTAAATTAAAACGAAAATAAATTGCAACAAAATTAAAAAATAAATACAATTAAATTAAAAAAAATAAAGTGAAATAACTAAATGAAAAAATTAAGTAAATTGAAAGAACTTGAAATAATATAAAATGAAATACATAAATAAAATTGCATAAAATAAAAAAAACGAATTGAAATAAATAAAGTAAAAAAAAACCAAATTAAAAAATAAATAAAATAAAGTAAAGTTAAATACAAAATAATAATAAAATGAAAGAAAACCAAAAAGCTGATGCAGTGAAATTCAATCGCTTCACGTTTTACTTGTTAAATTACTAATGTAATATACATGTATATATACATACATAACACAAACGTCCGCAATTCAACCTTTTGATAAGACTGCCAATTATTTGTAATAAATATTCCTCAAGCTACATACAAAATACTGCTGTAGTAAGCAACGGTTACTTTTAACGGTAAATAAAGTTTTATTTATACTGTTTTAACTTTGGGCTTAAGTATTTTTTTTTCTACAATAAAATTAAAATATAAATTTTTTATTTGCAACTAAATATCAATGTCAATATTAAAACACCTTGAAATGTATTTATAAATTAGCCCTCTCGGGCTTCCAAAAATTGCCGTAGTGGACGGTATTTCACGTCCCCATGGCGGGGTATTGGTTAAAGTTTTCAACTAGCAATAATCGCACCTCAGTAGAACTTCATTGGTTACGATATCGCCTCTGCGCAAAGCTAACTAACCAATGACCAACACTGATTATTTCAATGCCAACACATAAGAAATGGTTGAGAATTGATTATGTTGATGAGATGAAAAAGTGGTGCTGAATGAAAAATAAAACAAGTTTTACAAAACAGCAAACAGTAAAAGTACAAAAAACAAAAACATTTATGCAAGTAACCAAAAGACTGCCTAATATTTTGCCTGTCCAACATATGCAGAACAAAGCCACATACGTGCGTACAAATAAACTACCCAAGCTGTGTTGCAATCTTACCAACAACAATGCAACAAAACAACAATTTCTTTATAATTGTCTGCAGAAATGAAAAGTTTGTGTGTTTCAAATCAACCCCTTGACTTTGAAACCCGGTAATGTTATAACTAGGAATATACAGAAGTATACAAATATACAATGTGCATTCGAACTGCTTTTGCAGAGATTTGCTGGGAGATGCAATTGTATGCAGTGCTGCACTTTTCATTTCATTAAATGCAGTCCAATTGAAAATGTATGTATGTATGTATGTACATATGTGCGTCTATGTTATCTTTTAAACTACATAGTAAAACATACATAAATACATATATGTACATATGAGTTTTTTGCTTTCGTTTATTCGATTTTCTACGACCTATGCCAACAAATATACATATATCGTTCAAAATGCGTTCTCAGTTGTAGGTGTGTTCGCAATGAGTTGTCATTTACTATTTCTATAGAAATACAAAGTTACATATGTACATAGGTGTTAGGTTGTTTGCATGCTTTGGATATGCATTTATGCCTGAGCAGATAAACATTTATAAACAATTATTACACTCAGTTAATTAATACTCGAACTCACAAAGTTATGAATGAAAATTTTTATTTCGTTTTGTCATTCTCTCTTTGTAAACTGTTTATAAAAAATACTACTGTTTAAATATGTAAAAATAAATACAAATTTTATTTTATTGTATTCGGTTATTTCTGTATGAAAAGTGAGATATACATACATAAACATTCTATACATATTTGTTATTTTATTGCATTTAATTGTTAATATATTCTTAAATTGTAATTGTTAATAAAGATACCAAAAGCTTATGTTTTATTCTTATAAAGGCTTCACTAACTAACTATTTTAATTTTTTCAATTTTATTGACATATTTAGAAGCAATAATTAATTGTATACAATTTTTTAGATAATTTTAATTTATTTTTAATTATATTATTTTATTTTTTAATCTTTCATAGTTCGGTTTTTTTCTTTCACTGTATTTTATTTTTATTACTATTTTTTATTTTATTTTATTTATTATTTTTTAATTAATTTAGTTTAGGCTATTAAATTTAATTTTTTGTATGTGTTTTCATAATTTTTTGTTGTTGTTGAAGCGACTATACAACTCCGCTCAGAAGCAGGCAAGACCAGTCTAACTCATTCAACGGAAGGTCCAAGAAACGTGCTATTTCGACGGGTTGGGTTCAGAGGGATAAGGGGGCAGATAGTAGGTTTTAAGGGGCATGCAAAGTAGTGGTTAAAGTTGTGCGGTGGCTCATTGTATGCTTCATAGTTTTCTCTTTTATTTTGCTTTATTTTAGTTTGTTTACTTTTTTCTTTTTTTTTGCTTTATTTTATTTTAATTTAAGTTATTTCGTTTAGTTTTATTTTATACAATTGTATTTTATTTTTCATATTATTTTATCTTGCTTTCTTTTATTTCGTTTTCTTTATTTATTTATTTCAGATTTTTTTATTTTATTTTGTATTTTTTTGTTTTAGTTTACTTCGTTTTCTTTGTTTTTTCATTTTATTTCGTTTTTGTTTTTTTTTATTTTATTGTGTTTTGTTTTTAGTTTTTTATTTTATTTTGTTTTATTTAATATTGTTTTTCTTTGTATTATTAAATTTTTTTCCATTTGATGTTAATTAAATAATATATTTTTTTATTTCTTATATTTTTTTTAGTTTTTATTTTTTTATTTTTTATATTTTATTTTATTTTATTCAACTTAATTTAATTCAATTTAATTATTTTGTTTTATTAATAAATTAAAAAATAAAATAAAATTACATTAAAAATGTTGAATTGTAATTCTAATAGCTACTAACATATTATACAATTTAATACAATTTATTTTTTTCCATTTCATTTTATTTCCAGCTCTTTTATTTTATTTTATTTTTATTTTTGTTTAAATTTATATTATGTTATTTTAATATTTTTTTATTTTTAATTTAATTTTATTGTATTTTATTCCATTTTTCTTTTATTCTATTTTATTTTGTTTTATGTTATTTTAATTTTACATTATTTTTTTCATTTTTTTAGTTTTATTTTTAATTCTATTTCATATTTTTATTATATTTATTCCATTTAACGTAATTTAATTTAACTTTTTTTAATTTGATTTGTTATTTTATTTTATTATATTCTATTTTATATAATTCAATTTAATTTTATTTTACTATATTTAAGTGAATTTTATTTAATTTTGCTTAATTTAATTTAATTTTAATTTATTTAATTTTATTTATGTTAATTTTTATAAATTAATTTAATTTTATTTCATTACATTATTTTACTTTTTTACTATATTTTAATTCACTTTTTAATTTTTTTTGTTTAATTTAATTTTAAGTTTTTTCATTTCATTTTATTTTTATTTATGATTTTACTTTATTTAGTTATATTTTACTTTATGTTTTTTCATTTCCTTATTTTATTTTGTTTGATTTTATTCTTAAATAATTAATTTTATTTTATTTTAAATTACTTTATTCTGTTTTACACTATTTTATTTTGTATTATTTTATATTATTTCTTTTTATCTTTTAGTATTATTTTTAATTCTATTTAATTTTTTATTATATTTTCCATTTAACGTAATTTAATTTCAATTTTTCAAATTATTTTTTATTTCATTTCATTTCATTTTATTTTTTTAATTTTTATTTATTTTATTTTATTTATGTTATTTTTTTCAATTTCATTTAATTTTATTTTACTTTACTTTATTTTAGCATAATTTATTTTACTCTTTTTTATTTAATTTTTTTTCATTTCATTTTATTTTTATTTATGCTATTTTACTTTATTTAATTTAATTTTATTTTGTTTTATGAATGAATCTAAATTCATTTTATGTTATTTTATTTTATTTAATTTTAGTTATATATTTAATTTGTTTTTATTTTATTTTTTTTTCAATTTATTTTATTCCATATAATTTATTTTAATTTCATCTAATTTCGTTTCATTTTGTTTCATTTAAATTTATTTTATTTTATTTCTTTTTTTTTTAATTTGTTTACTTTTATTTAAGTTTAATAAATTTATATAATTACATTTCTTTTTTTGTTTAATTTAATTAATTGATAAAAGCTTAAGCTATATAAAAGAATAGATGCTGACAAAAGCTTGCGTACGTAAGTTCTTGCTGATAATTAAAAAATGTTATCTCTTTATAAAACTGATTTTTTTTTTACTACAAAAAGTTCTAATCGGTAAACTGTCATTAAAGATAAAGAACCGTTTAAAAAAAAATGTGCTACTGAAATCTCCCAGAGTAAGGTATACGCGTGGCAATATAGCTTCGAGTTGTATGTATGTATGTATGTAACTTGATTGTTATTATGTACACGTATGTAGCAAATGTTTAAAACCGCTAGGAGCTCAATCAATGGTATAAAATTAAAAAGAGAAATGAAAACCCAGCACATTCGCGATCGGCGAAAGAACTAAAATAGCTTGTGTGATAATGTGCATATGTATGTACATATGTATATATTTACGTTACGCACTTGAACATACATTTATTTTTATACACATTCATATACATACATATGTGTACATACAAACATACATCTGTGCGTACATAATATCTATTTTGCAATAACCAAAAAGAAACCTGTGCACACACACATACATAGCCATAAAACCTGCGACCGCTAAAAAATTCAAATAGCGTCCATAAACTTCAAAAGTCAAGAAGAAAAAAATAGAAATAAAAGAAAAATTTGCCATATTTACATTTTTTCTTCAAATTTATGCGCGCACGAGCACCGATGAGTTCCTTTTTTTTTTTTTTGCTACCAGCCAATGGTTATAAGTATTCGTAGAAAATGAATGAATGCGAATAATATTAAATGCTTTTTTACACTAAAAAAAAAAATCGGCAAATGGCTAAATAACCAGTCCAACCAATTTGAGTTGGGTGGCGAGACGAAACCTATAAAAGTTGCTCAAAAATGTACTTAATTTTTTGTCTTCTACACGTTTTGGAAATTATTTTTAGCATTAAATTTTTTTCTTTAACATTTTTTTTTTATAGATTTGTCTTTTTAAAACCAATTTTTCTGCTTTCTATTGCAAAGCCTGAAATCTTGAATGTATTTCTTGGTAGAAAATACTAGAACATTTGTGTAAATATTAGCTTTGAGCCGTACTTGTGCACGTATGCACATACATATTTATTTTGTACTAATAATTTTTATTTACTTTTATACGCGTTGGCACTTTACTTCTTAGCTCATTCCGGCATTTTTTTTTTCGTTTTAAAAAAAAAACGTGTTTAACGAAATTTTGCCAAACTTCTGTTTTTAGCCCATTTCACTACAAGTTTTTTCGTTGTTTAAAATTTTAAAAAATTTTATACGCACCTTCGCATTAATCGCCATTTTTGTAGTCATCTTGTCAGTAAGTTGATAGAGATTCAGCAACAAGTTTTATTTTATCACACAATGCCACTCACTTGGCACAGTCAGTGCTTTTGCAAAATCCTTTTTATTGATTTCTCACGGTTTCTTATACCGTCCAGTAATCAAGTTTTCTTTATTTTACCAACTTTTTCAGTAAAATTTTATTAATATTTTAACACAATTCAGTTTGAAATTTACAGATCCTGCGATTTTATAATTTCTTGCACTTGTTCCACTTTTACTTTACGCTATGTTTATATCTTTTCTTCACTTATAAAATTCAAAAAATTAATCTTAACACTTCGAAGTATCTGCAACAACTGAGTTTGTGTCGCGCTGAGCACCTCTATCTATAGGCGCCCGTTAATACCAACACATTGCTGCCAATTACATGCGTCCGCCTCCACTCCTCTATTGTATGTACATATGTATGAAAGCATGTATTTGAGAAACTGTAACAAATACTTGTGCACTTGTAGAGTTCCCTGTAGGAAATAATGACAACTTTACAGCCAAATCCAATTGGATTTTAGAAATCGTAAGTTACAGAAGTACATATACAAAACTGAATCAACCAATCATAAAACTGTCAGAACGAAATGTCATCTTTCTAACGCCATTTAGCGGAACCCGATCCGACTTATACAACGCGTGCTACAGATATATAACGCCATCTATTGGAAAAAGGATGGATTTCTCTTTATTACACCTAATGGTAACCTGGCTAAAGCAATTTTCGGCTAAGCTCCTTCTCCAAATTCTCGTTTTGCGTCTTGATGTTTTTCCAATAAATGGAGTAACCTACAGTTTATCCTGGGAAGCCTTCGAACGACCGATGGATTTTTATGTGTAGCTTTAATTTTCATCTCAGAAATACACTCGAAGATCTTAAGATTTTCCCTGCTGAAGAACGAACGTAATTAATTTTTTAGATGTTGGTCGAAGAAGTACTCGAACTCTGGCCTCCCGAATGGCAGTACACAATGCTAACCATTCGGCTATTGCGGCCGCCATATTTAAGTATAGATAACTAGGGTGTTGACCGAGATTTCCTCCGCATAGAATTTTAAGATGGTTCTAATACAATATATAGCATAATTAGTTTTATTATAATTTATAAACTATTATATTATATATCATATATGTACAATATATTAACCAAAGCCGAACCATAGAATCGACACTTCCCGGTAGAAAAAGTGCTCTCCATGTCAATTTAGGCCATGGGTTTTACCTGTGTACCAAAATAAAAATGAATTCGATTTTTTCGAATATTTTTCGAATATATTGCCCCCAGTGGTTGATCCGTCCGTCGTTCAGAAATATGCATATGTATATATACAGTGGCGGACTAAAGTCTACATACGACCCCTTTTTTTGGAATCCCTACCGTCCCATAGTTTTTACAGGAAAAGTATTGATGTAGTCTTGCTTTGAATTTAATTGTAAGACAAAACCGAAAATTTCATATTTGTTCAACATTAACTTTCAATGTTATTAACAAAAAACTCAAAAAAGCCGTTGACAAAAGTGAACATACGTTTCATTAATTTGTTTCGTTTATTACTTCAGCTATTGTTTTCAGCGGTCAAGTACCGTTTTTTTTCTTTCTATACTTTTCTTGGTATTTGGCTTTATCTTTATTGTTTTCCATCATTTGAAAAAAGAAATACAATCGCGAAAATGTCGTCAGGAACGGAAATCCCGGTGGCTGTGCAAAAATTGATTATAAAACACAGAAATGATAAGAAAACGTTCGGCAAAATAGCTAAATTGTTAAATTTAAGAAAAGCGGCGGTGAAAACAATTTATAAAAACTTGCAGAATCGGGCTCGTTCGAGAGTAAGCCGTGAAGTGGCCGTCCAAAGAAGCTTACCCATAGGGACATCTCTTTCATCCGTAATAAAGTAAGCCAAAATTCCAAGGTACATGCTACCAATTTGGCCCAGAAGCTAGCGAAATGATCCCAAATTGTTGTGCACTTACGCACAATAACAAGAACTCTTAACAACGAAGGATTCTACAGCAGAACTCCTCGCAAGAAGCCTCTCATAAGCGAGAAAAACCGCGCACATCGGTTGGAGTTCGCTAAAAAGCATCTAAAGAAGGATCATGAGTTCTGGAAAAGCGTACTATTTACGGATGAGTCAAAATATAACATATTTGGATGCGATGGCAGAGCAAAAGTTTGGAGAAAATCCATTACTGCCATGGATCCCAGGCACCTTATTTCGACCTTAAAGCATGGTGGTGGGAGTGTCATGGATTGGAGAGCAGTTGCAGCGTCTGGGGTGGGTAAATTGGTCTTTATTGAAGGAAATATGGATCGCTTCGAGTATAAGACCATATTGGAAAATAATTTGAAGTTATCTGTGGACAAACTGTGCCTTGGCTCGAGCTGGATCTTTCTACAGGATAATGATCCTAAGCACACAGCGCAAATTGTAAAGGATTGGCTGCTGTATTATGCTCCGCGGCAGTTGCACTCATCACCACAAAGCCCGGAATTGAATATTACATAGCACGTATGGAAAATATTGGAGCGGAAAATTCGAAAACACCCTATAAGTAATGCATCAAAGCTCAGAGAGAAACTTCAAGAAGAGTGGCAAAACATTACAGGAGAAGAGCTGGAAAATTTGGTTTTTTTCAATGTTAGACGCTTGCAAGCGGTGATCGATGCGCATGGTGGCCCAACAAAATATTAACTTAGTTATTAAAATTAATATGCTTACCTAGAATAGCTAAGCAAAAAATCGTATGTTCACTTTTGTCAGTGCCTTTTTTCCATTTTTTGTTAATAACTTTGAAAGTTAATGTTGAATAAATGAGAAATTTTAGTTTTTGTTATATACTTGAATTTAAAACAAAACTGCATCATTATTTTTTCTGTGAAAGCTATAGGACGGGTTGAATTCCCAAAAAATGGATCGTATGTAGACTTTAGTCCGCCACTGTACATAGTTCTGTTATTCAAAGAAAAATATAATTTTTTAAGGTAAATGATCGGATGCTTATTTAAATATATAGAGGAAGATATGCCATTCATAATGTAAAACAATATCAGCCAGGATCACATTGCAAAGTGGCTACTGTATGCGCTGAGTAAGATATCACGGTCCGGAAACTTTTACCTTAAAAGATTGATGATTTATGGTAGTTGCTTAGGGGTCATGTAGCGCCGTCTTATTGAAAGTCAACGTTGTCTGGGTCAATACAACCCAATTCCGGCCATAAAAAGATAATCATTAATCATGTTTCGACAGCGCAATCCATTCACTGCAATTGTTGCTCCAGGCTCATTTTCGAAAAAGTAAGGTCCAATGACCTCGCCGGATCATAAACCGCACCAAACAGTTACACGTTGAGGATGGAGAGGCTTTTCAACAATATCTCTTGGGTTTTCCGAGCCCCAGATGTGGCAGTTTTGCTTATTGACGTAGCCATCGAGGTGGGCCTCAAGATGATTTTTCGTTGAAATTTTTGTAGTGAATTTGAATAATTTCAATGCGTTCCAGAAGCGTGTATCGGTCCATTTTTATTACTGGCGTAGTTTTTACTTTTCAAACTTGTCAAATTATGGAATAGCAGTCTATTCAAAATAGCTCTTAGTCAAAAATGCTTTAGATTACATTTCAGAAGTGATCAAATGTAGTCCTTTTAATTTCGATCAACGCCTATTAGATTTCAAATCAGTATGTGTAATTTGCTTTCACAGGACAATTTGCTAGGGAACGACAGCACCTCCTTTGAATGATTTTGGTAAATTCAAGTCGAACTAGGGGGAAATAAAAATACATCGGCTTCAGTATATGGTAGTATATCGTATTATGTGATGAAAGACTTCAGTCCAACATCCAACATGCTTTATTTCAGCTTGAAAAGAAGTCTCTCCTAGCTTTGGTTTGTTCCAAGTTAAAACACTAAGTCCCACTGAGTGAAAGCTAGTTAGTTCTCGGATTAATCATTTTCAGTCCGTTTGAATTGAACGCGATTACGGATGAACCTGATCTTTTCATCGGAGTGAAAGTCTTTATCTTGCTTTGCGTCTACCAGCTGGTACTGCGTCGAATATTTTCCCAGGTTGAGTGTTTTCGTCCAGCTAGACCTAGAGTTGTAGTTGTTGTAGCCGCAAAAATATTCACCAAAATAGTTTTTGGGGAATGTTGGGGGAGTGACAATCCTTCGTCGGATAAAAATCCGGGTCGTGCGGGTGTAAATATCCGACTGTCCCCTAAACTTTTGAATTTTATTATCGTTTTACGATAGGTCTGGCTTACCTAGTCATTGTATCTGCTGAACTATGTCAAAGACATCGTATTTATATCTCATATGCATAGCTAATCGCTGGCGGCTGTAGGTAAAAGATCACAAATTTTCACAAAACCTCTCTTTCAAAGACTTCTAAAGCCAACTGATCGGGTCTTGATGACGCCCACGCTTCTGTGCCATAAAGTAGTAGTAGAGTTTGTTCAATATTCTAACGAAAGAGATCTTTCAGAAGACTAGGATGCGAGTTCTGAATGGACTAATACCCAAAATTATTTTTTTTAATTGCGGTCGCCACTCGGCAGGGAAGGTCAACCCTTTCGAAAATCAAGCTCCTCATAAAAACCTAAGGCGGCTTAGTATAAACTGTAGGTTCATTCCGTTCATTCCATTTGTTGGAAAAACATAAAGACACAGAATACAAATTGGAGCTTCATCGATTACAAATCGCCCATTACATTACATTACCAAAGAACTTTATTGTTCAATTACCTACTCAGTCCAGAGTAGCATTTTCTGGTAAGAGTAATTCTGCGTGGGACTTCAAGGCTAGCATTTTTATAAGCGTTTATGCAGTAGATAAACGAAATTAGTTGTAGAAAGACAACGTGGAAGAAAGGACGTATATACCTACAATGACTTTGCGCGGTTCATGGCAGGATAGATTTCGTCTGGTCCTGGTTCACGACTAGTTCGTTTTTCCTTACGCAGTCTGCGGAAAGCAGAAATAACGACGCGGTCGTTGAGGACAAATATATAGCTTCTTCTTTGCTAGAACCCCATAGTTTACTAAAAAAAAGTGAATACTTAAAACTTCACAAAACGTGTGCCATTTCTTCAAGGGTTTTGTACTTATCATACATACATACATATGTAAATATATGAAATACACCAACACAGCCGTAGTACATAATTCTTCTGAACCGCTTGCTACTAAAACACACTAATTTATACATACATACATATGGCTGCTCTCGAAAAATTGTCAGTTCGCTTATATTTTCATATGCATACATACATACATATATGTTGCCGCATCGGTGTGGCGGTGTGTTGTATAAAAGACGGATCCTCAAAATGGTTATCAGAGTCAACTGTACTAAAAACAATTGATATGCGAGAGTGAGAGAGAGGGAGAGAGAGAGAGAAGTCTTATGTACTAAAATTTGATAAATTCTCTACTTTGAAGATCGTATATAGCAAGTAGTTGGCTGTGTCGAGGTTGTGGCGCGTGTGCCGACAGAGATATATATATTTATCTACGAGTATGTACATACATATGTATGTATGTAAACTTATACGAGTATTTTAAATATTTTCTTTTTTAGTTTGAAAGAAAATTTTTTTTTAATTTTTTTTGGGCTTTTCTTTGTATTGGTTTGTTGGTTCGTTCTAACGAAAGTTTGGTAAGAAATTTTGGAAGTGATGTATTGGGTTCCCCAAAAGTAACCGAACTTTAATTAATTATGTAATTTCCATTTTGTTGGATGACCCTTTGTCATCTTCCCGGCAATATCATTATTACACGCTCATAGAACTTCTGGTCTTTATCTATAAAAAACTGAATCAAATGCGATTTTATAGCGTCGTCATTTTCGAAAGTTTTACAATTTAATGAGTTCTGCAAAGATCGAAACTAATGGTAGTCTGACGGTGCAAAATCAGAGCTATATGGTGGATGCATCAGCAGTTTCCAGCCAAGCTCTCCCAGTTTCTGTCAAGTGACCGACCAAAGATGTTTGCGGTATAGCATTGTCCTGGTGGAATATTACACCTTTACGATTGACCAATTCTGTGCGCATCTCGTTGATGGTTGTATTCAATTTGTACAGTAGACATCCGATTTAATCGTTTGGTTCCTTGGAAGCAGCTCCAAATATACTACATCCTTCCAATCCCACCAAACTGACAGCATAATCTTCTTTTGATGATTATCAGCCTTTGACGTGGGTTGTGGTGCTTCATCATGCTTGGACCATGAGCATTTTCGATTGACGTTATTGTAAACAATCCATTTTTCATCTCTAGTTAGGATTCGCTTCAAAAACGGATCATATTCATTGCGCTTAAGATGCATATCACAAGCGTTGAACCGGCTTGTTAAATGAATTTCTCTCAAGCCATGTGGTACCCAAATATCAAGTTATTTTACCAGTCCAGGACGTCATATAGGACTATGAACAGTTGATTTTGGTATATCTTCTCTCTAACCTCACGCTCAGTTACGTGATGATCCAATTCGATTAAAGTCTTGATATCGTCATCATCAACTTCACTTGGCCGACCTGAACGTGGTTTATCTTTGGGTGAAAAAATTTCCCGAACGGAATTTGAGAAACCAACTTCGATACTTTGTTTCTTTTAAGGCCTTATCACAATACAAATTATGCAACTTTTTAGCAACCTGCGCTGCATTTTTTCCTTTAAGGAAATAATATAGTAAAATAAGGCGAAAATGTTCTTCGGTTCGGTTTTGTTCGGTTTTTATTAGAGCAACCCAATATGACACATGCTTCTCTATACCTTATAATGTAATATAAAAATATATATGTACATAGGTATGTATAAAAAAATATATGTATGCAAGTATATAAAAATAGATAAAAAAATATAAATTATTTACTTAAATTATAATTATTATGTTTTTCTTTCTTTTATTAATTGCAGCAAAAATATTAAATTCAAAACCCTTATAATTCTTCACTTGTTAGACTAAAGTTATTTTATTTTATCCTTATTAAGAGAATTTCTTACTTATTTTTAATTAAATAAAATTTAAAAAAATTCAGAAAATTTTGTTTTAAAATTAATTTTTTATTAAGTACCTCTAAGTAATAATTGGAATCCTATATACTAAATACTATATAATGAGTATAAATTTATAATATATCTGGTATATACATATGTATGTACAAATGTAGTTGGTTCCTAATGCAATAGCGCAGATATGATTTTGAAAATTCAGACATTTTGGACATGTTAATCCAATTAAACGCCATTTCTATTACCGTTTTTTATTTATAAACATTTATTTACCTATTTCAGTTTGCATGTATTATAGGTATGATACACAAAACATTTATATTTTTTTGACATGTTTACGTTTCGTTGCCAATTTCTTCTTATATATACATATGTGTGTGTGTGCAATACACATAATCGCAAATATTTATTTAGCTGCTTAAAAAATAAATATGCAAAAAATAGCGCTCGTGTTAATTTCAATAAAGAAATGCTATCTATCTACATACATACATACATACATGCAAGAATACATGCATTCGACCATATTTTATTGAACAAGAAAAAAGAAACGTCAAAGAAGTCTGCCTCATAGTTTTAAGTTTCAATACCGATAGAATATTGTCATAACTTTTTGTTTTTATTTTTAATTGCTATAACGAATGGGCCTGTTACTCCTTCATAGAGTCCAGAATTTGGAACTAAATTATTCCAGAAAGCGGGAAAATATATTCTTTGAAATATAGAAGTTTTGAAAATGCGCAGTTGTCATCTTTTTCAATTTGTGGGGTGTGTCGTGATCTTTTCCAACAAATGGAGATACCTCCAGTTTAGAAAGTACACATTTCTTGTGGGAGTTTTGATCACTTAACTGAGTAGTGTTTGAGCGCGTGTCAAAGATGGACACTCAATCCAATTTCCGTGCGATACTGCTCTTAGTTTCGTTTTGACAGCTGATTGTTGTAGTCGTGTTTGGTATCCTCGTGTGAGCTGGATTTCTTATTGATGAGCCATCTTTCGACGTTTGAGAAGAGGAAGCCGAATCGGGCGAATACGGTGGATGCAGGAGCAATTGAAGCCCGAAGTCGTTGATTTTAGCCATGGATGCAGTGCTTTGTGCTTTTTTCGTTTTTTTCCATACTCAACATGATGACAAATTCATGAGAAACTTGATTCGTACCATAAATCGCCACGAATTTGTAAAATTACCTTAGTATGAGTGGGCCAAGTGTCATCCTGATGTCTTGAATTTTGCTCAAACTATTATGTAGATCGATTTAGCTGTATGTACGATATTATACACTCATTTTATGCTGTTATAGAAAACTGTTGTTAAACATATCCGGTTTGCATGAACTTCCCAAAAAGAAAACATATTGCAATCTTGAAGTTTTTTTTCTGTCCCACACATGTTTTAAAAATTGGTTCTAAGAATTATCATTGGAACATGCATTGTATGTACTTACATATTTGACCGTACATATTATGGTATATATGTATAGGTATGTACATGCAATACGAGAAGGATTGAGCCGATCCTTTGATACAAATTTTTAAAAGCGTTAATGTTTCTTGCTGAAGCTTGAAAATGCTTTATAGCAAATATATTGTTTCATATATAGAGATAATAGCTCTATCTAAATTGTTGACCAATTTTTTTTTAATAATTTATATGAGGATAAGGCCTTAAAATAAACACAGTGTCGAAGTTGATTAGTCTAATTTCGTTCGGGATATTTTTCATTCAGAGATAAAATCAAATAATTGAAAAGAAGAGAAAGTAAAATCAAACTAGAGAAAAGAAAATAAAAACAAGTCAAATAATATAAAACTGAATTAAATTTAACTAAATTAAAATAAACTTAATTAAATAACGTGCCACAAAACACTTTAAAGACTGATCTTCACCAAAAGAAGATTATGCTGTCAGTTTGGTGGGATTGGAAGGATGTAGTATATTTCGAGCTGCTTCCACGGAACCAAACGATTAATTCGGATGTCTACTGTGAACAACTGGACAAATTGAATACATCCATCAACGAGAAGCGGCCGGAATTGGTCAATCGTAAAGGTGTAATATTCCACCAGGACAATGCTATACCGCAAACATCTTTGGTCACTCGCCAAAAACTAGGAGAGCATATAGCTCTGACCTTGTACCATTAGCTTCGATCTTTGCAGAACTCATGAAATTGTAAAACTTTCGAAAATGACGACGCTATAAAATCGCACTTGGTTCAGTTTTTTCCAGATGAAGGCCAGAAGTTCTATGAGCGTGGAATAATGATGTTGCCGGGAAGATGGCGAACGGTTGTCCAATAAAATGGAAATTACATAATAGATTAAAGTTCATTATAAAATTTAATAAAATATATTTACTTTCTTTTGAAAAATCGCCGGTTAATTTTGGTCGGAAGCATGAAATGTGCAGATAGAGAAAAGAGCGATAGGATCAGACCGACGAGCTGAGTTGATTTAGCCCTATCCGTCGTCTGGCTTACGGTTTGAATGTAAAATTTAAGATATTTCCAACAATTTTCGTATGAAGTTGAATTTTTATATTGGATTGAAGACTTATCGGAACCGACAGATCGGATCAGTATAACAAACATAAGGATGATGAGAATACCTTGAAGTTTTCGATGGTGTACCCGCCAGTGGAAGCAGAGTATAACCACTCGGCTATCGCGTATTATACAATATGTATGTATATGCATGTATTTACATAAAAAATTGATTTTAAAAGAATTAACCAAATATTTTTTTTTAATGAAGACTTTTGAAGTTTTATATTATTATTTTTTTATCATAACTTGATTTCATGTTTCTTGAAAGAACACTTTGTATTTCTTCTAAAAATTTCGACTCTCCGTTATATGTTGAATATTTATGGCATTTTTATTTTTATCTTAAAATAAATACCTATATAAATATGTATGTATGTATATACCATACATACCAATGTTCATATGTTGGAATGTACAGTTGATTATGATGACAACAAACACTTTGTTTGGACGCCGCCACGCTAAACGCACATTTGAAGCCAAAATGTCTGATGCAAGACACGTGTTGGCGGTGATCATCATCAATAGTACTATTACAATATTTACATACATATGGTACATGTGTATGTATGTATGAGTACACAACGGAGACAATGAAGTGAAATCTTGGAGAGGCTTCCATTACATCGAAAATGTTTAAAATTTTTTAGTACAAAAATTGTCAATGGACCAAGATGTAAGTGATACATATACAATATTTACATATGTATACATACATACATATGCATGTATTACATGAATATACGATTACATACATAATTATAAATGTGTATGTGTATGTATGAGTATTGTACATACATACATACATCCATACATTGCTTGGTGCTCTGAGACTCTCTATTGGCTCATTTACGATGCCATTACAGCGCATTTGATGCTCTATAGACGCATATGTACATACACACATACACGTATGTATACAAAACATAGACTCACATACACATATTCACATTAATAACACATTTAGCTGCATTGCAAGTTGTTTGTTGTTAGAAATGTTATAGAATTTGCTTTCCTCTTGCCTACTGTAGTTAGTTTGGTACTGACCTAACCCTCAAGAAATCTATGTATACCTCTGCGGTGATTGGTAAACAGTTAACCATTATATGCATTTATGTATGAATGTACAATATGTATGTATGCATGCACGGGAAATATCGCCTGTGAATTAGAAGTTTGTGGATTCTATGCGAGATCTTCCTAACTGAAGCACATCAGACTCCTTAGGCTGCCACACAAAAAACCTGCTTCGCCTTGCTTGACGGATGAAACTCTGACTATGGAGCGAAACAAAGCGAGAATATGCCACAATAAACGTACAAAAATTATGCTATACTTTTTAATTTTGTTCTTTAGGTTAATAGTCTGGTAACTTGCATTCTATCACCACTAGCATAAAAATTTTTGGAATATTTTATTTGGAAAACTGATTATTTTTCATCATTATTTTATCAGGTCCAATAAGAGGTGCTATTTTGAATAGCCTGCTATTCCGGTAGATCTCACTTTTGAAGCTGTAATTTGTTGATATTTGACAGGTAAAAACTACGTCAGTAATAAAATTAGAACGATACACGCTCCAACAATGCATTGAAATTATTAAAATTCACTATAAAAATTTCATTGAAAAATCATCTTAAAGAGGTCCATTTCCACCTCGATGGCTACGTCAATAAGCAAAACGGTCGCATCTGGGCTCGGAAACCAAAGATTTATTGTTGGAAAACATCTCGATCCCCAACGTCGGAATTGGATGGTATTGATCTGGACAACGTTTACTTTCAACAAGATCATCGATCTTTTAAGGGAAGAATATCTTTGAACATCAAAATAACACCTTTTATTGGAAACCCTGTATTATTAATAGTACCTCAGAGTGCACAAAAAAATTATTTTGTGTCTTTTTTTTTCTTAATTTGTTGTGTCGTAATACACTGAAGTAAGCACCTTAAAATAAGGAGATGGCCGGCCCCGGTAATTTGGTCGCTTGAGGTCATTTGAAATAGAAATATCATAAAGATTATTGCTTTGTGAGCTTGTCGTTGTACTTGGATTAAAAAAGTAGAAATCGGGTTGTAAAATGGAAAAATCATAGTTCCTGCGAGAACTATTGGTGAGTAGAATAATGTATTCAAATTCCAGCACAATCAGCTGGATATAACAATTTGTACCAATCGGGCCGACCGAATGTGAATCAGCTTTCAGAGTTACTAGTGTTTGTGGATTGTAATTGGTGGCCGCAATAGCCATTCTGACGGCCAGAGTTCGAGTTCTAGTTCGACCAACATCCAAAATTAAAGAAAATTAACTTTTCGAATTACTGTCGCCTCTCGGCAAGGAATGTCAAGCCCCTTCGAGAGCATTTCTGATATGAAAAAAAAGCTCCTCATAAAAATCCATCAGCCTTTCGCAAGTGGCTTGGAAAAAACTGTAGGTCGTTCCACTGCTGGAAAACATCAAGACGCATACTACAAACTGGAGAAAGAGCTCGTCCGAGAATCGCTTCAGCGGTTACTTACTCACTTACTTTACTGGCGTGGACACCGCTTACGCGATTATAGCCGAACTTAAACATTGTGCCATTCATTTATTTTTCTTTTGCTGTTTGGCGCCAATTGGAGGTACCAAGTACAGCGAAGAGAGGTACATTTCTCATTCGGGGATACGTAAATAAGAAAAATTGTTGCATTTGGTGAAGAGAGGTCATTGCATCCAAAAACCTTGGTGTCTGGTGTGCTGTTTGGTCCGGAACCTTACTTCTTTGATAACGGCAACGGGAAGACTGTCATCGAGTTTTTTTGGCCGGCAATTGAAGAGCACAACTTGGACAATATGTGGGTTCAACAATATGGTGGTGCCACATGTTACACAACACGAGCGAATATGGCTTTTTAGCGAGATAAATTTCTCGGTGGCGTAATCTCACGTCTTGGCGATATAAATTGGCCACTGATATCATGCGATTCGACACTGTGGGACTTTTTTGTTGGCCTACGTGAAAGATCGTGTTTATGCGCATAAACTCGTAACCCTTGCGTACTTGAAAACCATCGTTCGCCCCCCATATGTGCCAAAAGTGGTCGAAAATTACCACAAACGGATCGAAGTTTGCAAAAATTCGCGAGGCGGTGTTTTACACACGTTGCCAAGGCTTAAAATTTATAAAAAAGGAATTTTATAAAAGAAATGCATTTTATATTTCCGAAACCACAAAATGGACAATCCTGTATAACATTTTTATTTACTTTTAGCTCGATAAATCAAAATTCCACAAGAAACAGTTTTGAGCTCGAAGTAGCAACTCTATTTTCGTCAACAATTTCAACTCTTTTGTTTGTGATTTGGAATTTCATAAAATATATTTTTTGCATCACGTCAGCAGTTGTTTTGTTAAATGATTTGTTTTGATACTTGTTAGTTTCGCATGTAATAACAATAATAATAATATTAATAATAACTATGTACATACACATACCTATATGTAGGCAATAAACAATTCATTTGTAAATTCATTCCGTATAAATGTGTTTAGTCTGAATCAATGTTTAATAAAATAAAATAAAATAAAAGTTACTTTTTATATACTTGTAGGCATTATAAAAAGGCCTAAATTCCCCCATTGAATAATTAAAATTTTATATAATTTTCTGCGCTGCTGGTTTTCCCTCGAAATAATCCAGAATTTTATAAAACAATAATTTTATTTTATAGAATAAAATATAATTACACTAAACTACTTTAGTTTCTTTTTTCAATATAAGTGATAAAGTAAAGTAATAAAGTAGTTTTTCAATTTAACGAACATTAGATTCTTTGAAAACTGATAATAACGAATAAGACAATTTCTTAGTGAGTACCTTAAATAACGAATAAGGTGACTGAGACATTACTCAGTTTAACACTAAACGTACCAAGCGGGGTCAAATGACTCCTTTTGAAAATTGACTTTAGATTCGTACATCTATTCTTATTTCTGTCGATCATTTAACTTTTGTAAATTCTCACATATATCATCCGATTATTCAAATTCCCACTTTCCGTTTTTACGTAGCTAATTTTTTACAGACAAAAATTCTTTACCCACCTTACACGTACGTACCATGGAGGGTCATGAAGTCTATGTATTTTTTATCGGTTTCCTAACTACATGTAGAACCTTAGTTCTAAATTCAGATACGCTTTTCAAGTGACTCTTCCAAGCAATTGCAATACACGGCAGTTTTAGTTGCATTTTTTTACAATTTTTGGACAAGACTTGTGAATAACTGCAACCCTGAATATGTCCGCACGATCAGTGAGAGAGTTGGAAAGAATTTAACAAACAAGTGAAGTGTATTCAAGTGAAGAAGATTGAATTGAAAGTTAACGTGATTTTCGAGACAATGAGGAAACTCATAATGATAACGTGGTTGCCGATGAAAATAAGTATTTTTTAAATCTCCTTAGAGGATTCTGAAAATAACAGTGAAGACACTGTTACGACTGTTGATGGAACTGTTTGGCAGTGAATCCGAGAAGGGCCGGCAATCGGAAGGCCACCACTTAATTTCAGAGAAGTATGGAAGGCAACGCATTCTTTGGAGTGGAAAAAAATTTCAAAAGACCCCAACCTACGACCTACCCTAAATCGTTTTGCAACCGCCAAAACAGCCAGTGGTCAGAAGGTGGAAAGTCTGGAAAACTCGGCGGGTGGGATAAGACCTTCCATTTCAGCGTTTTCAGGTAGTTTTTTACCATAACAGCCACGCGGTGCCGAGTGGTCTCGTGTTGCAAAATCCACTAGTCATGCCTTTCTGTCTTTTCGAGCAATTTTTCACGCAATGCACGGTGCAAGTTGTAGTCGATAACGTTTTACATCAATGGTTTCGCATTGGTTTTGGCAGCTCATTACACATCACACCCGCCCAGTCCCACAAGGACGATCTTTGCCTTCGGCGCTACAATCACCCACTTTTGTAGCGTCGAAGCTACTCTCTGCATGACTTATCGTTCGACGTAGGTTCACCATAAACTTCCGCAAACATTCGATGAGCTTCAGTTGCACTTTTCTTCCAATTTAAATAGAAAATCAAAACTTTCCCCGCAAATGCTGTTTATTTAATACAAATCCGGACATTTTCGAAGCGACAAAAAATATCTAGTTACCAGAAACAAACGCTAATACACTCAAATTATTGTTGAGGGATGTGAAAATTTTCTAATGAAACATATAATTGCACCAAAATCGGCCACAACTTGCAGGTGGATCCATCTTTTGTTAATTAATTTGTATCCATAATAAATAAAACATTGAAAAAAAAAGATCTCGATTGAACATTAATGTTCCTAGTTGTATATCTAAATGGAATATTGTCAATCAGTGTATCTCTGCGGGTGAGATTTTCAAGAACTTAGCCGCGGTAAGGCTAGCTTGTCCTAGGAGAAGACCAAAATCCAATAATTCGCGCGATAGTAGGTTCTTTATATCGGACTGGCCCGAATTTTTATATGCTAAAGACTGTCTTTCTCGAAGTATTCTTCGAAAACCAATTAGTGGAATTACTGTAATGGAAATGGAACGTCTCAAAACTTAACTACTTTTGTAAAACGCTTTAGGTAACACCACTGTAGTTGATCAAATTATTGGGTTTTAGTTACCTATTGGCCATTTCTAAAGTGGATTGCTTCCATCCCTGATTAATACCAAATCTCAAGATCTTTAGCTTGCTGATAAGGACTGCCACTTCTTTCAGAACTACTGCTTCAAAATGCATGTATGTATCTGAACATCGGCATGAGACATAAACACATATGTATCCGAATCGAGATACTATCTTATATATGCACCATAGTCTACCCATGCCGTATGCATACGTGTAGATTGTGAAGAGCTTTCATCCCAGTGCAATATTCCCTTCCAAAGGTGCTGTAAAAAAGTTTTAGCTTTGACTATGACAGATGCATCTAACCTCAATGGGTCTCTGAGACTAGCAAACTTGATGAAATTGTGCTCTAGTTACTTTGGATGAAGTTGCAAAGGGGAAAAACTGAAAATATGAAAATTAAAATTAGGCTCCCAAGTCTACCCAAGCGTTTTTGTGACATTAGTACCATCTTTCCATTGAATTCTTAGGAGCTCTTGTTTGTCATTCGCCAAAATCCTATTGGCGTTTAAGCACCATTTTCTCAGTTTAAATTTAGCCAAAGAAAGCAATGTTTTGGTTTGGACTAGAATAATGAAGCTTGTTTGGTGTAGAAGATCATGCGACTAGTTTTAGCTCCGATTGGATATGTACGACCTTCATCGTCGGCCATTAAAGCTGTATTCCACGAATAGCTAAAAACAAGGCAGACTTCGTTCCGGTATCTACACGTAGTCTGAATATACTGAATGGTTTATTAGGGGAATCTCTCCATATTATGCATTGTAGCTTATTATCCGGATGCGACATTATTACAAAGCGATTTTGAGCATACGAAACTGACGAGGAGTGTCAAGAAGAGTTGGTTGATTGGTTGGCCCTAACATCAGTATTGAATTTAGCGATCGTCAGTTGGAAATTGGTGAAGAACCATCGAACATCACTAGCAGCTTGATTGTTGTGGTTTCAGCTTTTAAAACACAGTGATGTGGCAAGAAATAGCATTGCGAACTGCCATTCGGAAGGCTAGGGTTCGAGTCATGATCCGACTAACATCCAAAAATAATAGAAAATTAATTTAAATAAAAACTTAAGTTAAATTTTCTAATTACGGTCTCCACTCGGGAATGTCAACCGTTCCTCATAAAAAAACATCAGCCATTCGCAGGCGGCTTGTATATACTGTAGGTCGTAGAATAACTCTTGCCAACAGGTACTACTTTGGACTAAGTCCTGCCTCGACAAAGGAAGACCAAACTCTACAAGTCGCTCATCATACCAGTCGTACTATATGACGCAGAAGCGTGACGATGATAACATCTGATGAGCCGGCGTTAGGAGACAGAGGTTTTACGTAAGATTTATGGTCCGCATGGACAACATAACGATTCATGTCACTTCATGTTTCCAGTTTCAATAAAAGTTTAGAATGTTTAGAGCATTTCGTTGGGCGGTAAAAAGGATTTTCCATGAAACAAATAAGTAGTTTTAGTTCCAATTTTTTAATACTATTTTTTCGAAACTATTGGCCTAATATTGGTAGCAAAGTGTATTTGAACTAAAATAAAAAACATGTTACTAAGAATCTCCTCATTTATTATTGCGCATTACTTCCGAAAACTATTTAATTGATAAGCCGCTGTTAATTTTCTGGTGCAATATATTGAAAAATTTCTATATAATTTGCCGACTAATAGGAACTCATTTAATAAAGTGTAGGTGAAGTGTCATGGCTATAAAGCCTTTTTAATAAGAAAAATATTTAAACAATTTTTCTATTCTATTTAGCGCGAAAAAAAGTAAGCGGCGCAGTAGCCGAGGTGTTAGTGGCGGGTAATAGGTTTACATGCTCGTCAGATCAACATCCAACGTTGTAGAAAAACATGTAAGAAGAGCTAAATCACTATAATGATTTTTGCGAGGATGCCATCGAGCACTATCTCTGCCAGTGTTCAGTCTTGACATCTGAGCGACACAAGTTTCTTAGAAAACATTTCTTCGACTATCTCACTACGATAGCCTCAGCGAATACTGGAAATTTCATTGCCTTTGCACACGAAATGGTTCGATCATTTGAGAAGGTGATGACAGGAGCCTCAGCGGTATCACAATGGGTCTATTGGCTACTCAACCCAACCGCTGAAGCGACTTTCGGCCGAGCTCCTCCTTCAATTTGTAGTATGCGTCTTAATGTTTACCAACAAGTGGTGGTACCTATAATTTATTCTAAACCATCTCCCAACGGTCGATGGATTTTTTGAGGAGCTTCACTTCATGTCAGAAATACACTCGGAGGGCTTGACATTCTCGGCAGAGGGGCGACCGAAATCAGAAAAAATAATATTCAATAATTATGGATGTTTGTCGAGCCAGTACTGGAACCCTTCAGAATGGCAGTACGTAATGCTAAACACTGGCATATTGTGCCGCCAAAGACTTATTGCTGTGATTTTTCACTGATACAGCTTGTCGTGGTTCCCATGCATTACGCACTACCACAGATCTGGTATTTGTTGGATACCTAGAGGTTACTTGGTCAAAGTCCGGAAGTCGTGCGTTGGTTGAAATGGCTGTCAAAATCATTGTCCATTCGCCTGAAATTCTATATATGGGCTCATCCATCACTAAATTATTTTCTATTATTTTGGATGCTCGTCGATTCGAACTCATCACCCTCCACATGGCGGCACCTGCCGATAACTATACGGTGACTACTGATAGTTAATAAAAATATTGTTGTTTGTTAAATATTAATTTATATCATTTACTTATCTGTGACGTAGTGTTTTCGATCAATCTGTGATTTATGACAACCAGAGTGTACATATGTAAGTATTTACATTTGTATATGTATGTGTGATGATGCTTATTTTCACGTTGATTCACAAATATTGGGGTCAATAAAGTAACTCTCAGAGCATTCCTCTCTATTACAGTACAAAATTAAATGAGTACTAAAATGAAATACATATCTACATAGATTTAAATATATTTACATACATACAAATATACTTAAATAAGGCAGAGAAGTTCACTTGCGTATTTTTACATTTACGTAGATTTATTTGTGTCAGGGTGAGAGCTTATGTGTATTACAGTACTACTAACAGTGAGCATAGGTACTTGGGAGCTTGCCCGAAGATACACTTTTACGTATGTACGTATGTATATGTGTGCTCTCCTATATTAATGTAAATGTGACGTAGATGATCGCGAGTGAGTGGAACGATCGCTGTAATTTGTAAAGAGATTTTGTTTTCAGGTATTTTCTCAATTATATATAGGTATATATATTTATTTATATACGAGTACAAAAATTTAAAATTTTTAAGTATATGCTTCCATATGTATGTACATCTATGTATACTAGTATTTTTACGTTCATTCATAAATTTTTAATCACATATACAAATATGTATGTATTTTCATATGTATGTATGTATGTAGTATGTACGTGCTCAGTCGTCATAAATTTGAACTCGCACTATGATAACAGTTATTTTGGTGCGAAATCAAAAATAGTTTCGGAAAAAACACGCGATCATGTCATTGACATTTATTATTCATTATAATCGGATTTACTTGTACATACCTACATATGTATGGTATGTGCTACTGCCAGACAAAACGTTCAAGCGTACTTGAGGTGAATGTGCTTCCATATTAAGTTGGCGCTTACTACGCTATAGCGAAAGTTCGAAAAGGGTTGAGAGTAAAACATTTTTCTAAGATATCAATTGAAGCAAAATATATATATATATATATATTTGATTAAAACTGAATATAATATACCGAAATTCGATACAAAACTATACTGCATTTACTTTTAATATTAAGGTAGTGCTTCGTCTTCCTCAGTGGTGTGGGTTCCGCTTACGCGCTTATAGCCGAATCAAAAATAGCGAACCATTCATCCCATCTTTTCGGCGTTTGGCGCCAGTTGGAAATACCTCCTGACTCTTCCAACGAATTGGAGGTTTTGCTCTTCCATTGCTTCCACCAGCGGGTACTGCATCGAAAACTTTCAAAACTGAATCGCTTTCATTCATACGGATGACATGACCAGCTTAGCCGCTGTCGCTTCGTTCGCCGAGCTATATCAATGTCATCGTACAACTCGTGCAGCTTTTCGTTCCATCCTCTGCGGTATTCGCCGTTGCCAATGCACAAAGCACTAGAAGTATTTCGCAAAACCTTTCTCTCGAAAACTCCTAACACCAACTCATAAGATGTTGTCAACCTCCATGCCTCCGCACCATACAACAGAACGGAAATAATGAGCCATTTGTAGAGTTTGGTCTTTGTTCATCGAGAGAGGACAAAGTAGCACCTGTTGGCAAGAGTGATTCTGCGTTGGATTTCCCGGCTGACATTGTTGTTGGTGCTAATGCTGATCCATAGACAGACGAAGTTATCTACGACTGCGATGACTGTTTGTGTGATGACATGAAATATTTCGTCTTGTCTCCGCTCCCTACACTATTCGCTTCACTTCATTGTCAAGTTTTGGATAAGGAAGTACCAACGGCGCGTTTGTTAAGGTCAATGATATGCCATCCGCGTACACCATCAGTTGTACACTCTTGTAAAAGATTGTGCCATTTCTAATCAGCTCTGTAGCTCTTGTTTCTTTCTCCAGCATTGAATTGAAGAAACCGCACAATAAAGAATCACTCTGTCTGAAACTTCGTTTGGTATCGAACGGCTCGGAGAAGTCCTTCCCCATTCTGACTGCGCTTCTGGTGTTGTCCAGCGTTAGTTTATACAGCCCATATAAGTTTTGAAGGATTACCAAAATCAAACATGACGGCATAGAGACAAGTCCTTTCCTCACTTTTCCAAACGTAAAAAACGTCTTTGTCGTTTTTTTTACATCCAAAACCAAAAACCCACTTGAGTTGAGTTAAGTAGGTACGGTTGTTGAACAGCGCACTTAGGTCAAGAGGCCCATGGTAATACCGCTGTGAGGCTCCTGTCTACATCTTCTCAATTGTTCGAACCATTTCGTGCGCCTTATTAAAGCAACGAGATTGCCAATTTTCGTTGAAGCTAGATCAGCAAGATAGTCGAATAGTGTTTCCCGCGGAACTTGTGTTGCTCAGACGTCAAGACTGTTAGTGATAATATATTCTTCCTCTTCTTCGTTCCTACAGGTGCGGTAAAAATCACTAGAGTGGTAGCGCATTATTTTCCCGTAGGGCCCCATTAAAGAGTGACCTGTTATTATACTTGTCGTTATTTTAATGGAGTACCGGTCTAGAAGGATAAAAGGTTTTAATTTTTTTATTGCTAACACTTGGTAAAGCTAATTCTACACGGCAGTCGGAGTAAAACTTTCCTAGGAAGCTGAAACAGGCCACCATTAGGGCTTGGCGGTGACAGTGGTAGTGTTCTACCGACTCCTTGTCCTCAATGTCTCTGCAGTTGCACCAGAAACCTTTAGAAAATTATCCCATACTCCAGCCGTGAGTCATCAATGGACATACTTCGATTATTACGGCGATTGTGATGTTAATTGATGTTCCGTTTAGTAGTAGTAGAGACTTTGATTAATGGGCAGATCTGTTTGGTCATATTGCATGTGACTGCCCATGTCCAATCTGCTAAAGCCTAGCTCACGCGACAACTAAAACCAGCGACGAACAAAAATGGAACAAAGAAACTGCGCAAGGACATTTGAAAGGTTAACTGTGGCGTTTGGAGAGCCTACTATGAGCGGAAAACAGGTTCAATTGTGGTATAACCGGTTTAATGAAGGCCGAGAAGATGTCAAAGACAATGCTCGTCCTGGTCGCCCGAGCACGTCAACAAACGTTGAACACATTGAAGCAGTGAAGAAAATGATTTTAGATAATCGTCGAATCACTATCAGAGAGGTTGCTGATAATGTTGGCATATCGTTCGGCTCATGTCAAGCAGTTTCTACGAATGTTTTAGGCATGCAACGTCCGACAGCGAAGATTGTTCCAAAATTGCTAAATTTTGAGCAAAAACAACGTCGCATGGACATCAGCTCAGGAGATGTTGAACATCGTCAACGACGCTCCAGATTACCTCAAAAAGGTCATAACTGGTGACCAATCATGGGTATATGGCTATGACATTGACAGTTATTTACTGATCACACCTCGTATGTGGCGGTCATTTGCATGATGTAGTGTTTCACATATCCAATGCCAAGATTCAAATTTTATAATAAAAAAATTATTTTATGAAAAAAAATATATTTAAATTATATTTTAAATGCATTTTATTTTCATGTATTTTCGAAACCACAAAATGTATAACCCTGTATAAGACGATAATCAGTCTATTTATCATTTGTGTTAGTTCAGTAGTGCGAATTCAATAGAAATTTTAGGGTGTTAATTAAGTTCGCGTTTTATAATGCAAATATGTAAATATGTATATTTGTGTAACACGATTAATTGATATTCACTAAGAAATGGATTATTCATGAAAGCTTAAGCTTTGTGTCACTAAAATGTAGTGATATTTGAATTTAATGCGTAATAGGACTTATATATACATACATATACATATTTATATAGGAAATCAATTGATTGGTATAATTGACCCTGACCATGATATAAGCAATACACCGTTACAGCTATATACATAAATGCAGTGTTTCTGCATTTGTAATTTTCCAAGTTATGCAGAATAAAAATTAATACATACATTGTGATAGCGCAGACAGCACGAAATTAGCGCTCAAATATTTTCCCCGAAATACCTGGAAAAGGAGAACAATAAAAACGAATAAATCGTCTCAAAACAAAAAAAAGACTTTTATAAATATACTAATATAGGTATGTAGTACATATACATACATATCTACATGTGCATGCGTATGCGTATGCGTATATGTATCAAATTAATGGATTGACGTCACGTCAATAGAATTGAAAAATCAGGAGCACACACCACCCACGAAACTTAAAAATACAAAACATTTTTTAACAATATACATTCATACATATTCATATACATATACTATGTATGTGTATATACTCCTATATAAGTGTATGCGTTTTATTTACACTTTTGAATTTTTGATACTCGTGACATCCTTCAAATCGATTCGAAAACGTAAACATTAAAAAGCAATTTTTTTCGAAAAAATATGTACATTACTCACTCCTTGCATGGAGATGTTGAAATTTTTTAACATGAGTGGGATTATGTTTGTTTTTTATTTTTATTTTTTTTTTATAGAATTCATTATAATGCAAAGCTCTCAATACCGTTTTTAAATTTTTTTTTGTATTATTGAGTAACGAAAAGTGCTTCAAATAGCCAACTATGATGCAATTAGTGATTTCCCGCTCAAGGAACAAGGAAACGCTGGGAGCCAATGGCTTACCGGCTGAGCTTTTCAAATATGGCTGCGAAGAATCGAAAAGGTGCATGGATCAACTTCTTTCTAGACTATGGTCAGACGAAAACATACCCGACGGTTGGAACCTTAGTATGTATATCCATAAAAAAAAGGATTCCACAGTCTTTAAAGTGGGATTAGCCTGCTCAATATTGCGTTGAACGGATAAAAAGCAACACCAAAAGCGGAGTCAGAAAAGGTAAGAGCTTCTCCGAACCGGTCGACACCGAACGAGTTTGGAGAAACGGTGACTTCTTCAACTTGGAGCTGGAGAAAATAATAAGAGCTGCAGAGTTAACATTATCTATGACAAGGAATATTTTATTACAAGAAAATATAAGCTGCCCGATAATGATACCAACCAAATGGCCCAATCCGTTTTCCGCAGAAGCGATGAGATTGGGTCTGGCGAAGTACAAGGTTTTCCAGTAAAAATGTATGTCCTTTTTTTATGAAACTTTCCATCACCAAATCGTAAAGTAGCTGCTTTATGCCCTCAATAGCTTCATGAATTCCACATTTGAGATCTTGTATTGATGTTGGCCTCTTGTTGTAGACCTTATGTTTCACGTGGCCCCAAAGAAAGAAGTCGAAAGGTGTTAAATCACAAGATCTCGGTGGTCAATTGCGATCACCTCTGCGATAGATAACAAGGTTCGGAAACTTTTCCCTTAAACGATCGATGGTATCGTTGGTTGTGTGGCACATAGCGACGTCTTGTTGAAAATAACCTTTGCCCAGTTCAATACCCTCAAATTCCGTCCATAAAAAGGCTTTTTAACAATGAATCTTGGGTTTTCCATGCTCCAGATGCAAAAGTATTGCTTATTTACGTAGCTATCGAGCAATCAGCAAAGACACGCCTTAAGAGCCAAGTCTAAGTAGTTCTTGAGCGTGTTTTATTCTTCACATAACCAATTTGTCCCAACAGCCCCATTTTTTCCACCAATTTCTGTATTGCGGTCCGACAAACAGCTTCACGACGATCGCATTGTCTATTCAAAATACCACCTTTTTCATAACAAACAAACAATCACGGTTAACAGTCATAACTTTGAAGTCGGAGATAGATAATTTCATCTATGTAGGAACCAGCATCAACACCACAACAATATGAACCCTGAAATTCTATGTAGAAGCTCTCTTTGGACTGAGTAGGCATTTGAAAAGTAAAGTCGTCTCTCGATGAAATGAAACTAAACTGTGCAAGTCACTGATTATGCTATATTGTGCAGTAATGAGGATGTTATCTGATGAGCCGAAGATTGGGTTCTTCGAGAGAAAGATTTGGCGGTAATTTATGGATATGCCGCAGGCGACGGAATGATGAGTTGTACGAGATACATGGTGGCTTTGACACAGTCCTTTAACTTGTGGTGGGCGTCTCGATGTTTTTTCCAACAAATGGAGAGGAGTTTTTTATTTTATGTGAGAAAAAATGGTTAAAGAACCTCCTCTTGCCCAATCGTCGCACTATCTAGTAACGTGAGCAACTCTTATTTAATGTGGGGAAATTAATAAGATTGGTTCTTTGAGTATCGGTGGGACGGGATTACGAGCTCCTTGCGTAAGAAAGTATTGGCTTCAACCATTATAAAAACAAGTTTATAGAAGAGAGCAACTCGTCAGCATGTTTAATCAAAGACAAAATTCCGGGGATGGTCAACTCGAACGTGATATAGTTTAAAGAGCATTTGCAGAAATGAAGCATTACAAAATGACGGAAGCTGAAGACCAAATACATAAAGTTTTATACTCCATTAAGGCTTTATCTAACATCAAAATCAGTATGGCTTTTGATACGACCAGATTTTCACAGTAGACCAAAACTTAGTAAGCCCCAAGAAGAAACAATTCGGCAAATATCACATTTGTTTCAATATCACAGCTTGAACTGCGCATTCCCTCAAAACCTGTACGGCGGAGTAAAGAAATTCTGACCATGCGTAAAAGCCCCGTCAGATCGAAAGGAACCACTCCGGACAGTTCAGTATTAGTCGAGGTTACGCGCAGGTAACTCTCTACCTTGTGAATGGACAGGGAGGGTGTATAAGGAAATTTCGACAGACATAATACAGGCACAACCAAATCCCAATAAAACCAAAGCCCCACAAAATATATTGCTAACACGACATAATCCAGACACAAGACAAACCAGATAAGACGCAAACAAGACAATATTTCACGTCATCGCAGGAAACTCTAAGGCGGATGAGTTTGCTAGGCAATGTACGACCAAGAAGATTCTTCTCGATAAAGAACTCACTTGCAAACTGGTTCTCAAAGAAGTTATATATGAATAAGCCAGTGTAATGAGGTGATACTATACCCTGCCGCAAATAGGTTAAAAAGTGATCACGATATATGTATGTATGTATTTCTTAAAAAGAGGGGACATGTTTAAAGTAATAGGAGTTCAGACAGGCCACTGGTTGATGGGATGATACGGGGAGAGACTAGGGACTCCCTATAGAAGATGCAGCAGGAGCTGCAAGGATGATGATGAGGAGGAAACGATCAGTGATCTCTTATGCGACTGTCCTGCTCAAAGCAGGGCTAGGTTTCGGAATTTTGCCACCCAATTGCTGGATGGTTTTCCGAGAATAGCCGAAGTCAAAGTCATGGATCTAATGAGGTTCATTAGAGAATCAAAAAGTCTGATGGTTAAGTTTTTGTGGCCTAAATGAAATCGATACAAAAGATCGACAGCCACCACAACTTAAGACAGAGTCACCGTTAAGAGAATATGAAACTTGGGACTGAGTCTTTTAAATAATTAAATAACTATTTTTTGAGGAAAACTCATGTTTCAGATAGAAGCATATACTCGTATGTATGGTATGTATATATTTATGTTCTTGTTCTATTTATCTGGTCACTAGATTCTCGTCAAATTTCACGACTGAGTGATATATACATACATATGCAATGAATGATAAGCGCCGAGAGAATTTTCGGTTTCCGTCTATTACGTCAACATGTCTGCAATATATATTTGTGTATGTGCGTATATTTACAGATATTGCGTGTGCGAGTTGAGTATTTGATATAATAATATTTATGATCTTTGTTAACGCCGCATTTGTCATCTATGTCAACTTGTTGTTGTTTGAAATCCACTTAAATTTTTTAGTGTCTAAATAATTTATGTATATATGGACATATATATATATACTCCATATACGAATATATGTACATATGTACATATATTTCTGAATACTACACACATGATTTTACGTTATCACGCCCACGAATTTCTGCTTTAACTTGCCGCCAATAGAACACAATCCTTTCAGCTTCTTTAGCTGCGCGAAATTCTTTTCGACTTTTTTGCCATTTGTTCAAGGTTGCTGGGGAAATATGTACGAGTATGTGTAATACTTTTCCCAATTATTTAATACAAATTTACATTTATATTCATATAATTTCTTTTCATTACTTTTTGCTGGCACATTCTGCTATATACGAGGGGATTAACACAAGTTCGGTCAGTTGGTGACTTTCAGTTTGTTTTTATTAAATCTAAAAATACCAACTCCTTTGTAATTTCTTTATTAGTCTTTCATTCAAATTTTAGAACGATCGGCTAAACTGGAGACGAGAAAACGTAAGATAACTGAGGATAGGACAGATGAAATTCCACCACCAACGCAAATAGAAATTTGCCAAGTGATGACGTCTCTATAGCTCTGGTGAAATCCAAAATTGGCGAAGACCCACGATTGACACAAGAAATAATTGCTAATGAATTGGACTTGAATGATATGGCTGTATCGCGAGTATTAAGTAATCATCCGGGATAAAAGAAGAAATCTGCTCGATTTGTACCACGAATTTTAAATTAGGCCTAAAAAGAAGCTCGAGCGCATTTTGCTCAACTTTTCGTAAATGGTCGGTCTAGCAACTTTAGTAAAGTTGATACTGGTGACGAATATTGGTTCTATAAGTATGATCCAGAAACCAAACAGCAGTCCATGGTATGGGTCCCGACAGAAGCAAGCCCACCCTTAAAATCTAAGCAACAAAAATCAACAGCAAAAGTAATGATGTCAGTTTACTTCACCCAATCTAAAATCGTAGCTACTATTCCACTGGAAAAGGGTCAGACGGTAACTGCAAAGCAAGATTTTGAAGACTGTTTTCAGAAGTGGGTCTATAGACTTAAAATTTAAATCAATGGCGATTAGGTAGAGAAGATAAAAAAGGACAAAGATTACGAACAAATACAAAAAGATTTTTTTTTGTTTCTTTCTCCCCAACTTACTGAACTTTTGTTAATCCCCTCGTACATATCCATTAATGCTGATAAAATTAAAAAAAAATGTCTCATTAAAATTAAGCTTCTTTGAAAATTATTTAAATTTATTAAATTTTTTCGTGAGTGTTTCAAACATGTGCCAACTCATATTTATCTAAGTATTTATGTAGTTATGACATTAGGGTGAACAAAAAATAAATAAATAAAAAAATCAACCAGTAAGGTATAAATGGAAAAAACGCAACAGTTCTGGTTCAAAGATCCATATCCACCTCCACAGACGACTCATAACTCAATGGCAGGGTGGGCTGCAATAATGCAATAATGGAAGTCGCTTCATAGTGACTCAACTAGTGCAGCATATGAACCTATTACAATATATTCTGACAACCAAACTGCCATTAAATCTCTTTATTGTTATAACACCGACTCAAAGTTGGCAATAAAATGTAGGTTAATCTTAAAGAAACTCTCAACTGCCATCGAATTAACCTCTGGATATATTGAAATCCCAGAAAACTGGGCATATCTCTTTCAACTGCGAGATACGTTTTAAGTTCATAAGAAAATCTGGCTAATGATAGAGACAGAAAGAACTAAAAATCTACTCCTACTAAACACAACCCGTACGAGCATAAAAACCAGTACAATTACCGGACATTCTTTGATGGGGACTCATGGTAGAAGGATGGGCTGCTTCTCTAATCACTTCTATCACACTTGCAGAGGCATAAAGGAGGAGGAGACGGTGTAGCAATACCTCTAATACTGTCCCGTTCTAAATGCAGACCGACCACGTTTCCTCAGTAATTTCTACTTTGACTGCCTGGCAGATATAGCGTCAATAATCTCATATGTTTCATTAAACCAAGTGGTTTCAGCATTTGGAAAGGCCCCTATAGATCACTCCCTAGGAATCACAACGGGTCAACAGACTTAAGTGCGCTAATCAAAGGACCCCGTGTTTGAGTAACCCAACTAATGAACTACCCCCCTACATCAAAACGTATGAAGAAGATATATAGAAAATTTTACCTCATATTAGCCTTGGAAAGGACCTTTCCATCTTCCAATTTTCAAGCATATCGAATTGTAATTATGATGAGAGATCGGTCGGTAGAAAAATTTCTCCACACATTCGAATAGGCAAAGAGCTTTTCTGTGTTTTAGATATTAAGCAAATCGAACCATGTATATGATTTTTGCGAGTAGATCGGTCTCATGATCATTTCCCGCAAAGCAAAGTTTTCCACATTCACGTATTAACCAAGGCAAAGAGCTAGCAACAAATGTTCCACATATTAAGTACACTTCCCGGAAGAAAAAGTGTTCCCCGTTTCAATTTATGCGAATCAAATTTTAAGTAAGTCAAAAGATTTCAAAATAAATTAAATTTTTTCAAATAGCTCGGTGCCAGGTCCACAGCGCAGAAAATCATTTCTTATCTCGGATGCCTACGTCATACGCAGAACACTCCTTCCAAGTTTCAGGTCTCTACGACTAGTAGTTTAGAGTATAGGTTGATTCGTCAGTTATTCAAGACTGAGAAAAAAATGTCTCTGCAAGCCAGGTACTATTTATTATATTCTTTGGCACTTTTCAGAGCTTCTAAATATACGAGCTATAAATTTAAAAAATTCATATTCAAATTGATTTTCTAAGAAATAGAATGCTTTACGAGAAGAGATTTTTATGTGTTATTTAAATGGGAAACTTTGAAAGCGCAGAGCTACCTCTTAAAATTGAGCAAAAACCCTGTAGAATTTATTCTCAATAAATATAATCGTTATAACTCAAAAATACGGTAGGTTAGTTTATTTTTGCGCACCCTAATGCACATATTATCGCATTCAAGTGCAATCTGCTGGTTCTTCGAGAGTTTTGGCCCTCACATTGACATTCAACTTGATCCAGTGAATAGCTTTGTTGATGTTAGCTGATTTTGATAATGAACAATAACATTTCAGATTGTGATTGTGCGAAGTACACTAAAGAGAACTTAAAGAACTTGTCCTGCAAATACTGTTATTGCTATCCTTGTTATTAGTATTCTTACCACTCAAAAACCATCGGCCTCAAAAAGGCAACCGTCTCATAATTTTTAGAAAAAACATATTGGTATACCAAACTTTAGATCTCCATCTCCTGTTGGTTTTTGCTTAATTGGATTGTGTGAATTGTCAGGCAGTTTTCGTTCAACCACATTCTGCGAAGGAGCTGATGTATTTGCATTTTCAGTTCTCACCGCCATATTTGAATAGCTCGCCTGGTAAGCCAGAGGCTTCCGCCACTTTGGTATTCTTTAAGCGGACAGTCACTATTGGAGTTTCGAAATAGTCGGTTATTGGAAAGTCTTTCCATCATTATAGTTTGGGGTTTCCGGTTCATCATCTCCGGGTGTTGGACTTTCGCTACCAGTCGGAAGTCTGAAGAAGTATTCAATCTATTAACTCAGTAAACTCTGGATATGGGTTACCATATTACCTTTTTGGTTCCCAGATGAGTATAATTCGGGGTTGAAATGTTCCGTAAGTCGCCGAATCTTTTCACAGAATTTTTGTGTATGACCTTAGTGGGAAAGCTTTACAAGCTCATCGTATTCAGGAATTTCGGCCGCTTTCTTTTTTGTCTACATACCTCTTCAACTACCGCTATCTATCACACCCACACGTATCGTAGTCGATAGAAACGTTTCGAGGTAGATAGAAGTTGAAGTGAAGCTGACTGTTGTGCAGAAGATAACTTCTTTGAGCATTAAATACCATAATAAGGATTTTGACATTGTTTTGGGTGCTCATAGATAGCATCTAAGATCACATCGGCCTTTTTCTCCCTAAAAACGTTGGTGCAAATCAGCTTCGCTGTGAAGTGGCTTGCAGCAAGACGTTCGTCCACCGAGTTAAATGTTGGTACGATAAAGACTATCTCCCACCACAAATCACATCAAAAATGTGCTCTTCTTTATAGTCGCTGTGGTAGATTTTACAAGGATCAATCTTATTCCGTACTTGTCTCTACTATCGCACTTCTTGGAGGGCGATGATTTCAGCCTTAATTTTAAGAGAGACATGAAATAGACAGCTTCTCAATTAAAAAACCGTCCATTCCAGAGACAATAATTGTTAATTAATAACAACTTTTTTGTAGCCCCTGGTACAACTAAGGGCTGAGTCAAGAACTCCTGGTCTATTTCGGATATGAAATGAATATACTACTTTACTCTACGTAAAGCTACGTATATATTGTATATACTGAGTTTCATTTAAATCAGCGTAATTTTATTAAACCCGGCAATATTTTAAGATATTTTTAAACGATCGTGACTACTTTAAGGTGTTATATTTAATCTATGATAAATAATCAAATCTTTTTTTGCATATTTTAAATGTACACATATTTAAGAATATTGTTCGAAAACTTGACATTGAGACGGTAAATAATTTCGGAGAAATAAGCGTTTACCGTAAAGACGTCTCCGAGCATTTAAATGTAGGCGGAAATCGGAAACTTTAAACCAGTTTTTCTCAAAGCGGTGTTTTCGGAGTTAGGAAAATTTCTACGAAACGGCTGGATCGATCGATTTGAAATTGAATTTGAATGATCTTCTTATATACTTTTATATTCATCTATCCTAAAAATAAATTGGATCAGATATATCTTCCTAACTGCCAAACACCTGTGTGTTAAATCACACAATCTTTGAGGCAACCCCACGAGGAATGCGCTCACCAAAAACTTCCTTCAATAAATTGATTGCTTTGTTGGCTGTATAGCATGTAGTGTTGTCTTACTGCCCATAGAGCACATCAAACAGGGAGTTTTTGAGGATGTAACGCCATCTCAACAATGACTTATGGATTATTATCACTCCGAATGCGAGAATTTTGTTACCATTGTTGTTTACCATACATACCCATTCAACCAAAAGTGAGCTTCATCCCTAAATATAATTAATTTTCTTGTGAAAATCGGGTATATTCAACGAACGAGCGATGGCGGAATGGACTCAGGCGGGTCTTCTTCGATATTCTAATACCTACTCTGCTGGACGATTATGTCCAGCGGGAATTGGACGCAGCAGGTGTTGGGTCGCGCGAACCCAACCATTATTTTTGTAATAAATTTGCACGATTTGCAAACGTTTTTCCGGAGAAAAGTATTGTGTCATTGAGAAAAAAACACTCAAAAAAAGTTATCAGCGGTATTAAGACGGCCGAATGCGTGTTCCGAATTTGCCTCACATAGGACTTCTAAGATTTTAAATTTCCTTTATGTAGTCAGTTTTTGAAAAAATTTCTAATAGGAGGAGTTCGACTTTTTATGAATTATGTCTCGAAATGGCTGCTGAATCCCAATGAGTAGAAGTCTCATCAGGTTGAACCATGACCAGACCAAAATTTCAATTATACGAGGGTATTAACAAAAGTTCGGTCATCTAAAAATACCAATTCCTTTGAAGTTACTTTATTAGTCTTTCTTTAAAATATTAGAACGATCGGCTAAACTGGAGACGAGAAAACGCAAATTAACTGAGGATAGGTCAGACGAAACTACACCACCAACGCAAACAAAAATTCGCTATGTGATTCTTTTCTAGTTTCGGCGTAATTTACAGCCAATACAAATATTCAGTGAATGCCAAATTGCATAGAGAACGATTGCACCGTCTTTAAAGACTATTTCTAAGTGGTTCCGAAGATTCCAGACCGGACATTTTTCCGTAGAGGACGATCCCCGAGAAGGTCGATCAAAATCTTCCACTGTAGCTCAGGTGAAGTCCAAAATTGACAAAGACCCACGATTGACCCAAGAAATGATTTCTAATGCATTGGACTTGAACACCATGGCTGAATCGCGAATATTGAGTAAATCTGCTCGATGGGTGCCACGAATTTTAAATGAGCCCCAAAAGGAGGCTCAAGTGCATTTTGCTCAATTTTTCGAAAATGGTCGGTCTAGCAACTTTAGTAAAGTTGTTACTGGTGACGAATATTGGTTCTATAAGTATGATCCAGAAACCAAACAGCAGTCTATGGTATGGAGCCTAACAGGAGCAAACCCACCCGTAAAATCTAAGCAACAAAAATCAACAGCAAAAGTAATGATGTCAGTTTACTTCACCCAATCTAAAATCGTAGCTGCTATTTTACTGGAATAGGTCAGACGGTAACTGCAAAATAGTACACCGAAGATTGCTTACCCGAAGTTTTCAAACATTTGTTGGAAAACAGGAAGAAAGAGGATTTGCGGCGCTACTTTTTACATCATGACAACGCGCCATCCTACTCTGCTGAAATAACGAGTAATTTTATTGCGACCTCTGGGATCGAAGAAATTCGTTCAGCACCATATACCCCGAATATAGCACCTTGTGATTTCTGGTTATTTCCAAAAATTAAAAAAAAAATTTAATAGGAACGGTCTTTAATAGCAACGAAGAGATACTATAATTAATGCAGCTAATGCTGAACTTGATAAGCTTAGAAAGCAAGATTTGGAAGACTGTTTTCAGAAGTGAATCTATTGGCTTCAGAAATGCATTGAAATCAATGACGAACTTTTGTTAATAACCTTGTAAAATAATATAATTTTTTCTAATTTTAGATACTCCTTAGCAGTTTGAGGGCAATTATGATATGACAAAAATTATCCACTAGCCATTAGGATTAGCCTCAGAAAAAACTGTAGTTCCTTCCGTTTTTTGGAAAAACATCAAGACCCACTCACCACAAATTGTTGGAGCTTGGCCCAAATCGCTTCAGTGGTTATAAAGATTTAAATTGTGTTATTATGGACTACCGCTAAGATACTATATATTATTCCATGTAATTATTTATTTTTGCTAGCCTGGCCAACAACTAAAATTGTTTTTACTAAATGCCTTAACAATCAATACGTGTATATTTGACATAAAATAATGGTTCGGCGAAAGCATTTAGAGGTCTACGAAATTACTAGGAAAACAACAGCAGCCAATTCCATTGAAAAATCGCAATTAAAAACATATTGTTGTTTTCAATAATAACCATAATATCACTTGCGTAGTTAAAATATGCACTCATTGCTTCTCCTCAACAAAATTGTATCCACAAGTCGAGAGTCGAGCCCCCTTTTGATAAATTAGTGAATAACAAATGTACATATGTATATGATTACTCTACAGTAAATATGCATAAATACATGCATACGAAGATATAGGTACATACATACTCGTACATTCGAGTACATGCTTAGTTAAAAATATTGTTATTTTGTTGAAATTGTTGACTTGGCGCTGCCTCTTTTCCAATGACATGATTCATTTTATTATTATTTTTATGTAAAAGCTTCATAAACAAATATATGTATATGTATGAAAATATATTTATGTACATTTGTGTTTGTTTATATACCAGTGACGGAATATTTATTTATTATTTTCGTTCAATTCATTTCAGTTTTTCTTTTTTTGCAAGTCATTTTGTTTAGCATTGGGGGCTTGTTGACGCTCACAGTGAGGGACTTTTCTTATGCCTACGAGTACCTATATGTGATATGATGTGTATGCATATGAGAAATGCAGGCGTATTATGGGCTATTTCCATCTAAACAATAAACATATTTTGCCGTTTTAGAGGAAAACATTTACGAAAAGTGTTTCCAATTTCCCTTACACCACTTAAACTGTAGTGGAATTCACTAACTTTTGTCGATATCATTTGTCGACTTGCCCCAGTTTACGAATTATATAATTGAATGGTATCCATGGTGGCTAACATAGGTTTCTCCAGGATTTCTGGGGCTATCGATAGCACTTATGTGCCAATCATTAGTGCCTCCAACACATGGTGAGGATGATGGCTCATAGGAAATCTGGATTCAAAGGCTTATGGACGACTGGCTCATATAATATATTTATATTCCCAATTGCTCTCCAACAGGCCGTCGATGGTGTCCAGTTGCGAAAAATCGCAAGGCGGTTAGGATATTGAATTTTTTAATAGTACAGGGTTTTCAGATAAGAGATGTTGTTTTGATATTCAAAGAAAACTGACATGTTTTGAGATAAATTATCGGATGTTTATTTCAATGTGAAAAGGAAGATGTATTAATAATGAAAAGCAATATCAGCCAGGACCGTAACCTTTATATGAAATTTTCCTACACCAAATCGCAAAGTGGTTGATGTATGGCCCTCAATAGCTCCACGAAGTACATCTTTGAGGTTTTGATTCGATGTCGGCCTGTTGGTGTAGACTTTATCTTTTACGTGGCCCCAAAGAAAGAAGTCACAAGGAGTTATCTTTGAGAGATCACACGCTCCTGAAACTTTTCCCTTAAAAGATCGATGATTTCGTTGCTTACCATATGTGGCACGTAGCGCTGTCTTGTTGAAAGTAGACGTTGTCCAGATCAATACCATTCGATTTCAGTTATAAATATTATTAATCATCCCTCGAAAAAGTAAGGTCCAATGACCCCGTTGGACCAATGGAGAGACTTTTCAACAATAAATCTTTGGTTTTCAGATCCCCAAATGCGACAGTTTTGCTTATTGACGTAGCCATCGAGGTGGAAATGAGGCTAATCAGTCATAATTTTTCGATGAAATTTTTATTGTGATTTCTAATAATTTCAATGCGTTGCTGAAGCGTGTATCGTTACAATTTAATTACTGGTGTAGTTTTTACTTGTCACATATCAAAAAATTACAGCTTCAAAGTGACATCTACCGGAAGAGCAGGCTATTCAAAACAACACCTCTTATTGGAAAACCATTTTTTTTTATTCAAATTGGAAAACATTTGAACGTCATATTATTTACCTGTTCCTCTGTAAATATCGCCATTATTCTTCCGTCTTTTTATTTGTTGGGATTTGCAAGGAATCATACACTCTGAGCTGCTCTCCTACGGTCAATCTTCCAAATCAGACCTGTACAGTCAGCAATAGGTCCGTCTAATGGGAGCAATCGCCCAGTAGCGCCCAGCTTTGGTCAAGAAGAGGGAAATTGTTTTTCATCAAAACAGCGCCTGACGACATATACATCGAAACATAAAGCTTCGAGAGCTTGTTAGGGATATTCTTATGCATCCAACTTATAGTCCGAACCTCGCATCAACTGATTACTATACAAATCACGTGATTTTTTGAAACAAACACTATCTTATCATTGGCCATTTTACAGATTACAGAACAACTGAAAAATTAATCAATTTTATTTAATATAGTATACGAAAAGACTTTTTAAATTTTATTTTAACAAATAGCTTATTATCACAAAAGTAATAAATATTTACAACAAGCTAAATACGTGTATTAAACAAAATAATGGAAACGTAGTCTGTATTTTTCATAAAATGACATAAAAAAAAATGTTTAAAAATTGCCCACATTTTCTGTTTTGGTTGTTAGGCGGTTATTTGTCATTTTGGCACCGTTATCTTTACCCGCATGTGTATGTATACGCAGGTAGGTATACTATTGGGACTTGCGTAACCCAATCAATTTGTTCAGCCCCCAGCTGAGAGCCCCCAAGCCATTGAAATCAATGCAAAATACTACACACATCCATGGTCACATATGTATGCTACAATATAAATATATTAAAATAACGTATACGTATTAAATTAAATTAAATAACTGATAAGAAACTAAAAATTTAAACAGAATATTAAGTGAACGCTGAAAGAAAGAGAGGTGTGGAAAGTGCTGCTGATTAATAGACGCTCCTATCATTTATGACAACAAGATTGGTATTGTGTGAGATCGGCGCTTGGTACATATGAGTATATACAATACATAAGTATGTAGGTAATTATAGTACATGTGCGCCCGACGCTCAAAAGTAAAGAAAAGTTTGCAGGAGGTAAAAACAGTACAATTAATGGTTGGAAGAAGACCAGATCCATAAAGTGGCTTTATTTATAAAAGAAACATAAATATGAACCGTTTTATTAAAAATCATATGAAAAAATTTGGTTAGCCTTGAAAAAATGAGATTCAAAAAAAAAAACTTAAAATTACTTGAAAGCTTAAAATTAGTTTTAGAATTTTAATAACTAATCAATTAATACTTTAGCCCATAAGTAGTATAAGATGGCAGGCAAAACTTTACTGATCAGAAGCGTCCAGCGCACTTAGGCCTGAAGACCCGTTGTGATACCGCTGTGGAGTACTTCTCACCATTTCGTGTGCCTTATGAACGATGCTATACTGACCATAACAGCTGTGGCTACGTCAGTCAGGCAGTCAAAGAAGTGATGTCCTAGATATTTATGTTGTGTGATGCTTTGGACGATGACAGAGGTTGATGTCATAGTAAGATTAAAGCCTTACGTCACTGCCGTCCAAGAATTGTGATAAACGGGACAATAACAGAAGAAGTTGGGTCCTTGTGAATTTTACTGCAGCGGCCATATAACAAGTTCAAATTTGGTGTTGGATTTGTGGTGGAAGAGAGACTCCATCGCTAAGTACTAGCATTCACTCCGGTGGATGAACGTCTAGCCACAATCCGTATCAAAGCAAAATCTTTCAACATGTCGTTGATTTGTGCCCACGCTCTGACGGAAGACGAAAACGGTGTGACCAAGGATGCTTTCTATAAGCGCCTAGAAGGCTTCTATAGGCGCTGCCCCCGCCAGGATATGAAAATATTGTGCTTGGTGGCTTTCACTCAGAGTAAGAAAAGAAAGTATTTTGGCTCAAAAGTCGGAAAATTCATTACGAAACACCCCCAAACGGCCCGAGGCTGATCGACCTTACCGGGGCCCGAAATGTGGTGGTCTCTAGTACTAGATTTCTGCATAGGAAAATCATCTAGCTACCTGGCTGACTCCAGATTGAAAAACTCACAACCATATCGAGCACTCTGTGATAGACGGAAGACATGTCTCGACTGTTCTGGATGTGTTTGGAATTTTAATCACTACCAGCAATAAATTTATTTCTTAAAGTACCAAAAAAATCATTAAATTGCTTGTCGGCTATAGAAAAGCGTGCTGGACAATATATATAGATGTAAATTGGTCCCTTGCAACTACTTAACCACTTAAGCGAGGTCCTCCTGCATTTTGTGGCATGCGTCTAAATGTTTTTTACAACAAATGGAGTGTCCAAAACAGACTTGACGGGTACACTGAAGTAGGAAGACTTTCGAGATGATTTTCTTTCGCTGCCATTGCACCCGACCTTGCCTGTCTTGTAGGCTCTTAAGACAATTTATCTCGCTGCGAACCGATATTTCTTATAGCAATCTCATCAACAATTTCGTTCGCTATGTGTGAAATGCTGGTAACTTGAGTAACCTTTCGAGTGCGGTTATGGTTGTAGGTGCGTAGAGTGCAGAGAGATGCTGTATGAGATTTTGCTGGCCGCGGTCCACCAAGCCAAGACACCATTGATTAAGTTTGGCCTGACTACCGCGATACAATAAGTACCGTTGAAACGCGTTTGTAAAAAAGAAACAAAAGAAGCGGTCACTGTACTCCAAAGTCCTTGAACCGGTTAGCGTATCAAACGAGAATTTTCTTGCAAGCGATTTTCAAATTTGATATCGAATTTATGCAAAAAATATCTTAGATAATGCATTATAAAATTGTATGGTGTGTAGGAAATTTTCCATAAGAAAATATTGATGAATTTATTTTTTCCCTTATCCTTTCGTGTTTGGTAGTATACTCGTAGATTTTTTCGAATCTTTTTATATTTTTTTCATTATGATTTCATTGTGATTTTAAACAATTTGTACTTTAATTTAATAAAATTTCCTACAAGGTATCAACTGTTATTAACTAAGCAACAATAATTGCCATATACACACATTGATGCCTGTAACCATACTGGGAACCATATTGCGGACAAGCGTTGCTGCAGCGCTCGCCCCTAATTGCATTTGGTTGCATTGTAATTTTCTGCAATTTGCCAAATACAGCGGAGACCACTTGATACTGTGGAAGTATGAGGTTTCCAGTTGAGCTCCAAGTGATATGTCTGTCAAATTACTGTCGTTACTGAGCCGCTAATTTTGTAATGTTTGCTGTTGCTTTCAATGTTTGACGGATTTCTAGAAATATCTGTTTGGGAAAAAAACTTGTTGGTATATTGTTGCTGAGTGTGATTTTGGTATTGTATTTCGGTGTCAAAAAAGTCAAAGGTACATATATATACTCACACAAATGTACGTAAGCATATTTAAGTGCCGCGTAATTAACAGCAAACAATTTTATAATTAATAAAAATTCTATTAAAACGGTGTGCATTAATTTGCATTTTTAGGAATTAATTATTTTAATAAATAAATTATAAGTTAAATTGAGTTGATGCGGTTGGTGATTAGAGCGATCAGCGCACTTAGCCTTGAAGGCCCGTTGTGATACCGTTGTTTAGAACTTCTCACCTTCTCAGCTGTACGAACCATTTTGTGTGCTCTATGAACGATCCGATACTGCCCATACCAGCAATTGCTACGTCAGTCAGGCAATCAAAGAGGTTAGTGATTTTCTCGGTATTTATGTCGTATGATGCTAAGGGCTGGTCAGTGATAGAAATAGTGTTCGACAGACTCTTCCTCTTCATCGTCTCTGCAGCTATGTATGTCAAAAATCATTGGAAAAGTATCCTATTCTTATACTGTGAAGTCTCGTTAAACAGTGTCCAGTTAGTATGGCCGGTGTTGAATCACCGGTCTAGGCGAATTAGATCCCCAGAACTTGCAACGTCCAGCACAAGTCAAAGCAGTCATGTTGCAGGTTTCTGAATCTCTAGCTTCAGTCTGAGATTTGCCGTAGACAAAGGTATGCCCACGATGTGCTTAGAATTTATTGTAGTTAGAGTGGTACCTTCCCTCGCTAGTTTATCCATACAGTTGCCACAGTTTGTTTAAAGTGCTTCTGCATTTCAACACCACTTCTGATTTAGTGTGATTACATTGAATAAAACTGATGGCAGCTTGGCTATCCGAGTATATACTGATTGACCGGCTTGTAACCAAAGATCTCAACAGCCATTATATGTCTTCAGTGGTTGTAATAAGTTCTGCTTGGAAGACGCTGCAGTAGCCTGGTAGCTTCATATTAAAATTGGTTGAGAGCGTTGATGAGTAAATTCCACAGCCTACCCTTTCATTGAGTTTAGAGCCATTCGGGATGCAGATAATACGCATATCGCTATTCATTCCTGTCCGGGATTCTTGTGGAAAGATGGTTGTCAAATGTCGAGTAAATGGAGGTAATGTAGTCTAACTCCACTGGAAATTGGGTGGAAGACAACATCTGGGTGTGCCCTATAGCGCGATACCTCCAAGGCTGATCAGCCTCCAATCTAATAGTATTGCAGCTCCCTTGAAATTTGCCGTACAAACCCAGGGTAAGAAAATTAAGAAGGGTAATCAGGGCTTTTGATGGAGTCAACGATAGAGCTCCAGTAATTAGAATAGCTGCAGACCACCGAACTCTGTCCAGTCTGCTCCTGAAAGTGGGTTTTTCAATTGCTGGTCACCAGACAGTGAGCTCGGAGAAGGAAAAAATACATTTCGGTTTTCACTGGATTTAAATCTAGCCCATAGACCCTGCACTGGCTTCCTACTATGTTTAGGTCGTTTTGGGATAAATCACTTAAAATTTGCGGGTATTTACCTGTCGCTGTTAGGGCAATATCGTCGGTAAATGCTATCACGTCACAACCTGTGCTATCAAGTTATCGAATCAGCGTGCTTATTGCCAGGTACCATAGCAGTGCAGATATGATTCCCCTTAAGGGATACCACTAGTGGTATATCGTGTGATACCGGCATTGTCCATCTTGCACAACCCCCTATGCAAGATTCATTTCTTGAAGAGCTTCTATTATGGCCTCGGGAAGAATATTGTTAAAGGCTCCTTCAATGTCTACATAACAAGTTATATATAAATTAAGTTTGTGAGTACAACCATACCATAACTAATATTAAATATTTATAAAATAAAAAATAAACTCAGTTCATTTAATATAGGGTTTTCCAATAAGAGGTGTTTCAATTGTAATTATAAGATATGTCATTAATAATGGAAAACAATATCAGCCAAATGGCCGCCATGGCTACACTTACAGGATCATACCCTTTTTATGAAATTTTTCAACACCAAATGGCAAAATGGCTGCTGTTATGCTCTCAATAGCTTCGCGATAAAGAGGTCCGCAAACTTTTCCCTTAAAACATCCATGGTTTTGTTGCTTGTGTTGTACGTAACGCCATCTTGTTGAAAGTAAACCTTATCGAGATCAATATCATCCAATCCCGGCCATAAAAAAATATCAATAAGCAAAATTTCACCGTCACAGGCTAATCCAATAACTTTTGACGACAAACCCTTCTTCCAGATGGCTGGTACGGCTGGGAAGTATGCAAAATGGCTGTTTGGGCTATAAGATAAAATACTTACTCAAAACCAACTGACAAACTCTGAATAAATTGCCTGACTGAGGATGGATGTTTCTTGAGCGAGTACATAGGTATACTAGTATAAATATTACTACATTATTATATATGTATATAGGTACATACCTGTTTTCACTTATTGTTGCCAATTTTTTGTTTGCTGATTTGCATATGTATTCTATTATTTTATTCAATCTTCATTGCCAAATTATAAAATACATATGCGTAAGTAACGCTCTCCTATGCACTCTTGTCCAACATATACAGGGTCCGCCATCTAACATTTTTTTTTTTGAACTAGTGGTTATTTTGAGTGTGGTAACACTGATGTTACATCTGATTTGACAGAAAGTTAGTTTTATCCTTCCGCTGAACGAAAATGGTTGTGTATACGATTGAGGAACGGGCAGATGAGCGCTTGGCTGAAGACCCGGAATTTTACTAAAAAATCATCTTTTCCGACGAAGCTACGTCAATAAACAAAATTGTCGTATTTGGGGGACGGAAAACCCGCACGTGATCGAAGAGAAGCCAATGCATCCTCAGAGAGTTACTGTTTGGTGCGGATTTTGGGCCGGCGGCATCATTGGCCCATTTTTCTTCGAAAATGCGGCAGGAGCCGCCGTTACGGTCAATGGCGAACGCTACCGCGCCATGTTAACGGATTGGTTCTTCCCGGAAATCGAAGAGGAGGACTTGGACAACATTTGGTTCCAGCAAGACGGCGCTTCGTGCCACACAGCCAACGTTACGATCGATCTTGTGCGCACTGTTTTCGGAAAAAAAAGTTACGTGGCGGACCCTGTACAAGACATCAATAATTGGTAAAAAATAAAAGGAAAATAAATTCGCCAACGCAACTCAATGCATGGGGCATGCAAATTTTGTTCATCCAACGGTTATTTGTATTTACAGCCATATGGATCTATGTGTATGTAGCTATGACTATAAGCTCGTATGAAATGTAAATATTACTTCTTCTTCTTCTTCTTTGGCACTGCTTACGCGTTTTTAGCCGAATCAACAATAGCGCGCCATTTGTTCTTTGTCATCGCTGTTTGACGCCAGTTGGAAATACTAAGTGAAACCTGATTGCTTTCCAACTGATGCTTTCAACGGAGTGCAGGTTTTACTCTTCCTCAGATTCCACCAGCGGATACTGCATCGACAACTTTCAAAGTTAGAGTGTTTTCAACCATTCGGAGGACACAATGTAGACAGTGTAGCCGCTGTGTCTTCATTCGCTGATCTATATCAATATCATCAGTATAGCTCGTGCAGCTCATCGTTCTATCTTTGCAAAATTCTCTCTCTCGAAAACTCCTAACTCCGACTCATCAGTTGTTGTAATCTCTCATGCCTTCGCATCATATAGTAAGACGGTTATGATGAGCGAAAGTTTTCGTTCGCCGACAGAAGTCACTACTTTTCAATTACCCACTCAATCCAAAGTAGCGCCTGTTGGCAAGAGTTATTTTCGGTGGATTTCAGTACTGATATTATTATTGGTGCTAATGCTGATCCCTAGATAGACGAAGTTATTTACTACCTCGAAGTTATGACTTTCATTAGTTTTTGATGACTGTTTGTTTGATGACAGGAGATCGATATTTCGTCTTATCTCCAATTCATGATGAGTGTCTTGATGCATTTCTAACAAATAGATAAACCTAGAGTTTATCCTAAGTCACTACCGATCGGACGATGGATTTTTATGAGGAGCTTTGATTTTCATGTCAGAAATACACGGCGTGACATTGTCTGCTGAAGGCCACGGTAATTAAAAAAATTAACTTTCGTTTTTATTTCAATTGTTTCCATAATTTTAGTAAAAATGTATGTACATATGTATGTACACGTATGTTCGAAGGGATTAACAAAAGTTCGGCCAGTTGGTGACTTTCACTTTGTTTTTATTAAATCTAAAAATACCAAATCCTTTGCAATTACCTCATTAGTCTTCCTTTTAAATTTTAGAATGATCCGCTAAAATGGAGATGCAAGATAGCTGAGGATAGGTCAGACAAAATTCCACCAAATTCAGATTCGCTATGTGATTCTCTTCGGGTTTCGGCGTTATTTACAGCCAATACAAATATTCAGTGAATGCCAAACTGCATATGGAACGATTGCACCGCCTTTAAAAACTATTTCTAAGTGGTTCCGAAGATTCCAGACCAGACATTTATCCATAGAGTACGAGCCCCGAGAAGGTTGACAAAAATCTTCCACTGATGACGTCTCTGTAGCTCTGGTGAAGTCCAAAATGACGACGACCCACGATTGACACAAGATTGCTAATGAATTAGGCTTGAATGCCATGGCTGTATCGCGACTGTTAAGTAATCCTCTGGGAAATCTGCTCGATGGGTACCACACATTCTAAAGGGGCCCAAAAAGAGGCTCGAATGCATTTTGCTCACTCTTTCCTAAACAAATTCGAAAACGGTCAGTCTAGCAACTTTAGTAAAGTCGTTACTGGTGACCAATCTAGGTTATATAAGTACGACCCAGAAACCAAACAGCCGTTCTGGTCAACTTACCGAACTTTTGTTAGTCCCCTCGTGTAATGACACTTTTTTATGTCTTTGATCTGTTTCAACGATGCGGTTTTTGGCTGCTCAACCATCTTTACAATCTTGGGAACGTGAAGAAGTGGCAAGCTGTGAAGAGCTTTGTTAGTTTTTGACTACAGCAGAACTGTGGGGAGCAGCATAACTAGCCAAGCTCCTCCTCCAATTTGTGCTCTTGACCCTAATTTAGGATGTTGGTCGCAGGAGGGCCCCGGCCTTCTCAATGGTATAGTACGCAATGTTAACCCCTCTGCTATTACGACCGCTATATAATATTATAATATTGAAATTTATATGTAATTAGTGGCCTGAAATTGAATTGGAGTGGATTCTGCATGAATTTGGACTCCGATCCGGAATCAAAAAGGTGTCCTACAAGCCTATCGAACCTCGGATAGTCGAACAAAGAACAAATCCCTTTCGAAGTGATTTATTAACGTTAATGTATGAAAATATTAGAACTTATGCATAATCTGATTTAATCATTATTAATCTCTTTTTTTCAATACGTGGAAGCGACCCTAAAAAATTTTGATTTCAGCTATTCTTCAATTGGTACGTATACTGAAGTTCTAACGTGAAAAGGTACTACCAGAGTACCAACATATTTAAACATCCAACTGACCTTGACAAGATGTTTGGGAACATCCGGATTGCTTTTTATAAATTCTAAAAAATTTTCAAAATAAAAGCCTGTACAAAACGAATTAAATCCGCAAACGACAAGGTATTAATTAGGTCGGATTTAAGTCGAAACCGAAACAGAACACCAAATTCGTTGTATTTACAATCGGATTCGAACATTGATTCTGGTAAATTAAATTCAATAAGATTCCAAAACATTATTATATAATTTCGATTCCGATCGCAATTACATTTCAGAACCGTTTTGTGATATTCAAAATAAGCAACAGGTGTTTCATCGGTCACGCCCGAGCTTTACTAGGTCTTACTCTTTCCATTTATTTATGGTATGTATGCTCACATGACGAAAATAAAATCTGGTGTACATACTGAAAATCGTACGAGCCCACTTTGGCGAAAATATAAAATAAAAAAATATTCAATAAAAACAAGTTATAATATAGTATGCTCCATATGTATTTAATATACCCTTTAAACATTACAAACATATTGAATTTAATATATTTTCATGATGCTAAAACTAAATCCAGAATCAAATACAGGGTATTGTAGTAGCAATATTTGTTATTCATACAGCAGATTATAATAATTATTTCTCATTGAAGTGGGCTTGGGAGGAATAAAAAATATTTAAAAGCGGCTGGAATGATTTACATAAATAGCTAAATTAACGCACTTGGGTCCCCGAGTATCCTCAAATAATTGTCAAAAAAAAAAAATGGTCACTGTTAATTCGGAGGGTTATGGCCGTAGGTTAAACAACTTTTTTGGCCTGCAATTGAAGAACACGACTTGGACAATATGTTGTTTCAACAATATGGTGCCTCATGCCACAAACACTAGTGAATAAGGTTTTGTTGCTAGAGAAATTTCCCGATCGCGTAATCTCTCGTTTTGGGGTTGTTATTTGGCTAGTGAGATCGTGCGATTTGACACCGTTGGATTTTTTTTGGGGGGCTACGCAAAAGACAGTGGCTATGCGGATAAACCTTTAACTCTTGATCACTTGAAAACCAGAATTCGTCAAGTTATGATTGAGTTACTGCCATATACAATATAAGCAAAAAAGTGAGGGATCGAAGTTTGCAAAACTTCGCAAGGCGGTCAATTAAATGTTGTAATGTTTCATATATAATGACAAGGGCCCAACATTATTATAGGAAAGGAAGGGATTTTTTTGAAAAAAAAAAAAATTATTTTAAATGCATTTCATTTACGTTTTTTTTTCTTCTGGAAGGTAGTGATCAAAGGAAAGATCACTCAAGGCTATATGAAGGTAGGGAGGGTTTCCAGAGAAACGAAAATCAGATCACCTCATTTATGGTTTACATACAATTCCTAAGAAGTCTGTAGAACACATTTGTTTCAGTATGTCAAATGGTTCAACTAACTCATGGAATCATATCTTGAATCCTTTTTAAAGGTTTAAAACTAAGAGAAGCAATTTTTTACAATTGTTAGCCGAGTGGTTAGCATTGCGTACTGCCATTCGGAAGGCTCGGATTCAAATCCGAAAAGTTATAGAAAATTAATTTAAATAAAAAATTAAGCTAAATTTTCTAATTGCGGTCGCCGCTCGGCAGGGAACGTCAATCCCTCCCAGCGTACCAATTACTGACAGGAAATAAACCTCCTCATAAAATCCATCGGCTGTTCGGAGGCGGCTTAGAAAAACAGTAAGTATCACACAAATTGGAGAAGGAGCTCGGCCGAACGTTTTACAATTTTTTTTTTCATGCAATTTATTTGAAATTTCTGTTTCACGCGAAAAATCTTTTCATTTCTTAGAACGGAAATTGAGCTTCAACTTACTGATGGATTCCTTAAGGTTTCCCGACATATTTCCCATACATAAATACATATGTTTTCATGTATTTCGATATATAATGTATATAATAACTATATATGTAGTAATAACGAAATGACTAAACTAATGAATGCAAGCATATACATACATATCTGGGTATGAAGGGTATAAACAAATTAAGTTCGTAAACAAGTCTTCAAGAAAGCAAACAACAGCACTTTTATATCCTATTTATTGAGTACAGAAAATCATACACGTATATACTTCTACAAAGGTATGTGTATGATTTTTATATACATACATATTTATATATATGTATGCACATACAAATATAAACCTTGCATCACAGCAACATAAAATCTGGTAGTTTCGTTTGTTATTGTTTTTTTGTGGGCTCGTCTCCAATATATGCACATATATATTATATTTGTGTGTATTTATATATGTATGTATGGTACATACATATATTTTACGAGTAGGTGTGTCACGCACATATCCCCACAAACAACGTACTTTTGGGGGCTTGGCGGTCGAGGCAAAAACTGACGTCGATTTGTTTGAAAAGCTAACATATGTATGTACATATGTATGCACATAATGAATATAGCCAAGTGGGCTCGTTTAGTTAATATATGTACATGTTTACATGCATATGTATATAGATCGTAATATTTGTAAATATCTCATAGGCTCGCGACGCAATATGCAAATTGCAAAATATTATTCATTCATTCATACACGTATGATGTTCCGCACGCAGCGATCAAAACATATTTATGTACATATGCATGCACATATGTATGTTTGTATGTACTGCACTCATAAATGTATGTATTTTCATAGCAAAAATGTTGTTTACAAAAACAAGTTGTTTGAATTGAATTAAAAGTTCAATATTCTTCCTGAAGTTCCTAACACAGTCACAGATGGACTATGGTCACCGAGACCACTTTTTGTAGTTAAAAGTATTTTTTTCAAAATCTCTAAAATTGTAAATTTCTGGTAGCTGAACATTTAAACAAGATCAAGGAAAAATGTTACATTTCAAAAAATTCAATAGATGGCGCCAACCGTAAGCTTGCAAAAAACTTACTTTGAAAGTGGTGAGTTTTGCTTGAATTTAAAATCATAAATGTTTTTTGTTGAAATAATTTTTATCGTTCCCACATTAAATGTATGTTCATATATAATATGTTTTTAAAAGAAATATTAGGGCTAGTAAAATTAATCCATTATTTTTACAATAAATGGCTTTAGTAATCGATATCTCGCGAACACTGGTGATGAGAAGTGCATCACAAATGAGAACGCTGGTGGTCGAAGGACAGTGAGACGGCACAAACGGTCTCCAAGCCAGTATTGACGGTCACGAAGGCTTGGTAGTGTGTTTGGTGGAATTTGGCAAGGAATCATCCACTATGAGCTGCAGTCAACTTGGGCCTGTACTGTCAGCAATTGGACCGTCTGAGTGAAGCAATCGCCCGGAACCTTCCAGATTTGGCCAACAGGAGAGAATTGTGTTACATCAGCACAACGCCAGACAACACTCATCGATAGTGACTCACCAGAAGCTCCGAGAGACTGGTTAGAAGGCTCTTATGCATCTATTTTAAAGTGTGGACTTCGCACGAAGTGGTTACCATCTTTTCCTGTCTATGGTGAATGACTTAGCTGGTCTAGAATTGGCCCCAGAAAAGCGTGTGAAAATCGATTGTCCAAATTTTTTGTCAATACGTACAACGGCTTCTACGGGATTTCCAAAATAGCAAAAAGTTATCGAGGAAAACGGTGCATATTTGACATAAATCGGATAATTCCAACTATGTTAAATAAATGTAGTACAAAAATTATGGATTACTTTTTACTAGACCATATATGCACATACAATTCTTCAAAAGAATAACTACATAAATATCTGTTAGAGTGACTTAAAAATACTTCAAAGCAAGATATTTTGAATGATATAGAAAAAAAGTGGCGCTCGCCGAGTAGTTAGTATTGCCCAGGGTCCGACCAACATCCGAAAATAGTAGAAAATTAATTTAATTAAAAACTTAATTTAAAATTTGTAATTGCGGTCTCCCATCGGTATAGAATGTTATCCCTCCTCATTAAAAACCATCAGCCGTTCGGAGACGGCTTAGTATAAACTGTTTGTTAGAAAACCATCGAGACGCACACCACAAATTGGAGAAGGAGCTCGTCTGAAAATCGATTCAGCAATTACAAAGCGCAAAGTGCATTTTTTAGCAATCATTTTCTTCGTAAATTTTGGACTTCCCCAGAGCTGCAGGCTCGTGCTCTACGGAAAAATGTCCGGTATGGAATCTTCGGAACCACTTAGAAATAGTCTTTAAAGACGGTGCAATCGTTCTATATGCAATTTGGCATTCACTGAATATATTCATTGACTGTAAATTACACCCAAACCCGAAGAGATCACATGGCGAATTTCTGTTTGCGTTGAAATTTCGTCTGACCCATCCTCAGCTGGCTTGCATTTTCTCGTCTCCATTTTAGCCGTTCGTTTGAAAGGAAGACTAATGAAGTAATTGCTAAGTATTTTAAATTAAATAACAACAGTTATTTGATATAAAAAGTTGTAAATATAACGTAATCGTTAAAAAAAAATTAAAAAAAATATTTTTGTTCTAGCAAGTCAATTTGTTTGTTATAATCATCCTTCAATGTGGCATGGCATATTGAAAATAATTATTTTTTCTAAGTTTTTTTTCTGATAACTGATTTTACTTACGCATACCTATTTTTAATATCTTTCATAAATATAAAGTTAAAATACAAAAGTTAGTGATGGCAATCTTGTGCTATGCCAAAGAGAAATTAATGCCTAAAAGTATGCAATGGGTAATGATAAACGTCGCATAAACGTTGAAGGAGCATTTGTAGTTCTGCTATTTGCAACTCAACCAAACAAATTTTGCTCCATTAAAGTATTTTGTTAGCTAAAAGTTATGTTTAACAAATTTTTAATTATTTATGTATGTATATTCGTAAGGAGTGGACCCTCTGTTAAGCGGAATGTTTAGTGTGGAAAATACTACAAGAATAGTACATAACTAAGAAATTTGCTGTATTTTTGTGCGCGTTCGGGTGACCTACTGGGATAAAAATGAATGGAAGAAAATTGTAATTGCAAAAAAATTATTTCGATAATAGCCGAAAATGTGGGAAATAACGATGAAGCCGTTCAATGAATAGTTTGGACAAACATTTTTGGCGGCGTGATGCTGAAAATCCGTATTGTGCATCGAAGATGAGAGGCGTTGCTGCAGAAGACGATATTTCCCATATTTCTCCGAATTTACTAAATTTATTTATGAGAGAAGAATACGTTTTCACTTGAAAAAATAATACACTAATATAAAAAATTTTAAATTTACCCTTTTTAAGTTGTTCTCCATTGTATAAGACGACCTTCTTAAATACTGGAAAATATGTTTTCTTTTGAAAACAGATGTACGAGTATATAGCGCAAATATTTTTAAACATTAATAAATGTTTTATTCCTGTTCCTCTTAGTTATATTTCGATATATAGTCATCTATGCAAGTACTTATCTTATTTTATGTCCAAGAACAAAAAGGATTAATGATTCACGAAAAATACAAAATTTGTGTGATTGAATAACAATATATTAACATTTTTCAATTATCAATTATTTAATTTATTAATTATTTTATGAATTTAAGGTTATAAGTTTTTGAGCTGAAAACTTGAAATTTTGGTACTAGGAGAACGTGAACTCAGCGAAGAATTATTATTATGTTATTAAAAAAAATTTATTGTTAAATTTTGTTTTCTTCTACCTATATAAGAAATAAAAATGATGATTTGTGCTTTAAGAGCACGTAATCCTCCAACTACTCAAATAATTGTTAAAACTTTAAAGAAATTTAAAGAGACTGCATCGGTTACAGATATTGTGTGGTGTGTGCGCGATCTTTTTGCTCATTCCAAATATCGTTAATGTAGGCAAAAGTGTAGCCGAATATGTCTATTTTCGACGTTCTCAAGAGCTGGGAATTTATTAGTTCTCGTTATGGCATATTTTGTCTTTAATTTACAATTAAACAATCTGAATTTATCAGTGAGGAGTATCCGGTAAAGCTGGTGTTCCGCAGGGTAGCGTCCTTGGGCCTATTTTATATATTATATACACTGCAGATATCCCATTAACCCGAAAAGTGCAGACATCTACCTTTGCGGATGACACAGCTGTTTTATGCCGGGATAAATGCCCTAAAAGAGCAGCAAAAACGATTAGTGATCTTTTACTCCTCAACGAAGAATGGCTAGAAAACTGGAGAATTAAAGTTAATGAACAAAAGTGTAAACACGTTACATTTACTCTAAGACCGCAATCATGTCCTGCAATTCGCTTAAATGGTATAAACATTCCCCAAGTAAATGATGTTACATACACGTATCTCGGTATACACTTAGATAGACTTCTCACTTGGAAGAGACACATAGAGGCAAAAATACTACACATGAAATTAAAAGTACCTAGTTTAAATTGGCTTTTAAATAAAAACTCCGGTCTAAAAAACTAGACTACAAAGTCCTTATTTACAACGCAGTATTAAAACCAATTTGGTATTCAACTGTGGGGTGCGATCTGTGCAACTAACATTGATAAAATACAGAGGTTCCAGTCCAAAATTTTAAGAGCACTAACGGGCGCACCATGGTACGTTCGTAACGTAAATATTCACAAAGACCTTGGTATTTTACTGGTTAAGCCTGAAATTGAAAGAAGCAGGACGAAGTACTTCACAAAGCTGAGAAATCATCCAAACCCGCTAGCTAATGCTTTATGCAACCCAACAAGAAATTCCCGCCTGCAGCGAATAGATGTTCCCGCCTTCTAAGGAGAGCCCCGTAGTTTGAAAAGGGCTCAGAGTTACATAACTTGAGCTATCATGTTTGTAATTTAGTTCTTAAGATTTGTACACTTACTGTTAGGCTTATATTAAAGCAGATCCGTAAATAAATGAAATTGTGTATAAAAAAAAAACCTACACCTACGTCCATATAAAGTTCAGCTCACACAACAACTGACGCCAGCTGACCAATCAAAATGCTATACATACGTAGATTGGATGCTTGAACAACAAGCAGTGGAGGACGATTTTTCGAAAAAATTGCGAAGAGGCACATTTCTCAATCTGGAGATACATAAGTTAGCAAAAATTGATGCATTTGAGGCTCCGAGAACCCTTAAATATTTGAAGAGAGGCCATTACACTTAAAATCAACTTACTGTGGGTGTGCGCTCTTTGATCCGGAGGTTTGATTGGACCACACTTCTTTCAAAACAACAACAGTCTCGCCGTTAATCTAAGGGTTATGGTCGTATGCTAAGGCTAGCCGAATTTGTTTGGTCTGCAATTGAAAAAGACGACTTGGACTTGTGGGAAAGATCGTGCTTATGCGCATAAACCTTTCATTATTGAGCACTTGAAAACCAACATTCGTCAAGTTATGCAGCATTCCCTACTGAGGAGCGATCGCAATCGAAAAAATTAATATTCAATAATTTGGGATGTTGGTCAGAGCGCTAATAATTAGGTATGGAGTGCTAATAATTAGGCCGCCTTCCTTGCGCAACTAATTACTATTGATGAAGTACAGCGATTTTAAATCTCAGTTCTACACCGAGGTATATGAGCAATGAGAATTAATTAATTAATCCTCCCCTGCGTGTTAGGGGTTCAAGAATTTACCCTCGGTAAGGCATGCCTGTCGTAAGAGGCAATTAAAATCCAATAGCTCCCGCGACAGTCAGGCCTTTATATGGCAACAACCCGAATTTTTATTCGGCTAAGGCAACGTCATTCTCGCAATATTCCCCGAAAACCTATTTGAGTTTATAACAGCAACAACAGCAACGAGAATATTTAAAGAGATCATCAAATACCAATGATAAACACAGAAGTGGCAAAGAAAGGACAAAAATATGTCTCGAAATCGCTTAGGAAGTCGAACCGGCCTTCAAGGAAGTTTAAGGAAGAGACTATTGTAGAGCAACGTTTTACCGATCGTTCACAGAGCATAAATAGGAGTTTTCCACACACGTAATAGAAAATTTTTATTTTTGAAAATTTATGAATTTTTGAAATCCACAAATTACAATTTACCATGTTTAGCTCTCTTTTCCTGGAACACGCGTTGCACATATAAACTAAGGTATGGCCAAGGCTTTACAACGGGTAGTTTACCGGCAGGGTGCTCGGGTTGACGAAAAAAATACTGATTCCAGCACAGCGATACAAAAATTTTTCCGCAAATTTTCCACCATCTTGAACCCGTAATTTTTAAACTGGAAAATCTATTTCCATACGCGATTATATCAAAATCCTCGAGTGTTGAATGTCAACTGAATTTGATGAATTTTCCAAAAATTTCCTTCTTGGATCTCTCAATTTGAATTTTGGAAAACCAATACCAGATTCATAATAAGCTATCTCAAAAACCTGCCGAGTAACGAGTTTCAAATAATTTTGATAGATTTTCGAAATTTGACAGCTTCTTTGGATACGAATTTTTGTATTTTGAAAAAAAAAATTTCGGACTCGTAGTCAGCGACTCCGAAAACCATGACTCAGTGAGTTTCAAGTGTAACCGAAGCTTGAGAAAAAACCAAATAAATTCAAAATGTCCAATATTTTGAAGAAAACAAAAATAATAAAACGGTTAGCGCAGTGTAATAAATAAATTAAAACATACTTACTATTCAAACTAGGCAATAAAACAATTTGTGTTTATTTATTTGTTTTTTTTTACACATATTATTATTATTATTTTTAATTTTTTTTATTCGGTAATATAATTTGCTCAATAATGCATTAATATATATGTATAATATATATAGTTGAATGTATATTTGTTTAATTCAAATAAATATCTACTTGACCATATATACAGACATACATGGTCCATTTGTTGTATATATTATATTTATATTTATATTTTTATTTAAATTTATATTTATTTTTATATTAATATTTATATTTATATTTGTAATAATATTTATATTATTTTCATTACTATTTTATTTACTTTAATTTGTTTGTTTTTATTTTATTTTCATTGTTTGTTTGTTGTTGTGAATTTTTGTATTGTGCATATGTATATTGTATAAGTATTGTTTTAGCTGTTAGGTATAAATTCCATTAATATTTTCTTGTTTTGTTTTTACATTTGTATATTATTTACATATTACACATGACAACTAATTTTTTTTTTTTAAATTTTCGTTTTGAAATAATTTGATTATTTTTTCTTAAATTTTTAAATTAATTAATTTTTTAATTTCTTTTTAAGTTTTCAACTTTATTTAATTTGCATTTTGCTTATTCATGTTCGTTTGTTATCACTTAAATATTTAACACATACTCGTTTAAGTGTACATACATATACATACGTATGTATTATTTATAATATTTATTTGTATTTTAGTTTATTTGTAACTGTTTGTATAAATGATAAACATTAAATTATGCAAAATTTTTTAATTATTTTTCTTTTCTGCATAAATGATATATGTAAGCAGGTAAATTGTTTTTGTCTCTGTGTGTGCTTACGATTGTTTTTGTTGCGCTCATGTTAGGAAACTATTTTTTGCTTGTTGTTGTTGTTGTTTGTTTGCTACATTATTTTATAATGTAAAATTAAGAAAAAATGATGTACGTGTATACATACATATGTACGTTCGCAATGAAATTCGCTTACATTTTTTCGTCTATTTCACTTTTTTTATCGTTCGAAAGTTCTATTATTTATTAATATTATGTGTGTGTTTGTATGTGTAATAGATTATAATAGCTACAAATATTCATACATATATATGTATGCAGTTTAAGTATTTTTTAAGTGTTGGGAAATGCAATAAAGTTTGTGCTTTCTTTCTTGTTTTTTTATTTGTTTGCATTTATTTATGATTAATTAGTATTTTTTTTTTTGAAAACTTAGTTTTCGCTGGCAAAACAAAAATTGTCACTGCGCGTGCGCGGCAACGTAGCACTTGAAACCATGAAACCATAGCAATTAAGTAGTATTTATATATATTTACATTTAAACAAATAATATTAAACATTTTTTTTTGTTTAAGAAAATTGCAAATTTAATTTTTAGAATAAAGAAAGGAGTTGAGAAGCGCGCTGGTCCCTTACATTTACAACAATAATGATATTAAAAAAAAATTTATACGGGAAATTTAAATTTATCGATTTCAAATAACAAATTTTATTTTCAAATATGTAATTTAATTCTAAAAATAAGTTTTTTTTTTCAATTTTCAATTTTTGTTTTAAATTAAAAAGCAATTCAGAATTTTAAAATATAAGAAAATTTAAATTTTTATTTTATAACATACAAGTACATACATAGTTTAAGGAGTGTATTATATGCAGCTAGTAGGCGCTTAAGCTTAGCTTAACGGTACCATACTTGAAGTATGAAGACTTAAGTTTTTATATATTGTATATGTATTTATAATATGTACATATAATACATACATATATAATATTTTTTTTTATTAATTAAACATTTTATATTTACGTTTCTCCTTAAATTTATATATTTTTTTAAATTTAATTTATACTTCTATGTATACGCATGTATGTATGTATAAGTTAGTTATTTTAACATTTTGATTAAGTCCTTTTTGAACAATATAAAAATACAAAAAGCCTTGGAAAAGTGTGTGTGCTCTCAACATTAAATTCATATATGTATGTATGCATGTATACGTGTATAAAGTACTGCCTTTGTAAATGTAAATATTATAAATAATTTGTTATACATATATCTGTTATATATATGTATATATACAGCTGTATTACAAAATATGTATTTATAAATAAACATTTGATTTTCATTAAACTTCTTTAACATGTACATGTACATACATTCAAACAAACTTGTAGCTGTGTATATATGTATATTTGTATTTTGTGTTAAAACATTTAATGCGTATTTTTTATTTCTAGCTAAATATATATACATACATTTTTCAATACATAAACATTGTTTTCAATTTTTTTTTGTTCAATAATTTAAGGCAATATTTATTCAATATATATGTATGTATGTATTTAAGCATATTTAACATGCAAAAAAAATTATTTTTCAAATATAGTGTAATAATAAAATATAGTAGGCATTTAAGAAAATTTTATTAAATAATTTGAGCGAATTCATTTGTTCAGAAAAAAATAAATTAAGACAAAGTAAAAAAAGAACTAAAATAAAATAAAAAACTGAAATAAAAGGGAAGAAAAAATAAAAAATTAAATACAAAATAAATAAAAAAAAAATAAAAAATTGGAAAAAATAATAAAAATTAAATAGAATACAAAACAAACTAAAATAAAAAAATTAATAAATTAAAATATAAAAATAAATAAAAGAAAATAAAAATTAAATAAAATACAAAATAAATTAAAATAAAATAAATTAAAATAAACTAAAATAAAACAATTTAATAAGTAAAAAAAAAAAAATTAAATATATTAAATAAAATGTTAAAAAATATATTAAAAAAATATAACTAAATCAATTAAAAAGTAATATAATTAAATAATAATACTAAAAAAAAAATAAATAGCATAAAAAAATTAAATAGAAATAAAAAAATAACAAAAAACTAAATAAAATAAATATTAAAATAGGAGAATATAATAATAATAAGTATAGTATTCAAAAAATATTTAAATGTAACGAAAAAATTAAAAATTTTCGCAGGTCCTAGCGCTTACATAATTATTTACAAAAAAAAAAGAGGCAAACACTTTTCGCATTGAGTTTTCAATAATGTCGCCAAGTAGCAGAATGATTTGTGTTCGAACTTGGTACAACGTACATAGGCTCATATACATATATGTTCGTAAAGTAATGTATTAAATTATTCGTTTCGAAGTCGCTAATATAACGTTTGTTCGCACGAGGCAAGAAACATTTACTCGAATTATAATAAGAATATTTACTAAAAAGCAAAGCTAGCGCGTTAACAACTGCCAAAGGTTCTAAAAAAATATATTTATTTATTAATTTTTTTTTGGAGGAAAAAAATTACATTCATTTGTTTTTTTTTAATTTCATTTTTGGTTTACCACTCATTTTCCTAGCTTTCACCATTTGGAAAAGTATTTTAAGGGACTCAACCAGTGTGACACTTTCAAAAAATCGATTTTTTTACATTTTGGTATTTTTTTGTGCAAAAAAAACTAAAATTTTTCTTTCAACAGTTTTGTACGTAACTCAATTTTTCATAGTAGTGCTACTAGTATATATTGATGAAATGAAATTTTTTTTTTAATATTTTTAATTTTTTATTTTTACCAAAATACGCTTAGCGCGAGGCTCAAACTAAGAAGTTACACGTATATATGAAAACCAAGCGTTAATCCCTAAAACAGTTGAAAAAATATTGCAATTTTCAAGCCAAATTACGCTCAGTGTGAAATTAAAAAAAAAAATAAAATAAAATAAATTAAAAAAATAATATTCATTTGAAAAACAACTTAAGTCTCCTTTAAACATGGAAAGCAGAGAGCAAACAAAAAACAAATTTATTCCACACAATATATGCATATGATACAGCATTAAATATACAACTATTTTATTTACAATACACTCGTAAACATTTCAAAATTTATGATTTTCCACAAAAAATACGCCTAGTAGAGTTTCAAAAATTATTATTATACTTGTAAATATTTAATAATTTCAGCATTTTTTCAGTTGTTTTTTTTTTTTTTGATTCAGTTCTTTCTGCTTAAAGCCTATTATGTAAATATAAATCAATGTATGTGCATACATATATAATACATATGTATGTATATAACGTCGCCGTCGTGGTAAAAGCTGCTAAGAAAACCCTATTTAATTTTCAAACTAGTGAGAAATTCATATTTATTTAAAATAAAAAGTTTCTACTTCACTGAAAAATATATCCCATTTCAATTTTTGGAAAAAATATGGTTTTATGTTAGAAAAATATCGAAAACTTATACGAAAAGTGGATTTTAGAGCTCTAACACCGACGGCGCCGAATTTATGAATGTGTGCGTGTGTATATATGCTTGTATTTATATTCAAATTTTTGTGTGGATGACATTACATTAGTTTGAGTGCAACCTGCCTCATATTTTTCTTTGCCCTATTCCATTACTTTCCATGCAACAACAACAAGTATACAATAAAATCACTTCATATATCGTTCAGCTTATAACTGTTTCGAATGCAATATTTTCCATAACTACATATACAAACATTTCATTATATTAATTCATTTCACCTACAACTATTAACGTTAACAACTACCTACATATGCATGTATGATTTTCAAACACTTAAAACTCCTTCAAACTGCCACCTCGTTTCAATTTGGCGAAACGCTTGAAACCCATACCACTGCTGCTCGCCAAAAAGCCACCGCTCTCCTTACCACGCACGCCTACGCACGCGCTTGTTGTACTACTAAGCACTCCCAGTCCGCTGCTGCTGCTGCTGTTGGTCGTGCTGCCATTGCACATGCGCTCGCGCGACATGTAACTGCCGCGAAAGCGCACACGACCGCGACGCCCGATGCGTTGCAAGGGGCGCCACTCGAACTCCTATGATTATAACTTTTTTTCCCACACTACAATGTGCGCGTCGTTCGAGTTGGCGATGAGCGGTGTTGAGGCGCCACTACTCAGCGTCGCCGTTTTGCTACCCGGCGAATTGGCGTTGTTGTACCAAACGTGACGCCAGTAGCCGCGACCACCCATTAGCGTGATAATTGTACGTGGTCCATCGGCGTTTTGTTGCTGTTGTTGTTTATTTGTTTGTTTTTGCTTGCGTTTGAGTGTCGCCACCGCGGCGGCAGGTGGTGGTGTACTTGCGCCGGTTGTGTTCACACTACCGGTATTCTTGCTTGCTTGTTTCACGTCCAATAATTTGTAGCCATCATCTGATTTGGGTGTGCTGTGATGTTGGTGTATTTCGGCATTGGTCATCAGTCCATTTTCGGATATGTTACCCAGGTCACTGCCATTGCCTGAGGTTTTGTGACTAGCGCTACTGCTGTTGCGCGATACAGAGCGACCGCCAAACAGGCGTATGCCCATGCTTTCCTCGCTGCCAGATGAGGTGTAGAGACTTGATGATTTAGAGTCCACCGACCAGTTGGAGAGATCGAGTGAACGTGGACGTGACGCTTTCATGCGCAAGCGACGATCGAGCGTGCTAACCTTGCCGGGTATGGCAGCCAATTCAGGATCGGAACGACGCATGCCTTCGTACATCATGTCCATGAGATTACCCTGCGTGCCCTCCTCGGCATCGTAGTCTTCCTTAACGAATATTAATTTACCATACAGACCGTAGACGTCGCAGCAGCCGTGTTCGCCGTGATTGAGTGTGCTCGTGTTTGAGTGCATGCTGGTGTTGAAGCCGCGCGGCAGCGTCTTGGCCATGCGTGTGGAATCGGAGGAGAGATCGCGGAAACGCTTACGATGGAAAGCTGGCGAGTTGACCAACGAGACACGTATTTTCGATAACGATTGATCAAACGAGTTTTGTTTGTCCAGTTTGGAGCAGCGTGGTGATGGCGCATTTGAGTCGCTATCCACACTTAGTTCGCGCAACATTGAAGCCGAGGGTGAAGCCGTGCCCGAGAAGGAGGACTCATCTTTTGGCAGGTCTCGTCGCAATATCACTGTCGATTCATCCAGATCGGCTTCGGTGAGTTTCTTCGGGTCGGCATCGATTGCTGGCAATTGCAGATCATCACCCATACTAGGCACTGTTACGGTGGGCTCTGCGCAAAAGGCGACAGGCAGCGCTTGTGTTGGTGGTGGTTGTTTGTAGCTTGGGTAAACGCGAGGTATCAGCGGCAGTAAGAAGGTTATGGGCCCAAAGTGTGCGTGACATGACATATTGATGCCGCCGCTGATGATTGGTACACCCTCGAGGCGTGGCAGCGGTATGGTTACCGCTATGCCAACATTTGTGCCGACCCAAAGCAAACCTTTGCATGCCATGAGTGCAGTGACGTAAATGGAACTGTTGTTGACTGTCTGCTCCTTCTTGCTATCGCTGCGCAGCACACTTGAGGCAATATTTATATCTTGTAAATGCTTAAAGGTCTCTGTGTGATACAAACACAAAACAGTTGAATTCTTCAGTGAGATCCACAAACCAATGCCGGAGTGCGCCATTAAGTTGACCTGTTGATTGGCGCCGTGCTGCACTTCAAAACTCTTCTGTATCTCACCATTCAGTGCATTCAGTACATACACACGATTCGCACACGAAGCGTAAATATTCATATTTATTGGCAGCAGACTGGGCACTGGCAAACCAGACTCGCCGAGCAGCACTACCTGTGGATCTTTCAGCATCCAGACGCCATCGTATGAGCGACGATAGATGAGCATTATGGCATTTGAGAGCGCCACATAGACGACATCGAAGTGATAGAGTATACGTGTAACGGCGCCAGGTACGGTGCTGCAGCCCAACTGTTCCTCCTGTTCGGGGTTTTGTGCTGAATAAATTAATATCTTGCGGCTATCTGTGCCCATCCACACCAGATCGCCAAGCAGACTATTGTGATCATCACGTTTCTTTGCGCTATCCAGTCCCTTAATGAATTCCATGGCGGTCACTTGTGTCTCGACCAAATCGAAAGAGCCCACATCACGCAGATTGCCAGCTTGCTGATGATGTTGTGACAGTACAGCTATGTGTGAGGAAGTGCCATCACTGGTACATACCCACAGATAGTTTTGTTGTTTGTGCCGACGCCGTGCATTGCCGCTCAACTTTAAGTCATTAGCGATAGTATAGTAACATCCACAGCGCACCTGTAGAAGAGAAAATTTGAGTATAGGAAAATATTTAATTAAACTTTTAGTCGAAGTGAGACTCACCTCAGTTTGATGCTGTGACTTGTAGACCGGTATCGCCTTGACAAAGAGTGGCAACTTTGTTGATTGCCTCTGCATAACCTGTTGTTGTTGTTCGTAGCTGTTGCCGAGTGACTGGGGCTCTGTAGAAGTGGAGGTCTCCCAAGCTGGCGAATTATTTGGATCGAGCGCCAACTGAGCCAAACGTAACTCTGTAATCCATTCCTTCTTCACATTCGGTGTTTGTGTTTGGAATGTGTAGGTTTCCTCCTTGCCGGACTTGTTGCGCGCTATCAATTGTAGACAACATGAGTCCACCCAAGCCATTTCCTCATCTTTGCGTTGTATTGAGGCTTGTATGGTATTCAGTACATTGCGTGTGGTATTTGTGTTGAGCTCTTTATATGTACCCTTAAGTGTGCTTACGAGATCGTGTATACGTGAGATTACCTCATAATCATACATGAGTGTGCTCATCTCCGAGCAGAGATTATCAGCGCCATTTGTGAGTTGTGCAGCCGGTGAGCTGTCTAGAGAGTGTGCGCCATGTGCGTGAGCCGAATTGATGGGTAGTGTATTCGAGTGACTGTTGTTGCAGGAGCTACTGTTGGATTTGAGACTTCCGCCGCGATTGAGACCTGGAGAAAAGAGTTTTTAAGGAGTTAATGAACGGTTTCAAGTTAATTATAGCATATCATGTGAACAACTGGCGGGGTTCAAATGAGGAAAATTTGAGAGTTGCAAAACCTTCGCTTGCAGGGAATGCTGAACGAGCCAGGAAAAACCATCTCTCAAAAGACGGATGAATTTTGCCTGTGAGTCACTTTTAAAAGAAATTCATCGCAGTTCTTTAAACGAGCTGAAAGTAAGCTGAGCTGAAATATTTGGAGAAATTCCAACAACACCTGTCGAAGAGCTGCCTTCAATGGCCCGATTCCACTTCAAGGTAGAACAAAAGTAGCAGAGAATCAAACTCTTCCAAGGGCGTTTTATATACGAGTAGAAACTCCATTCCGATAACTGATAGTCAGTAACTGGAGCTGGCTAGCGGTATGGTATGGGTAAGGTCGCTCCTGCCTGTTGAAGGATACGGGTTATACCCAGATAGTGAGACTGTACTGAGAGGCCTCGTAAGAAAAGGATTTTTACTGTTGATGTAGGCAAGAAAAGTTAGTTGGCTTTGACTCTAGTCAAACTAAACCGAGCTAAATTGAATCCTGAGAGTCTCGAGAACGAGGTACTTTATATCATTTACAGGTTGCACTTACCAGCCGTTAATATTCTCGATAGCGTTGCAGAAGTACTATTATCCACAATTTCCACATCCGTCACTGGATACATCCACTTGAAACTCAGCTTTTCCGTTGCGCCAAAATCATGTGACTGCTTTGGTGCAACCGAAACACAAATCACCTTATCATTGAGCAATAATAAACGTCGCTGTTTCGACTTCACAATAAGTCCAGCCTGATTGAATTCGACATGTGTGACATTGTCCTCGCGTAGCAGGTAACGTGCACGATTACCCTCTGTGGCGGTGAGTGAGCGTGCATTAAAGGTGCCGGTAATGTGACCCAACATCTCTTTGAAACCTTGATATTGTTCCGCTTCACGTTTACGTTCGTTCAACATTTCCGCAAGTAATTCCAATTGTGTTAGCGCCAATTGTAATGACATACGATCGTGATGGCCCTGTGGTGTATATTTGAGTATATCCTGTAGAAAGAGTATGAATTGTGGGAATCGTTGTACCGGTTTCACCATTAAACCGAAAAATGAGAGACGATCATGTGCGCTGATTTGTTTCACTTTAAAGAAATCGGCTAACGCTGATTTACGTTTCTCCTCCATTTTGGCGAGTTCCATGGCTGCTGAGAAATTATTTATAAAACCCGAATAGATTTCGAGTATGCGTGGCTTGCTGAAAGCATTGACGAAACAATCACCCAAACGCTCGTCACGATCCCAATTGCGTACGCATTCGGCGAGTGAGATACGAAATAATTTGTGTGCTTGCAGTATGTCGGGCAGGCGATGAAAGAGTGTGGCTATCTTGGAGCTGCTCAATACAGGTGGGTTGCTCTCTTCGAGAGGTTTCTTATAATCCTGTTTAAGGGTAGAGAAAGAGAGAGAGAGAAAGAGAGTTCAGTAGGTTAATAATAAAAAATATTTAATATTAATAATATAGGAAGATATCGCTTATACTAAATGTTTTTATTTGAAATAAAATAATTTTTTATGAAATTTTGCTAAACGCTCAGCAACAACTAATTAATTGTAAACTTTTTTTACCACATTATTTATTAAAAATAGTTCTAATTGGAATAGTTTCACTTTTTTTGATTCACCCAATCCGAATAAGAAATTAAAAAAAAAGAAAAATCAACTTTTTCAAATAAATAAATAATAAAGTTAACATAAAAAAATTATATTTTTAAGTTTTGTGAATAATGAAAGAAAGAAAGGATGGGGCCATGTGTAGGAGCTCACGCAAGTGAGGAATGTTTTAGACTGCCATTCACCTGGGAGTGGCCAGAAACGATTCTTTTACATATGGTTCACGCAGCTCACAATTTTCGGTCTTAGATTTCTGGGTATCCAACAAACATCCGTTTGAAGGCGAGCTAAAGTGAGTAGGCGAATTGCCCTGCGCTTGTGCGTAGGGTTTGGGACCCATCCAATAAAAAACAACATAATGCCCCGGATGAGGGACCCAATGTATTAAGATTCACGATTTGGAGGCATGCACTTAGAATGTCCAGTCCCTTAATTGGGAAGGTGGCACTAGCCAGCTGGTTATTGTTCTCGAAAGAATAAAGGCTGACTCCCAGGAAATGCAATGGATGGAACAAGGACGGAAACGAGTAGGTCGGTCCTTGTGAAATTTACTACGGCGACTATATAAAGGAACGCATATTCGGGTTGGATTTGTGGTGAGAGAGACTCCGTCGCCGAGTATTGGTATCCACATTTTTTAACATGCGCCCACGCCCCGACGGAAGAAAAGAACGATGTGACCTTTTATGAGCGCTTGGAGCGTACCCATTAGAGCTGCTCCCGCCACGATATGAAAATTGCGTTTGGCTACTTTAATGCCAGTGTGGAAAATTTCGGTCTCCATGACGAAACATTCCCAAACGGCCTGAGGCTGATCGACTTCAAGTTACGTGGCTGCCGCCGGATAGAAAATCGCACAATCAAATCTATCATGTTGATGAAAAATATGATTCCAGTTTTCTAGATGAGAGTACATTCCGAGGAGCTATCGTCGACTCGGAATACTATCTCGTTGCAACGAAGATACATCTATATGCCTCTACAACCGCGCTGTTAGTTCTGCCTTCTCCAAGTTCGATAAGGAAATAAGGAAGCAAAGCGAATGGGTCTGGTAGTGAATGAGGGCAAGACGAAATAGCTCCTGTCATTTAAAAAAACAGTCGGCACATTCCACGTCACTGTTGACGGTCATAACTGCGAGGTTGTAGATTATTTCGTCTATGTAGGGACTAGCTTTAAAACCAATAATAATGTCAGCTATGAAATCTGATGCCGAATCACTCTTGCCAGCAGGTGCTCCTTTGGTAAAAGTAAAGTCCTCACTTGGCGAACCAAAACCAAAATCTACTAGTCGCTACTATAAGGTGCAGAAGTGTGGACGATTTCGACATCCGAAAAGGCGGCTCTTTGAAAGGCGGAGTCTTCGAGAGAAAAGCTTTGCAAACGAATAATGGTTCTTTGCGCATTTGCTAAGGCGAATATCGCATATGATGGAACGATGAGCTGTATGAGTTATACGATGACATTGACATAGTTCAGTGAATCAAGAGACAACGGATACTTTGAATAGGTCAAGTCGTCCGTATGAATGAAAGCACTCCAGCTTTGAAAGTATTCGATGCAATACCCACGAGTGGAAGCAGAGGAAGAGAAAGGAATCCACTTCGTTGGAAGGAACAGGTCGGGAGCGGGTAAATATTTCTAAAGGAGAGAAAAGAAGGGAGGAATGGGGCACTATGAAGAGAAGAAAAATAATGAATAGAAATAAAAATATTTGCTTAAAAAAATATATTTGCTTGATTAGAAATAATTATTGAACGATAAATCAGCTAATTGGATCCCAATTAATCAGCACGTTATTCAATTAATGATTAATTGCACAAGAAGTAATATTTAAATAATAAAATTAAGCTAATAATAATATTTTTAAACGTTTACGCAATTTATCCTTAATTGAATAATCACACTCCTTTAATTTTATATAGTAATGTCTTTTCTAGAACTCTCTCTTAAAATTAAATTAATAATTAATGATGCATTAAAAAATGTTAAATCTTATTATTAAATATTGGAACTTGTACCTATTTTATGCTAACATTTTGGTTTTTGGTTATTAATTTGGTAACTATGAGTAGTTATTTTTGTTTGGATAGGTTTCGTAACATTTTTTCATTATTTTTTTTTTACATTATTTCGTTATTTAGTAGTAGTTATGGTAGTAGAAGTTGTTAGTTAGTGATGGTGATGGTGTGGCAAATTAATGCGTGACGTAGGATTTGGATGGCATGTAAAGAAATAAAATTCGTATAGTAAAATGGATGATATATTTACTTATATTGATATATATAAGTTATATTGAATATGAGTTATGTATGAAATAGCATAATTTAATTCGTATGTGAGTAAATACAAAAGTACTAAGCAAAATGAAAAATATGCAAACAGTGTATGAATAACGAAATGTGCACAATGAACAGTACGGAATATGAAAGCAGGTGAGAAATAAAATAAACAAGCAAATGTTTAAATATATAGATCTAGTAAAAAGTAATCCATTATTTTTTGCATTAAATTACAGGATTTTTTTGATCATAGTTCGAATTATCCGATATAAGTCAAATATGCACTGCTTTGTTCGATAACCTTTTGCCATTTTGAAGGTAATGTGATTATGTCTCTCTAGTAGAAACGCTTGGCCATATTTGCAAAAAATCAGGATGTACAAAGGCTTCTCCTGAGGCTAATTCTTCAACAGTCTTCTGTTGGTCAAACCTTTCTGGCCTAGTTTGGAGACCAATTGTGCCCTGCCACACAGGGGAAAAACTTTTACATCTAAATTAACCGGAACGAAATCGTTGAAACCAAAATTGTTACAGTATCAAAACTGTAAACACTATTCACATTTTCGGCGGCCGGACTTGAGTTTTCGCATTTAAAGACGAAAAATTATAGAATATAGCGTAATCCCAACTACATATTGCAAAAAATAATGGATTACTTTTTACTAAAGTACTAAATATGTACCATAATTGGCAATCAACGAAAGTTGTTCAGACACGTTTTAAATGTTAATGAAAAATGCATTTAGTGAGTGATTTTTTTTTAAGATAATAGACTTTTTATGTTAGTTAATTTTAATTGTATTGTGAAGTGCATTAATTAAAACATGTCTATAAAAATTTTATATATTAAAATTTGTTAAAAAATTTAACGTTATAAGTTAGTAGATTCAAAGTTAATTTTAATCAAAGGATTGAGTGAGAAAAAATTAGTTGGAATTTATACAACATTAGAAGGATATTTATTTAAAATATTTTAATTTATGTATATTTCAGGCAAAATCCATAATTAATTAGTTATTTATTAACTCATTATATTACAATAATTTTTTTATAACCTTATACAGTGAAATCTCTTTTAGGCGAACACTTTCCACAGGTAATTTATTTTTAATTTTTAATTTTTTGCATTAAATTTGAATTTGTTTAATTGTATTTTACTAATCGAAAAACTCAATAAGTGAGGTATTTATAGAGGAATAGCAATTCTTTACTTATTTACTTCAGTCAAATTGAAAAATAAATTCTTAATGACTATGATCAAAGAAGACTTAAAACGATTTAAAGTACGATTACGAACCGCTCCAAAGTGTAAAGGCAACTCTAGATTCATAATGCTTTTACTTCAGTTGTGGTTCCACTTAGTGGGGGTTACTTGCCGTAGTCTGATTTTGCAAACCCAATACAAAAAAGAGTTACACGTCTAAGATTTCGTCTAGAAACACTGAAGTGTATGTTTTCCAAGAGATTAGTAAAATGGACTGATCCATTTACAATATTTGATACAAAAATGGAAGCGAGGATGCAAATACTACTACTTTCTAGAATAAGGAACAAAAGGTCTTATAAATGTCCCACATCGATTTCACTGAATTTTTTTTTTAAGAGTGATCTTTTGAGTTAAAATTTATATTGCAAACTTTTTTTTAGTTTTGAATACATTTCTTTCCATTAACTCAAGTAAAATATACCTAATAAATTAGAAATCATATACCCAAATAAATATACCATTGATTGGAGGCCTTGTAGCTAGTAGTAGGTAGCGCAGAGGATCATGCTCATAATGACACACGCAACGGATTGCAGAGGAACCCGAAAATCACCATAAATTTGCCGTCTTTTATGTAGTAATATATGGTATAGGCTTAGTATAAAAGGAGTGCTACATTGTTGAACAACCTGTCCTCATTATTGAAATTTTTTTTTAAAAGTAATGAAAGCTTGGCAGCCACAGTTCGAGAATTTATTACAAAATATGGTCAGAATAGTGTTTTATTTCGTCAACTATGAAGAGATTAACTGAAAAGTTCCGGGAGACAGCATTCATTGAAAACGCCAAACACACTGGCCGTTCAAAAACAAGTCGTTGAAATGGCAATATCGAAACGGTGCGTGAGAGTGTCGGTGATAATTCGGGAACCTCAACTCGGTGTCGTAGACAATAATTGCAAATTTAAAAAAGCTCTCTACAACATATACTCACTAAAGATCTGTGCCTCCATGCCAACAAAAAATATAAAAAAAAACCTAAAGCCGAATGATTATGCACAGCGAAGAGAGGGTATTGAATGGATTATTGAACATCAATAAGTGGATGCGAATTTTTCGAGCAAAATCATCCTTAGCGATGAAGCACATTTTCACCTAGGGTTTGTTAATCGCCACAATTGTCTCTTTTAGGATTTTGAGAATCCTCTTGTGATTGTCGAAAAATAAATGCATTCAATGTTTGCTGTGGATTTTGGTGCTGGCGGCATAATTGGACCATACTTTTTTTGAAAATGCGGCTGGTCAAGCAGTGATTGTTACTGGTGCTCGTGACATTATAACTCAGTTCGTTTTGTCGTAATTTGATAATATTGATGTGGCCAATATATGTGGTTTCAATAAGATGGTCATACAGCCCATGAAACACTTCAATTACTCACTCGTTTTGATGATTAGTATCACGACACATTGCAAAATGCTTCATTTAATTTATAAGTTATTTTACTTTAATAGTGACGGTATAAATTGCTTAAATACACGAAAGCAAAAAGTAACAATTGTTTTTAAACAAACTCTAACTTATCAGAATATATAATTGGCGCTTTGTAACCGCTGAAGCGATTTTTCGGCCGAGCTTCTCCTCCAATTTGTGGTTTTGCGTCTTTGTGTTTTTCCAACAAATGGAGGGACCTACAGTTTATAATAAGTCTCCTCCGAACGGCTGATGTTTTTTTTAATGAGGAGCCCTTATTTCATGTCCGAAATACACTCGGAGGGGTGGAAATTCCCTGCCGAGGGGCGACCGCTATTAGAAAATTTAACTTAATTTTTTATTTAAATTAATTTTCCCTAACTTTTGGATGTTGGTAACACCGGGATTTGAACCCGATCCGTCCGTATGTCAGTACGCAATGCTAACCATTCGGGTACCGCGGTCGAATGAATTTGATAATATTCACCACATCGAAGTTATGTAAAGTATTTTTGTGAAATATTAACCTTTGAATTGTGTGTACCATTTCTTGATAAAGGTTTTACATTTGAAGACTGTGAAAAAACTGTGGATGTCGAAGTCATAGGTCACAAAAACTTGATTTACAGCAAAACTGTAAGTTTCATCGTAAAAACGTTTGAGAAAAAATTATAGATCCCATAATTATCTATACAAGTTGTCTGGATACCTTTTTCCTAAAAGCCAACGTTTCAGAGATATAAATCTATAAGTGGGAAAGTTTTTGTAATGAATGACCAATGGTTAAACACACCGCTGATCGCAGAGATCTGAAACTTGAAGGCTGTGTTCTGGGTATAACGAATGTCATACACTAAAATAGTATTTTTTGAAATTGTACCGCAAAGGTGGATAAAATGTGACGTTGCGCCTTAAACTCCGAAACTACGAACCGATTGGGGTCAAATTTCGTATTCGTCAGGGATTTAATACAACTTGGAAAAAATTATAACTATTTTCCGGGAAGCTGACCAAGGGATTTCAATGCGAACGTGCAAACAAAAGTTTGCCTTCAGTAATGAAATTTGATTTTGTGGCCTGGCTGCCTCTTTAAAGGCGTCTTACTGTATTTTCATGAATACCTATGGATTTCTAATTGCGTATTATGTAAATTTCTTGTTCTGAAATTTCGTAGGAATAATCAGCAAATCTGACTCCATTGAGTGTTAGTGAAAGCAGTAAACATAGGTGAGGTGGATGAATATGAAAGTAAACAAATTCTTGGAAAATTGAAGTGCCTAGTTATACATACATACATATGAGGATGATTAGCTAATTGGATTTGTCGCTATACATAGAACTTGACATATAACCTTAAATACAATAAATTGAATTCAGCTTTTATTCTGCTAAAATAAAATTTACATCTAATGAAAAGGCTGAGTGATTAATTTCACATGAATTAAAATTTACGCAAGCAAGTACTGAGAATTCGAATAATAATAACCTTCAAATTTTGTAAATGGAAATGAATGGAAAATTAATAATTTTATTTATGCATATGAAAGCTTTTTTTTTACGATGTGTTGTCATTATGCCTCTCTCATGGAAACCCTTGTCGGTATTGGCAAAAAATTGGGACAATCGATTTTCACAGGCTCCTCTTGAGGCTTGAACAGCGACAGTTGATAATCACTTGGTGCGAGGTCAGAACTGTAAGGTGGATGCATAAGAGCTTCCCAACCAAGCTCTCGAAGCTTTTGACGAGTCATTGTAGATGTGTGTGGTCTGGCGTTGTACTGATGAAACACATTTCCCTTCCTGTTGGCCAGACCGTCGAATTATTGACAGTACAGGTCAGCATTTAGAACAGCCCATAATGGATGACTCCTTGCCAATTCCAACAAGCACACTACAAAACCTTTCTGGCTATCAATCCTAGCTTCTTTGAATATCCAGCCCTTTTCAAGTGGTGTCAAACTTGTTTTTTGTACAATGTTTTTAGCTCCTGGGTAATCGATATTGTGCTCGCATGACGATTAGACTCGACGATTTCCATTATTTTATCGACATTTCCGCGATTGGCCTTCCACACTGTGGACAAGTTTTGCATCAAAATTACCGTCACGAAATCGACGAAACCAAAATTGTACATGATTGACTGTTACAGTATCAGAACCATAAACACTATTCACATTTTCAGCTCCCTGACTTGCCTTTTCGCCTTTATCGAAGAACAATTGTAAAATATAGCTTATTCATGCGGCTGTTTACTTTTTTATTATTAGAATTAAATTTATGGAGAATTGGTGGAGAAATTTTTGGGGTTAAAATCTGTTTGAAATTTTCTATTAAATACAAAACAAGTATTAGAAAAAAAGGAATTTTGAAGGCTTAAATTGAAAAACTTTTTGAGAGATGTCACCTTTTTAAAATTTTTTGGTTTAATAAATTTCAAAATAAAAAGAAGAAATGCTTAACAAATTTTTTTTTAAAGCTGGGAAGTTTGAGTGTTTTAATTTAAATAACTGATAACTTAAATTAAGTATTAAAAAATTTGAATCAAAATAGAGATAATTCAAAAGGCTTTTGAAGAGGGTTTTTCGAAAAAATATATTATAATTAGCGAGCAGGTGGTTGTAGTCTTTCCAATCTCAAGCTGCCAAACAAAATGCAGATGACAAAAATTCAATGGATCTTAAAAAAAACATTTCGGGGCCTTGATGGAGATTTCCGTAGAAATGTTCAACAATTCCGGCGGGCTTTAGTATTGTTAAAAAGAAATTTTAGTCCATTATGCCATAAAAGTTAAATGAATGAATTAATGAAATTATGAAAATGATTGAAAGGTTGAAATAAAAAAAAAAACTGGAATTTTAAGTTTTATATACACATGAATATGTTTGGCAATTTTTATCCAATGAAGCGATTTTCGGTCGAACTCCTCATCCAATTTATGGTACGCGTGTTCTGTGTTCTTCTTTCAGAAAGTTTGTTTTATAACTCATACCCAAAATGCTTTATGGTTTAATGAAGAATTGAAAAAAGATTTAAAAAGGTCGTATTACAAGAAATACATTACAAGAATTCGAAATAACATTACTTTAAATCCGAAATCTTTATATAGTTTTGTTAATTCGTAACGTAGGGCTTTTGAGTTTTCATCATCTATCAGAATGAATGATGGAAGTTTCTAGTGATTTCTACAGAATCGCTGATAAGTTCGCAGACCTTTTCGAATCTAATTATGCACCGAACACAGATTCGTCCCCGCAGCCCATTCATTTATTCTTACTTAATGCCTTTTTTGATAGCGTAGAAATACCTTATAGGTATTGTATTTACCCTGATGTTGTCTGCCACCATCTTGATGCTCTTAATCCCAACTAGTGTACTTAAAATTTGAGTTGAATTTCTATATATACCATTAATGAACAACATATTCAATGCTCCAATGCAAAATATATTGTATTCCTTCTTTTTTTTAGGATCCATATATTTTACATCTACATAAATGTTGTAGTAGATCTTCTATAGGGAACTATAGGGCGATTGTAAAGTTATGTTCTATACCAAAAATTTTCGAACTTATTATAACAAATCAATTAGCCCATTCTGCTGCGTCATCAGTTATTGACATCTCACAACACCGGTTTGGTAAAGTCAAATCTACGCTACCTAACCTGTAAGAATTAATCACTCATGTCAGTAATGGTATCCAAAATGGTTATCAAATTAACACTGGATTTGACAAGGTCTCTTATTTTTTATTTTACTTTAAACTGGATTGTAGATTTCATCGTGCTTGATTGGTAGAAAAAAAATGAATTTTTAAATATTCTGCATTACGTGAAATAACAGTAACGTCTGCTGTTTCACAAGACAACTACTTTGGCTCCTTACTCTTCCTTATATTCATCAATGACCTTTCAAATGTGGTTATGCATTCTAAAACACTCATGTACGCAGATGATGTCAAGCTCTTTATATATCAGTTCGTTCTATTGAATATAGAAAACTTTTGCAAATTGACCTATATAATTTATTTAGATGCTGTGATGAGAGTTAAATGTCCCTTTAAAATCCATTACCTATACGATTCATAATCATAATGTTGAACAAGTAATTGACTTCATCGATTTAAAAAAAAAATGGAGGGACCTACAATTTATTCCAAGCCGCCCAGAGAATCTATAATAATGAGAAGGTGCAAATTCATGGCACCACTTATAAGTTCTTTGACAACTTCTAAAAAATCGCGGGACGGGAATTCACGAACCACGAAATAAAATGTTGTTAACAGATGCAGACAAGTGATTTTCTGCTAAAAACAGAGAAATTGTATGTAAATAATTTCTCTATGTTAATGTATTTCTTTGCTTTGGACTCTTAACCAAACGAATTAATTACGAGATTGCTAAAAAGGAGTTTAAATCACTCCTTTTTAATTTTTTTATTTGATACATTGCTTAAAGCGTTAATAAAAAAGTAAAATAAAAAATATCGAAAAATTAATAATATTATGTACATATATTAACAATTATTAAAACAGTTAAATTTATTTCAAAAACTCTGGAAATAAAAAAAATTAAGAAAAAAAATAATATGTATTAATAATTATTTTATTATAGATTCTCTCGCCGCCTCCGAAAGGCTGATGGATTTTTATGAGAAGCTTTTTATTGTATATCAAAAATACACCCTGCTGTGGGGCGATAGCAATTGAAACCCTGACCTTCAGAATGGCAGTACGCAATACTAACCACTCGGCTATTGGGGCCGCAATGTGTCTAAGTTAGTTAAGAAATAAGCGACAAGAGCTTTATGCACTGCTCGGTTGTCTAATTTTACACTTCCATTGAATTTTTCTTTGACTTTTGTAAGTTGACGAGCTCACTGTTAAGTTCCAATAAAGCTCTTGGGCAGATTTGTAAAAATCTTTACAACAATAAACTAAAAAAATCCCAAATAAGAAATTAAGGTGAAAATGATTTAACCTCAAATTACTACCATTATTACTTTATAATAATCTAAAATTAGGTTAAAGATTTTCACGAATTTAAAATTAATTGTGATTTATAACGATCTTGTGGCTAAAAAATTAAAGCTTGGAGCTACAGAATACCTATATGTATTTTAATCATGCTCAATAAAGTCTACTTTTTGTGTAAAAAATCTGGAAGCTACAGGCAACTACGTATTGTGCTACAGTAATAATTTCTCAACCAAAAATTAAATACTCTATAGATATACATACATTGACTAGACGTTGCAAAGTGGCCACATATGAATTTTCGCTATGCACAATTGCAGCCACAATGTGGCGCCGTTTCAGCTGCTGCTGCGACAGGCCTGGCGGTGCCGGCGGCAGCATTGGCGTGATGAGGCGGGTGTGCGCATTATTCGCAGTGCCATTGGCGCGACTACCGGGCGGCAACATTAGATCCAGATCGAAACGTGATGCCGTCAGAGCGGCTTCTTCATCCTCATTCTGAAAATATACATTTTTTATTAATTATTTGCAACGAAATATTTTGGTTGCGCCTACTTACCTCTGGTACGCCTGGCATTTTGTTCGCACTTAATTTTTGTGGCGATGCATGCGTTGAATCGCCGCACGCTGCCAGAGCCGCTGCATCTGGCATATCGATGCTAGAAGCAGTCGAGTGGCGACCATCACGTCCACCCACATCGTACTGATGCGATGAGCCCCTGCGTATCGAGAACCAGCGTGACAAACGGCCACCCGGCGATTCGCCCGGTGTGGTGATGTCGTCGCGTGCACTTTGATGTGCTGTCGGCATGGTGCAGGCGCTAGCACGGCGTGTTTGCGTGCTATGGCTATTGCTATCAGCGGCGCTGTTGTTGCCCGCCAACACTGAATTTGTTGCGGAACTCGTGGATGTGTTGTTGGCAGCGTTTCCACTGTTCGATGAACTCGTGCGCCATTTGTCAAAGGACAAATGCTGTTTGGCCTTGTTGAGTGTGGAACGCAATTGTGAATTGCGTTGATTGGTTGCGCTCAACGACGTCACGCTGCTGCGTTCACGCTCCCGTTCACGTTCGTCCTCCGTTGCGGCTTCTTCGTCGGAAGCTGTATTTATACTGTTGGCGTTGGCGTTGGCGTTGGCCTCTAGATCTACCGATTGCTCAGAGCACCAACTATCCTCCGATTGTACAGAGCGCGTGGAGACGTTGTGTTCGAGGCGTTTCTTTGTTGCGTGTGAATTTGCAGTAACGGCAGTTTGGCTGTGGTTTACGGTATCTGTGGTTGTGGTTGCAGTTGCGTTGCTTACACCAACGGCCGCTGAGCCGCCGTTGGTGCTAATACTTCCGCCGGCAATTGTGTTGTTTGTATTTACAACTGAGGCGGTTGCGGAGTTTTCCGCCTCGTTGTTAGTTGGCCTGCCGACGGTGCTGGCACTGCCGCAGCTTTTACTATGCTGATGATGATGATGATGTAGCTGTTGTGCTGCAAGCGTGTTGGAATTTAATAAAGTTTGTAAGCTGTTGTATGAGGTGCGCGATGAGTTCAATTGGTCGGAACGATGCAGCGAAGTATTGGTCGCGTTATGATGCAATTGTGCCGTTGTAGTAGTCGTGGTGCTGCTGTTGTTGCTATCGCCGAGCGGTGATAGCTCCGAGCTGTTAATCTCAAGCGCAGGCAGGGAATTATCCCAAGAACCGGAATTCAATTTAGATTCATCTGTAAGGAGAGAGAAGAAGAAGAAGGTAATTAGAAGGGATTTTTCAAAAATGCTCAGGCAAAACAATCGGAAATATACTATAACAGTCTTTAATGTGAGTCTATTTCATGAATTGGTGAACTCAACATTTTATTATTAGATGAGGAGAAAGGTTCTTGATGGCGCAATTGAATATTTAGCTTCCAATATTAGAGAAGGTCATTTATATATTAAAATAAGAATAATAATTCTAGTAAAATAAACGTTGCAAGAGCAAGAGTGGATCAAAAGCTGACACTAAATTTTCTCAGAAGCCCAAGACCAAAATGTCTTCAAAGGAGGAGAACGTTGAAGCAGTTCAGTACTCGTATAATAGTAATATTGGCTAAACGTGGAATCATCGTTGGAGTCCACGCTGAGAACCGTGCCGAGCGTAAAGATAATGAATGGGAGAATAAACATTGGAACTCGTGGGATAGAAATCAAAACAAATTCGCCCTGATAGAGCCAACAGTAGAGATCTGTGTGTGTGACGACTTAAATTTGACTCAGGGTGACATAATTTCTGACGAACTAAGGGTTTATGCATTAATGAATTTGCTTTAATCAAAAAGGACAAAATAATGAGTTTGCCTTTTCTGAGAAATCAAAGACTATCCTGATAAAGATGGCAGAGAAGGAGGAGCTGAATGAGATTTCGTCCGTTCGAATGCGCCACACGGGCTATGTTTAGACTGTACTAAATATAAAAATTCGAGGAACGTCAGGTGAGGGTTTTTCGACAAGTCGAACAATAGACTAAAAAGGTGATCATAGTTGACCATAATTCTAAAAATGGGCACTATCTAAACAATATAATTTATCTGCAGCCAGAATTCTTGACTCGATGTTCAATGTTCGATTGAAAGGCGAAGTAACTATGGCTGCTCGATATTGGTACAAAAATAAGTTTAAGTTAAGATAAGCTAAATGAAAAGTGGAAAAATTACCTACCCTTTAAAGCAGTCTAATGACAAATTCAACTTACTGATACTTCAAAAAAATACCTGCTCAAATATAAACGAGACTTTATCCATAACTCGACAAGGACAAGACATATGGCCATACTTTTTTTTTGCTTAGGTTGGCAGGACTGTTATATGTTTACATGTCAAATGAGCGCGATCTGTCACATAGTTTTTTTTTACAGCACTATAAACAAGTCAACCTCGAGTGTGTTTTTCGAATTTTACTATGGAAATTAACGTTGAGCAAAGATGTTTGTTTGAAATTTTGTTATTCCAATGGAATAAGTGCGACGGACGCAATGAAAATGTTGCAGAAGGCATATGGGGAGTCTTGCCTATCACGTGCACGTATTTTTGTTTGGTATAAGTCGTTCAAGGACGGCCGTACATCGCTGGAGCACTTGCCCCATGATCGTCGTCCAGCAACGTCAATAAACGAAGAAAACGTCGAAAAAGTAAAGAAAATTGTGTTGGAAAATCGTCGGGTGACTGAAAGAGAGATAGCTAGTGAGCTCAACATAACAAATGGATCCGCTCATAGCATTATTCACAATGTTTTGGGCATGAGACGTGTGTCTGCTCGACTTGTTCCAAAATTGTTGCTCATACGCCTCGTCTTGTACGCGATTATTTGACCAAAAACAACGTAAATATTGTTCCGCAAGCACCGTATTCACCCGACATGGCACCGTGTGACTTTTTTCTTTTCCCTAAACTCAAATTGCCGCTTCGTGGAAAGCATTTTCAGTCGATTGAAGTCATAAAAGAGAATTCGAAGAAGGAACTGAAAGCCATACCTAAAGCGGCCTACCAGAAGTGTTATGAAGATTGGAAAAAAGGTGGCATATGTGTATCGGCTCTAATGGTGACTATTTTGAAGGGGGTAATATAAATATTGAAGAATATTTAACCGTTTTTGTTTTATTGAGCCAGTCTCGTTTATATTTGAGCAGAAGGTATTAACGATTGTAGGAGAAATGAAAATTTAGCGGTCAAGGAGGTTACTTTACTAGTACTAGGGAATATTTTGAGTTCTGAGTGAGCTTTCGAGGACTTCTTTCTATGGCGGATTTGGTCTTTTGGTGGCCGCAGAAATATGTATATAATATTATTCAGAAAGAAAGTAGGTTTTAATGTGTGAAATTTGAATTCTTGTGATCTCTATTGGCGAAGATATTTATTTTTTTCATAAAAAGTAAATAAATTATTACTTTTTTTACAAAAATTATTTACTTATTATTTTTTTCACAAAAATAAATAATCATCACAATGCTGTAAATTTTCATAAACTGGTCATTTTTCTTATATGGAGAAACATTCAGCAACTCGGCTAACAGCCAAAAAACAATTTTTCACATTTATGCACAAAACGTAAAAAAGAAAAGAAAAACAAATACCAGAATGAATGTGCGAAGATTTGGAAAGTGGAGAGTCGCTGTAATCATTTGATGATGAATAAAAGCAATTGAAAATAAATTTTCAAATAAAAATTCGGCACATCTAACACATTAATTCGACACGTTTCGTTTATCTTACAGCATTTCTCAACGCCATTAAAATCCATTAGATCAGCAGGTACAGCAGTACATATGTATATAAATATATATGTATATATTTGTGTATGTATGTGGCTGTCGGCAGCTTAAGAGCAGGCAAGCAAGTGGACAAGTGGGCAAGTGAACATGCACACAAACTAGCACTCAAAGTAATGAGCATGTACGAGTACTTACTGTACTTACTTACATATAACTAAAATAGCCGCATACATGTAGATATATGTATGCACAACAACAAAGTATAGTCCATATAATATTAATCGACTGTTACTATTTACCCAACAATCACAAATGCGAAGGATTCATACCGAAAATTATATAAAATTATTTTTCTAATTGTGGTCGCCACTCGGCTGGGAATATCAAGTCCTCCGAGTGTAATTCTGACATGAAAATCAAAGTTCCTTATAAAAAATCCATGGGCTGTTCGGAGGCGGCTTAGAATAAACTGTACGTCCTTCCGAATTGGAGGAGGCTCGGCCTAAAATTGCTTCAGTGGTCACGAAGCGCCACACATATCCATTTTGCGGACTCAAAGGTATACTTTTTTTCCAATAATTTCTTATATAAAGTTTTAACCTTGGCATTATATGTGAAACTCTACATCATTCAAATGATCGGCTAGCGAATTTTTACGAACTTCGATCCGTTTGGAGAAATTTTCTACCATTTTCCGGCACATATTGGGCGGTATCTCAGGCATAATTTGAAGAGTATTGGTTTTCAAATTCCCAAGAGTGAAAGGTTTATCCGCATAAACACGGTCTTTCTTGTAGCCAACAAAAAAAAAAGTCCAACGGCGACAAGAGGAAGGTGACAGTCTCACCTTTGTCGTTTTCAAAGAAGTAAAGTCCAATATACCTCCGGACCAAAGAGCGGATTAGACTATGAAATCTTTTTGGGTATAATGGCTTCTCTTCAATTATTTGAGCAATCTCGGAGGATCACCAAATGCGATAATTTCGTTTATTTACGTACTCCCCAAGTGAGAAATGTGTCTCGCCAGTGATGTAAATTTTGTACGAAAAAAACCGTTGGTTTTTCAAGACCCCAATCGACGTTTGTACGCTGTTTCGACTGGTCATTTGCCGTCCGTTGTTGTATGAGCTGGACTTTATAGGGATGTAAGTGTAAGATCAAGTTCAGAATATCATATAATCTGCCGTAAGAAAGTCTTAACTTTTTGGTAACATCGAGAGATAAACACATACGGGTCTTCGGCTCCACTTCCACTTACAGTGGCGATATTTGTGATGGAAAGTGCAAAATTATAGAAATATTTTCGTAAATTCTTCCCTAATCCAAGGCGATATCATCGTCATCACATTCATGAGAATTTGAACTGACATCCATAATTTCGAAAATAATATCAGCGAAAGTAAATTTGTGTCAAATTGGCTACGAATCACATGTGCTTATTGGGTATACCGTTATTTGCAAATAATCCAACAAAGTTTGTTTTGCCACTCATTTCGATTGTTTGCGGTGCCATAAATGTTGGTGATTGCTTTTGAAAGTGTTCTTGAAGACCGCACGCCGCCCTCGCTCAGGCAAATTGTGCAACCACGAGCTGGAGTAGTAAAAGCAGTTGGTTTGCGAAATCTTATGTTTATTCGCAGATTCTCAAATACATACAAACAAGAATTAGCACTTTTTACAATATATATAACATATATATTTATGACTTTATACTTGCAGTTATGTTTGATTGTGAGGCCGCCTTGGGCAGCCTAATTTCAAAGCGTTTGTTTTATGACCAATAACTGTGGGCATTAAATGTTATGAACTTTACGATGATGAATGGTTTCGGTTTGAGAATTGCACATACACATGTATATATCTATCTATTTATATTATATTTATATAAATGTATATAAACGTGCATATTACCTGTGGAAGTAGATATTCAATTGTAAATATTGAAATTGTTTGGTTGGGTGGTTGACCACAAGTGGCCAAACCTAAACCATAGAGTAGGTTCATTTTGCTTCCCCCTCAGCCCAACTACACTATTGCAAACATTTTGCTCGATTTAATAAACTGATTTAATTTCTTCCAACCATCTCCGCAAGGTTGGCTGAATGCCGAACACTCGCAAAGGCAGTGCTTCAGCGTTTCGTTATCTTCTTTACATGATATGCTCTCAGCCGATTCCAGTTTACCCAGCTTGTGGGGATGATATCTAAGGGATAGCTGACCCCTCAATATACTCATAAGAATACTTAGTTCTTCTTTGCTTAATGTAAGTAAGAGTTTAGTCTGGTGATATCTCCTACAGTGGAAGTGTTCCAAGGCCTTAAGTGTTCTTCCATGATCTACTGCCTTAGATAACATTTGAAGGCGCTGAAAGGTCTGATACAGTCGACGTTTATAGTATATTGACGTTTAGCTTGAGTTCTGATGTACTTTTCTGAATGCTGCCATACTCTTCACAATTTAGGGACTAGACCCAATTGTCTAGAGTATTTAGACAACCAGCTGTTAGCGCTGGTTAATGCATCACTTGTCTCTTAGTTGGTCTAATGTCAAGGATAACTTCTAGAGCCTTTGTTGAGATAGCCCTCACACGCCTGCTATACAAAGTAGACCGGTACGATTAACGTATTTCAAGGGTTTCACGCGGCACAACTTCTTTAATGGCCCACAGCACACTCAGCACCATTTGTTAGTATGGGACACTTGTGTAAGTCGTTGCACCCATTTTGGTGCAATGGTTCTTCTGTTCGTATTCCTACCCTTCAGCTGAGTTCTGACACCGAGATACTTAACAGAGTTGGAGGATAGTAGAATTGATGAACTTTCGTCTCTCTGGTAAAGAGACAGATTTCTGATTTTCTGGGTTTACTGATATTCCTTGTTCTTCAGCCCAATCAGCTGAGACTTAAAGTGCCATGGCAACTACCCATGATATGATAGTCGGTTGGGTTGTTTGCTAGAAGATATGATGACAAGATCAGCAGCATAATATACTACTTTTAAGCATTTTGCTGTAAGCAGTTGGAATAACTGGTTTATCAAAGTGAACCACAATAGCGGAGCCAAAATGCCTGCCTTTGGAGTGCCACTTGTGATTTTGTGCATGATTTTAATATCTTCTGCTTAACGCACAGCTCGTCTATGTCTCAACCATTAAAAAAATAAAAGAAAATTCTGAATTTCTGTAATGTGATTAGGGCAATGTGCTCATCCTGGAGTCAAATGGATCTACGAGAGGTGTATTCACAATTATAGGTCTTTCTACAGTATACGCTCTATTGAGACGGCACGCAGCGTATTCTCACCCCGTTGTAAGGGGTGACTAAAATCCAATAGTTCCCGCGACAATCGAATATTTACACCGGAACGACCCGAATTTTTATTCGGCCAAGGACTGTCACTGTCGCAATATTCTTCGCAAAGCACAACAACCCAAAAAGTATTTTCTTGACTTCTTTAACCATTGTTGGCTTTTTATCTTTATACTAAGTATACTTTGAAACTGTTTTCTAGTGTTAACCATAATTACCAAATATGAGTTAATATCTATACGTTACATACATTTTCAAATATACCAATAATCAAAATGACTTATACACGTATGTATATGCATTTTTGCAGTATCCTCATAGTGTTTTTTTTACAAAAAAAATAAAAGTAATTAATTAACAAACATACATATTTACAGCAAATGTTTTTCGTTTCTAATTTGAATGTGGGCTTTAAAAAAAAATAGTAAATTGAATAATAATAATTATGAGTGGCTGAATCACTGAGTGAGTAATCATATACTCTTGACTAGATGAGGTGAAAGCTTATAGCAAAAAATATATCCACGCGTTTTGCTTAACTGAATCACTCGCGCAAACAGAGGTATAGACTTACAATCAAATAAATATGTTTGAAAAATACATACGTGTATATGCAAAAATGGCGTTTTTTTGAAATAAATGATCGGAGGTTTATTTCAGTGCAAAGATTTATCTTCCTCTACTAATTATGGACAACAGCCAAATGACCGCCATGGCGTTATGCTTACAAAACCGTATCCTTTTTATTAAATTTTCCAACACCAAATCGTAAAGTGGCTGCTGTATGCATCAAGCAATTACAAGTTGAAGATGGAGAGGCTTTTCAACAATAAATCTTGGATTTTTCGAACCCCAGATGCGACAGTTTTGCTTATTGATGTAGCCAACGAGGTGGAAATGGGCCTCCTCAGTCAAAATGATTTTTCGATGAATTTCTGGATTATTTTCAAGCATTTCAAGGACCCAATCAGTAAAGACACGACGTTGTTGATGATTGGCGGGCTTGAATTCCTGGGTTAACTGAGCTTTATAATCTTTAAGACCCAAGTCTTTATGAAAAAAACTGGCATAGTTTTTACTTGTTAAATATAAAAAAATTACAGCTTCAATCACTCATTGGAAAACCATATACGCAGAAGTTTTCCAATTTCGAATACTTTTGGGAGCTATACTCGTACATATGTTATAATTGTCTGATTACTATAATTTCCAGTACCAATGTTTATTACAAGATCTTAGATGCTTTTTTGCTACATTTATTGCACAAAATCTCAAATGCTTTGAGGGTCCGATCTGACCGTCTCTGATATATGATGGTTTCAATATACCAGTGCAACTGTGTAACAAGTGTTTTTGTAATATTTCAAAATCTGAGGGACTATTTTGTGTAGTTTGGTTAAATCAACTCAATCCGTCGCTCCGACCTGATCGGTATAAATTTTGATGGGTCTATCTCTTATCCTTCTGGTACTTACATACATTGGACCAAAGTTAATATACCATTTCACGTACATAATGATATACAAATTTTTCTTCAGAAATACATACATACTCGTATATATTTCAAATTTAAGAGGATATAAAAAATGTGTGAAAATGTGTATTTTATTATTTAAATTTAATTTGTTTATTTACCAAGGCACAGCTATTCAGCTGCCGTGTAGGCAGATTATGATAAGAGTAAACTGTTTATAGCTTCTGTAAGAAAGTTCGTTGCTCTTTCAGTACAAGAAGAAATGCGATACGAGTATATTTAAGAGGCTTTACTTTAGTAGGATTATAAGTGTATGCAAAGTCAGTTAAATGTATGAGATTAGTAAACAATAATTTGTGCTTTTCTCAATCTTATGGTTTACTTGTTTTTTTTTTAAACTAGAAATAACTAGAAATAAGAATAAAATTATGATAATGCGATGTTATGTAATTAGTTTTGGTTTGTCACAAATTTTAGAGATTTTTATATAATTAGATTTATTAAGTTGGTTGAGCTTAGATTTTTTCTATTTTCCATAAATACCAAAATGTGTGTGGAAAGTAAATCTTCGTTACATATTTTTAATAATTTTCAAAGTAAATGCGAAGTTTTACGTTCGTAACTATCTAATCTGCTCACGGAAATGCCCATATATCTCTCTGGATCTGATTTTCGAACTGGTATAATTAAATTGAGAAAGAAGAAAGATATCGATGGAGAGGCTGCCAGTGGAAGCAGAGGAAGAGGAAGAAATCCACTCCATTTGGAAAGAACAGGTAGAGAATGACCTGACGGTAATTGGTATTTCCAATTGGCGCCAAACAGCGAAAAGAAGAAATTATTGGTGCGTAATTGTTGAATCGGCTATAATTGCGTAAGCAGTGTCTGAGCTAGTAAAGACGAAGAAGAAGAAGAAGTAAACTGAAATCCATGAAATGCTTTAAAAAATATCTTTAGTACAGAACTAACTAGCAATTGGGCTATTACTTAACTACGAAATGGAAGCCCTTTTGATTGTAAGAAAGCAATGCTTCCGCAAATACAAAAATTGTTGCTGAAAAAACTGATTTGAGCTCTTATTTTTTAAAAATACAATATACTCATATGTATGTACTCGTATATAGGTAAAAAAGTAACATAAATATACATTTGTTGTAATTGTTTAATGTTCCATAAATCTGTATGTAAGTACGTAAATAATTAATGAATAATTGAATTAGTATTTAATAAATCAAATTGTCACATTCCAGCAAATTAAGCATCAATTCAATCAAAGAGTTAATGAAAATCCGGTTAATTAATTTCGAGTTACGTATACACATGCATACATACAAACATATAACGCAAATACGAGTATTGTAGGTGTTTTTTGTATATCTCTAAATAACTATTTTAATAAAATTAATTAGTTCACTCAGCATGCTTTTTAGCTATTTCATACACAATTCCATACTGCTAGACCACACACACATACACTCACACACACACATCTTCACTTTTTTATTGGACTCGGTGCCAACAGAAAAAGAAACCGGTCGTTTACCTACTCCTGTTATTGTACTTCCTGCTCACACACTGCTCTAGTTTCTATTTGGTAGGTACATATATACATACATATATATATGTAAATATATGTAGTGTGTACGTACATACATATTTACTAAATTGTTGACTCTGCAAACATTTTCATTGAGAACTTTAGTTGCCCTTTTGCAAGCTTATGCCAATACATATGTACCTCTCTGGCTAAAAACATACCCGTATATATACTTGTAAGGGGGGCCTACGCATATACATACATGCAATATTCAATTTCATTCATTTATTTCTAAGCCAACCACTTTTCAACGCCTACCTTTGCGTCATCACAATGTCCAGTCAGTTGACAAACAGTGTGGACAGATTGATATACATACCTATATACTTAATAAAAGAGTTGGCATAAAAAAGCAGTTTGCTAAAAAACAGAAAAAAGTCGAGGAAAAGTGTTGCTATCTGCTATTTATTGTTGTATTGAACTTGAATATAGGCGTTTGAACGCAACAATGTTGCACGTGCCACACAATTGCACAAGTTGCGCCTACATACTCGTATTTACTTTATATATTATACATATTTACATTTACAAATAGAAATCTATCTTCCTGTTTTTTTTTTAAATTAAGCCCACAGCTCAGCATGCTTGAGGAAAGCCATTAGTAAAAGTAGAAAGAGAAAAGCAAAGAGAAGGATTTTTACCCTTTGCGAGTGTAAATGGAAATTTTGCTTCTACAGCTGAACTCTGTTAAAATGTATATGGAAAAAATAAAATTAAACTGAAACTAGAGTTTTTCTCTGTATTTCAGCTGGTTAATGGTGGATCCCAGAGATTAAAATAAATAAACACAAAAAAGAGCAGCAAACAAGCAATGTAAAGCACTTCGCTCACTTACATACAAACTCACTTGCAGCTCTGTGGCGGTGGTAGCAATTGATTCTCTCTTAACCAACTCGGCCTATATTTAATTCTTTGGCTGTGTCGCTAATGAAACCCACACAAGCGTTGACAGGTATGTATGTCCTTGAGTGTAGGTGGCTCAGATCTTTATTTTGATATTTTCTTAAAATTAATTTTGGGTAGCGATTTCAGTATAACGAGAGAAAAGTTCGAAATATATTAGCGCAGTAATATAAATAAATAAAATAAAATAAATCAAAATAAAATCAAATAAAAAAAATTAAAATAAAAAAAAATAAAATAAATAAATTAATATAAAAAAAAATAAAATAAAATAAATTGAAATAAAATCAATTGAAGAAATAAAAATAAAATAATATAATATAAAAAAAATCAAATAAAATAGAGTTAAAAAGAAATAAAATATAAAAATTGATATTCAATAAAATAAAATAATGAAATGAAATAAAATAAAATAATATAAAATAAAGTAAAATAAAATAGAATAAAATAGAGTTGAAAAGAAACAAAATAAACTGAAATACAATAAAATAAAATAATATAAAATAAAATAAATTGATATAATTTAAAATAAAATAATAGAAAATTAAATAAATAAAATAAGATAAAATAAATTAGAATATATTAAAATAATGAAAAAAAGAAAATAAATTAATTAAAATAGCATAAAATAAAATAAAATTATATAAAATAAATAAGAAGAAAATGGAAGAAAACCAAAAAAAAAATAAAATTAAATAAAGTAAAATAAAATACTTTAAAATAAAGTAAAGTAATATAGAATAGAATTATACTGAATTAAATAAATGAAAATAAAATGAAATAGTATAAAGTTAAATTAAATTAATTAAATTAACAGAAATAAAATAAAATGGAATACAATTAAACAAAATAAAATAAAATAAAATAAATACAAATGAAACAAAATAAATAAAATAAAAATATAATTTCAAATGAAAATTCAAGTAAACAGAAGAAATTATGAAAAAATGATAAATTAAAAAAAATAAATTAAAAATTATAATATCATATAAATTAAAACGATAGAAAATAATTATAATAAAATGAAAATATATAAGCAAAAATAGAATAAATTAATAAACTTAAGTAATAAATTCTTAATATAAAATAAAACAAACAAATATGAAATAAAAATTTAAATAAAAACATTACAAAATAAAATATAATCAAATAAAAACCTTAAAAAATAAATGATAAAATAAAACAAAATAATATGATATAAAAAATAATTGAAAATAATATAAAACAAACTAAATAAAATTAAAATTAATTAAAAAATAAAATAAAATAAATAAACAAATATAAAATAATTAATCGTACTTAACTTATATGTGATAAAATAAAATGATAACACATAACATGAAATAAAAATGAAATAAAATATGATAAGAAACTGAAATAAATAATATAAAATAAAATAAGATAAACAAAAATAAAATTTTATAAAGCAAATAACTGAAACATAATGTATATATAAATAATAAAACAAAATAGTGCTAAGCAAAATAAAACAAAACAGTTTTAAATAAATAAACAAAACTCGAAATAAAATAAAAAAAAGGTAAAAAAAATTAAAATAATAATAAAAATAAATATTATAGAATAAGTAACTGAAATTAAATAATATACTCGTATACTGGTATATCATGAATTAAAATAGAGCAAAACTAAGTAAAATAAATAGAATAAACTCAAATATGTATATAAAAAAAAATTAAATTTAAATAAAATAAATTTAAATGAAAAGGGCAATGAAGTGAAAAAAAACGAAATGAATGATGTATAATAAAATAAATAAATAAAACTATATAATAATTTCGAATATATAAAAGAAACCTCAAATTAAAAAAAAAAAGTGAAAAGAAATAGATAGAAATAAAAACAATTCAAAAAGAAAATAAATAAATAAATAAACTTAATTAATATATATTGGGAATAAAATAAAATAAAAAACCAAAACTAATATTATAAAATATAATACACAAAAATAAAATAAAATAAATTAATAAACTTAAGTAACACATATGTAATATAAAATAAAACAAATTAATATGAAATAAAAATTTAAATAAAAACTTTACAAAATAAAATAAATTAGAATCAAATAAAAACCTTTTAAAATATAAAAAAAAAATAAAATTAAACAATATACCTATATTGGTAATAAAATAAAATAAAAAACCGAAACTAATATTATAAAATAAGGTAAGCAAAAATAAAATAAAATAAAATAAATAACTAGAAATTAATAATAATTACTTAATTAAAAACTAAATTAAAACTAAGCAAAGTAAAACAAAATAATTTCAAATAAATAAAGCTAAACTCAAAATAAATTAAGAAATGTGAACGATAAAAAAATAAATTAAATAAAAACAATACCAAATCAAATAAATAACTGAAAATAAATTATATATACTGGTAATAAATTAAAATAAAGCAAAATTAAACAACATAAAATAAATTTAAATTAAAAATTAAAATAAAATAAAAAAATAAAATAAAATAAAATAAAATAAAATAAAATAAAATAAAATAAAATAAAAGGAAAAAATATGTCAAATAAAATTACTAAAACTATCTTGGTAATCGCTAAAATAAGCACAACAACATCCTACTGTTTTGGCGACAAGTTGAAAGCACAACAACAAAAAGCGAGCATCTAACAGATAACAGCATAGACATATTAGTCTACAATTAACTTGGACAAACAGATCAATGTACAATTCATATGAACGGGTATATCATATACATACATAGCATCAATCAATATGTATAAATGTATGTATTGAAAATATATTGTATGCAACAAATAGTGTCTACCGTAACTAGATAATCTTGTTATATTTATTTTTTCCAACACGAACACATGCCGGGATCTGTAAACATGGGTGTGAAAAGCAACACTTGCTATAAAAGCTACCAGTCAGAGTCACAGTCAGTCATCACACTGAATATACTGAAGAGAAGATGCAGATCTACAAAATGATAATACATCCTCGCTGCTTCTTTACTTCTTGCCGCCGGTTTACTTGCTAAAAAAAAAACCAGTTGATAGCTATTAAGCATACAAATAACAGCGGAAAGTGTGGCAAGCTTTTACACTGATATTACCCGGTAAAAAATGCGATGAGATCTGGGTGTGTCTGTAACGAGTAGTGATTGAATAAGCGGTTAAGGACACCTTGTATAAATTGATATATTGCCTGTTGTTCGAGCTTGTACTCTGATGGTACTAGGTTAGAACTATCTCACAGTTGTTTTTACAAAGAATAATTTGACGACCAATAGTAATCCATCTGTAATATTCATAGAGACTATTCACTATATTTTTTGAAGGGGTATTTACATAAACCCCTACATATGTTCTAACCGAAGTGGAGAATACTCGTATATTTACATATTCAGGGAAGTGAAGCAAAAGCAAGAAGTAATACAATTTCGTTAGGTGAATAGATTCTGGGAACGAGCTAATGTGTAGGGCTATGGAGCACGTAATCTGTGAGTGTCCGACATTCGGTAGATGAAGGCTTGGCTTACTTGGCGCAGAAAAACTACAGGATTTTCCATCGGCAATGGCCAAGAGGCCAAAACGAAACACTATTGTTATCTATGTGAGACCCAATGGGTCAGCCAATTCAACCTAACCTTTAACCTACATATTGAACTTAGTCAAGTCATGGCTTGACAGAAATTGCGACAGTCAGAAGACTTTTCCAGCTCTGCCTTTGATGACAGTTAATTTCTCCTCTTTTTTATCAAAGAGTACAACTAAAGTATTATGTTGTGCTTCGTTATATGTTAGAACTTTTCCAAATTTGTTAACGAAAGGCATTCGCTTTGCGACTAGTTAATTGTTGAGTACCAATAATACCCGGTAGAGAGTAATCTAGATGTAAACCTCACACAGACTATTTTTTGACGGGTATTTACATATGTTTATATACCCATTAGTATTGTATATGCTTGTGCCACTGTTTGGTTGCAATTTCTTATTTTGTATATTTGTTGTCTATATTTCGTCGTCATTGCCATCGCCGCAGCCATCGTCAACTCCATCTTCATCAGCGACAACTCAAAACTTGTTGTTGCATAGCCGACATATTAGGCGTATATTTTTGATATCTGTGCGCTTTGTGCAGATTCATATCTCACACCGGTTTCCACAGTGAATCTTACAAACTTGCCTACAAGTGTTCGCCTGCGCGGTTGACATGATTAATCGATTTGTTCCTGTGGCAATATTACGCATCGTTAGATGCGTGTTGTCACCACTTGGCTTTATTGGCTCTTTAACTTGCCAGTCAAGTGGGCAGGCAAAGAGTTCGCATAGGAGTTTATGGGTATATGCATAGGTATATGTATGTATGTAAGTATATTTAGCATGCTACCCACTTTTAAATATACCGACATATGTATGTCGGTTTGTGTGTTTTTGCCTATTTTCTTTTTTTCTTTTCTTTTTTTTTATTTACAGGTATCAATGTTGAAATATGCCACTGGCATAACTTTCTTAGCCAATCAACAAGTCTATTGGTGAAGAAAATTTCAAAGTCTACGAAAAACAAAAAGTTGATGTTACGGTTTCGATTTCAATTTATGTGCTCGTTTATCTTTAAATTTTGACGGGCTACTTGTTGCCAAATTTGATGAGTAGGTTTTTGTTTGAAAAATTTGTTGGTGCGCTTTTCTCTACATATTGTTTTTTTGGTATTAAGCTGACGGTAAAAAATAGATCCAAGTAAATACATATGTCAGTGTTCATAGCAGGAAAATGCTCTTGAAACATAAATATAAAAAAAAATATATATACACTCAGCAACCTTACTAGCGCTGCAATTCGTGTGACCGGTACCAAGGAGAGACGGAAATTCTTTGGAAGACCTTCTGTTTTGACTAGTCGGGATTGCGCTCAACAACACACCCAAAATGTAATTATTCAGGAGGATTCAGCTCCTTATTCTCGGGACAGCTTAGCTTTTGTACGTCATGCATACTTTTTTTTTGATTTAATTTTGTGATTTTCTAAAAGTTTAATTCCTTTCGTCTTTATAAATAAAAATTTTAAAGTATAAATTGGAAATAAATTCACTAGAATGGCCTGGGAACAGTACTGACCTGAACTCCATAGAAAAAGTTTGGTCAGTAATGAAGCGAAGAGTTCGAGAAAAAAACCCGAAAACTGTCCCAAGCCTTAGGAAAATCATCGAAGAAGTCTGTTATAGTGGAATTGATGAAGATTACAGGCAGGCGCTTTATAATTCCCTGCCACATAGACTGAAGGACATCATAAAGGCAAAAGGAGGCCATATAAACAAATGATTCACAAATTACACTTGTTTCGGGAGCAATAAATACAAATGCGCCTTTAAAATACAACTATTTATTAAATTAATATTAAGTCTAAATATTATAATAAAATTTTTTAACATACGTTAATTTTGAGAATTTTATTTTGAATTTCCAAAGAAGTACCTTGTAGTGCATGAATTCGGAAAATCTTATGTATTTTTGGCAATTATATCCCTATACTTATATTTTTTTTTCAAATAAGATTCTTTTTCTGTAAAAATATTCCTAACACATGTACTAATAATTTAGAGATCATAAATGCTCCAAACTAATAACCTCTATCGAAATAGTGACACTCAAACGCAAAATATCAATATTTTTTGTGGTGAGGGGCTAGTAATCTCGCTGAGTGTATATATAATGCTTTGTAACCGCTGAAGCAAATTTTTTGATTTTTTTCCAGCAAATGGAGGGACCTACAGTTTATACTAGGCCGCCTCCGAACGTCTGATGTTTTTTTATGTGGAGCTTTAATATTCATTTCAGAAATACACTCGGAGGGTTTGGCATTAGAAAATTTAGCTTAATTTTTCATTTAAATTAATTTTCTATAACTTTTTTTTTGGATTTTAGAACGGCCTTCCGAATGTTAGTACGCAATGCTAACCATTCAGCTACCGCGGCCGCCATAATAAAAATAATAGAAAAATAAAAAAATATTTTTAAGTTAGAATAATAAGAATTAAGATCGGACCGATGCAGTTGGAAACAAATATTCAAAAAATGATAATTTCATTTTTAGAGAATATCAAACCTTAGACTCGCACATGATAAGCATGTTTAACTGTCGCAGATAAAAAAAGAGACTTTCATTCATTAGGATGCCAGACAATAGGAAAATAACACTTTGGCTAAAAAAGGAACGATCAGTCAGATCAGCAGATACTTCTTCTGTGAAAAAAATTCGACTGTCTTTAGAAGAATAAGTGCGGAATGAAGTGAGGTCAAACTAATTAGGCTAGCTTGATGAAGAACTGCTCAGGGGTTCGTACTGTTATCGCTACTGTGGGGACTTGACTGGTGTGTCTGACTTCTTTGTAAGGAAAGCGCCTTAGTTAGTTGCCTATAAAAATTTCTGAATACTATTAACAACATGATGGATGAAGAACTGAAAATGATATAGAAGGGGAGTGTAGCAGCACAGCTTGATCGCATAATACATTTCGTCTATATGGGACCCACTGGGTCAGTCAGCTAAACCTAACCTAACCATATGGATGGACAACTTTAGCAAACTCGGTGCCAAATGCAGACAAAACTTGCATGGACTTCACTTCAATGCATGGAAACTCATCGAAATTGAATGAAGTAAAATTAGCCCTAAAGAAACCACCAGGAATCAAAGCGAGATTTAATGGCTTAACAGATTGCAATACGGTCAAGATCATGGACAAAGACAACGAAAGATGATGCAGGCAATTTTTGCTATCGCGATCTCGTAAAGATTGTACTACGGTCACATCTACTGATGTCACTTGCGTAATATGCAGGAAATCCAGGTAACTAGAGGTGAGTGAGACGCAAACATCTTTCCCACTCTTTGTATGTTTGCCATTATTGAGAATGGAACCCAAAATTTTAGGAGGTTCACAGTTATTTAGAAGCTTCAAACTTCAAAGCTAGATGTAAGTACGATATAAGGAGCGTGGACATCCTATATGACAACTACTACGCCTCGAATTAGATAAGAGTCATATCTGACACTACAAAAGGCCTACAGGTTTATGTAAGACATGGCAGTCAGCCAGTGTAATCTACTCTAAACTAGCTTATGCCTTATGTAACACATTAACTGCTACTAAAGTGATTGATTTCTAGAGAAACTGTATTAAGGTGTAAACACAACTCTGTAAACTTTGTCGAAATGGGAGGGGATGAAGTCGCATGATTATATTTCTAAGATCATGCGACTACTCTGCACAGCAAGTAGAGAAAAAACACTTCTCTGTGAGTATGACTTCTTTATATTAGCAATGCCAGGTGGGCAGTGCTAAGATAAACGTCCTGTCAAGACTCATTTCAAGTGACTAAAAAAGAAGGTATATGGTAGAAGCCAAAACAATATCCTCGTATTTGGCCAAACTAGGTTTAAGTATGTCGTTATCTTCACATCGAGAACAAGTCCTGCAGACCATAACTTCATTTCAGCGATGATCGTGGCGAAGAAGCAAAGCGAATGGGTCTGCTGGTAAATGAGGACAAAACGAAATATCTTCTCTCATCAAAGAGATAGTTGGCATATTTACCGCTTAGCCCCAAGTCGCTGTTGACTTCGAGATCGTATATAATTTCGTCTATCTTGGAACCTGTATTAACACCAACAACAATATCAGCTTGGAAATCCAACGCAGAATCACACTTGCCAACAGCTTGGACTGAGTAGGTAATTGAAAAGTTAAGTCTTCTCTTGACGAACGAAAACCAAACAACCGCTGGTTGAAGTAGGGGAAGAGGGCGGACCTCCACTTCGTTGGAAGGATCAGACGAAGAGCGACCTGGTTTCACTTGGTATTTCCAACGGGCGTCAAACAGCGAAGAAAAGGGAAAAATGGCGCGCTATTGTTTATTCGGTTACAATCGCATAAACCGTGTCCACGCCATTGAAGAAAAAGCAGAAGAAGAATAGCACGAAGAAAAATAATTTTTAATATCCTTTTCATTAACACAACAAAAGCAAATAAGCTTTAATTTACGATTTTGTTTTGTTCTTCCAAATATCTTTTGAACATTCAATATATTTAAATAGTTTATTTTTTTTTTTGTTTCTGCATTCTCTTACTTATCGATAAACATACTTGAATTGCTTTTGCTAATTCTCTGGAGAATCGTTTGCGTGCCTATTAAATGTTCGCTTCCTTATAAAACCGTCAATTAAAAGCGGATTTGTGCAATTAAATAAAATAATAGCGCCACAGCTGCCACAAACAATGGAAAGTTCGATAAACAATTTTCTTTAATGGCGTAGACACGCTATGTAGTGCGTTAAGCTGTGCCGTTGTAGGTATGTATTGAAGTACGAATACATATTTTATATATGTAAATACAGAGGTATGCAAATACATTTATATTTGTATGCATTATATGTACACATAGAATATCTATACTTGTATATAGCCGGTAAAATAGTATTGGAATGTCTTCATGCTTTTACAAGTGCACGATGAGACGTATAGAATTTCGCTAAAGCACAAGTGGGAAAAGCTCAAGTTTCGGATAACTGGAGCATAATATATTAACTTTTCAACTTAGTTTCCTTAATATTTAAGAAATTGTTTTTTTTTTTAACTGAAAAATGAAGCTTAGAGGAAAAATATATTTGACACTTAAAATTCTTATTTAAATATTTTCAAAATTTTCTTATGAAAAGTTTTCACCCACTGACTGTGACTAATTCTGACATCAAAAAAATTTTCTAATTTTATTTTATATGTGTTCATTTTGGTAAAAATGGAGCTTTGGGTTGGGTCTGAAAATCAATAAATTTTATAGAAGTAGCCAAGTCGTTGGCAAATAGATAAGGAACGTAACTTTTTTTGTTACCTAAAACTGTAACGTCTGTAGCTAACGAGTGATTAGTCTCAAATTTAATGTATTGATCTAAATTGGCAGCCCAACTAAAGAATAATAACTTTTCTGTACCTAAAATTTATGTCACGTTACATCATTAATTAATTTGGCTCTTCTTAAAAATCCATAGGTCGTTCGGAGGCGGATTAGAATAAACTGTAGGTCCCTTTATTTGTTGGAAAAAAATCGTCTGATCGGTTACAAAGCGTCAGTTATATATGTATATAAAATCTCTGAAAAACGTTTATCGATGGTATAGTGAACTCAATCGTAGAACGATCAAGATTCTCAATCAATAAAATCAGTTTTTGTTCCGGAAATGATGTTGTGTACAAAATGATATTGCAAGAACATCATGTGACCTATCGCCAGATTGTGACAACTAAAGGCATTAGTGGGGCCAGTATACATTCAATATTAAATGCACATTTTACTGTAAGAAAATTTTTTCAAGTTGGATTCCATACGATTTGTCAATCACTCGACTTGACGATAGGTCAAGAGAAATGTTCTAAATATACCATAGCGTTTGATATGAAGCACTTCTATGACAACGTGACAGGCGAATAATCGTGGATTTAGGTGTGTGTGTTCGTAACTGAGCAAATCGTAAACGTACCACTAGAAAAAAACAGAACAGTAAATTCTACTGATACACAACCATTTGTTTGCCAGTTGTCTTTCAAGAAATCAGGGAAACTTAACCGTTGAAGTCGGATCACTCTTCACAACGACTTTGCGAGCTCTAGCACATGGACTGAAACAACTGCATTTTGGAGCACTCAAAACATCGATTTGTTGAGCCATCATCATTGAGCACTGTACAGTTCGGACTTGACACCGAATGATTTCTTTTTATTTCCATGCGTAAAATATAAACTGAGAAGTTAAGGTTTTTCGACACCTGAAGAAGCGGTTGATATGATTAGAACTCATATTTTCGAGTTACCTCACTCAGAGTGGCAAAAGTTTAAGGATCTTAATGGAGCATATTTTGAAAAACAATAAAACGATTTTCTATGATTAACACCTGAAATATAACAGACAATTAACGTAATTAGAAGTTGAAAGCGGTAACTTTGTAATCAGTCTAGTTTTGTTCATCTAAAGGTTGAATGTAACAGTAAAAAAATAATAATCGAGATAAATATTGCTTCAAAAACCCTAGGTTTATTGTTGAAAAGCCTCTCCATCCTCAACGTATAAATGTTGGTGTGGTTTATGGTCCGACGTGGTCATTGGGCCTTTCCTTTTCGAAAATGAATGGATTGAGCTATCGAGAGATGATTGCTGATTTTTTATGGGCGGAATTGATCTTGTATTAAAGTAATATTTTTTAGTGACGAATGCCTTAAATGGAAAAATATGAGGGGATTTCGGTGGACGTGATGACACCCACTTTTGGGTCATAAAGGATTTTTCAGAAGAATTGGATAAAATTTAATAGCTATAAATCCGATTGTTTAGTATGAAAACGAGTTGAATATGGTGGCAATCAGATAAAAATTACGCTTAGTTCTCAACTAACATTTTACTTTTTCCCAAACGCTAGCCTCAAAAGCGAATATTTAAGGCATTAATTACCGAACGTGGTAGGCAGGTACATATAGGTCCAGAAAAAGACCTACTCTCTTGATCTTACTCAATAAATATGCTATGTAGTTACTGAGTAAATTCAAACCATTTGTCAAAAAGCCTACCTGCCCATTTAGTTGCACTTTAGTGCTTCTGCGAAAGTCTATCTGTTGTAGAGCTTTATAAAGTTCAATGTAGTATCAAATGGAAGAAATTCCATTAACTAAAGCTTAGCTTCCGATTGCCTTATAATTAATACTCACACTCAGAAATACATTTAACCACTTCAGTAGTTAGCTTTGTAGATGGATACATATATATATTATTATGATGTGTACATATATGAACATAGATATATTTTCCTTTTGTATTTACTAGCCACTATCCACTAACCTATTTAATCTGTAATTAATTAAATACGCCTTTGGCGTAAGTGGGTGAGTAAGTAAGTCAAGTTACTTTCATCATTTTATGGTAATGCTTGATACTATGTGGTTGTGAGTTTTGTTGTTGTTGCTACGACATTATTACTCTTATACATGTATTTCTTATATCGTAGGCGTATGCACGTTAGAAAACTTGGTTTTGGTTTACATTAATTAATTATTTCGACCGAAATTAAGCCCATTTTAAGAGCTTACTCAGCTAAGAATATTGATTAGACTCTTATACTTGCGCGTTTCCAAAGGAATTTGAATACTTTACGAATACTTGTATTTGAAGGTTTGTGTAACTCGAACCAGTTATTGACTAAAATAATTGATTTTTCAAACTGTTTGCAAGTTTGCTCAGATAATTATTTAAATGAAATCTGTGGAAAATTATTTATTGACTTTGGGGGATTTAAATGTTTCTACATATTTATTTTATATCGCAATAAATTGTTATAAATATTCATAAAATATATTTAAAAATTATGAAAATATGAAATTATGAAAAGGCTTGTAATGTTTCCTGAAAATATAAATAAATAAAACATAACAAGAAGGTCGAGCTGATTTCCATGCCATGCCGAAGGCTTTGAGCCATTCATAGCCATATCAAATTTATGGTTTTTCGTTTTAAAATAAAAAAACTAATTCTCACATCTGAAAAATTTCTCGGAAATGTGTGCAGATTACCAAATTTCATACTCTTATTTGCTTTTTTAACGAATTTTTGACTCAAAGCCTCATAATTGAATAGGTCGGTTGTTGGGGGCTACATGATATAGTTCTTCAATCTTAATTATTTTTTGGTGCTGTTATTTATTTGTAGATATGACATACATATAATACTAAATTTCATGCCCTTAAATGTTTTTTTTTACATATTTTTGACCCATAACCTCATATCTGAACAAATCGGTTGAATGGGGGATACAGATATTGTGGTTGGATTTCGATAGTTTTGGCCACAGTGTGTTATACATTATATTTGTGTAGAATATCGAATATCACACTCTTAGATGCTCTTTTGAAGGATTCATGACCCAAAGTATGAAATATATGCTACAGGCGTCCAATTTGGTCGGTTGTGAACAATAATAATTTAAATATATAAGTGTAGCTGTGTACCAAGTTTGGTTGAAATATTTCAAAAGCTGAGGGAAGTGGTTTGCGTACAAACAGACGGACAGAGCTAAATGACCTCAACCCGTCATTCTGACCTGGTTTTTGAAGAATATATTTCTTCTTCTTATGGTACTTATATACTTTTCTAATACGCCAATCATGAACACGAGAACAAAAAAATAGGTTAATAAAATTTATTTCAAAATTATGTAAATCTCCACCCTCATTTAATGTAAATTAAATCAACTATAATAAAAGGAACTTCTTATACAATCAAACTCTTACATAAATACATATGTATGTATGTGTACATAAACATTCAGAGTACCCAAATGCATAGTAATCCTCATATACACACCTCAACTAATTTATAGTAAAAAAAAAATCAAACAAAAAATTATTAAATATGCAAAAGAGTGCCAATCCGCAGCTTAAGTGGGCATATACTTCATTATTATTCAATAATTCATAAACATAACAACAACTAACAAGTAATTCTGTCAAACTGTTAACATTGCTACTTAGTCATTCACTTCACTGCTGCTTGCTCACTGTTTTTGTAATAAATTATCAAGCTGGTTAATTTATTTTCTAACATACTATTTTATTTAACTCAACATTTAAATCGAAAAAAGCAACGCAACAAGCACAAACATAAGCAATTGCCTGTACCAAATCAAATAACTTTAAGCAAAGAGGTGTTTCTTTTTGGAAACTAAATTAAAAAAAATTACATATGGAAAGAGTGAAGTAATAAAATTATAAAATATAATTAAAAAACAAAATAAAATAAAATAAAATAAAATAAAAAAAATAATAATAAAAATGTAAACAATTTTTAGTATTACCCATTCATTATTCTTATATTTTTATATTATTATTTTATTATTTCATTTTGTTTTTGTTTTTATATATTATTTCTTATTATTTGTCTAAACATATCTTTACTTTAAGAAATTAATTTTTTTCTACAATTTTCTTGCTTTAAAATAATTGAAGCAATATGTTCACTACTTTATTTATTCACTGCTTTAATTGTTGATTATAGCCAACTGCACGTGGGACACCATGGCGTATGATTAATGGGAAGGCGTGCAAAAGACAAAAAAAAAATTCCTAGAAGTACGTGCTTATATACAATCAAATATACCATGTGCTATGTAATTATATAATAGACATTCTGTAAGGGGGTGGGTCTATGTGAGCATTTGGTAACAGAATATTTGCGTAAAATTGGCTGGCAATACAGCCTACGCAGCAGTGGTGGGCCAAGCCTTGAGAGTTTTTTAAATTTTTTGTTTTTTTTTGCTATTTTATAAAATTTACTTCGTGATATTATTTGTTAATAATTATCTTGTGTTTTTAATTATGATATTTGATGGTTAGAAATAATTAAACATATTTGTTAATTTTTTGTTTTTATTTCTTTATAATTTTTAAAAAAAATTTTTTTTTTTAATTTTTTGCGAAAACAACATTAGTAAAATATTTTTTTTTATCGCCCAAAATAAGTAAAACATAATAATATGATACTAGCTATTTATTTAGGGGCATTCATAAAATATATTAAATCTGTTTATTTAATATTTAAAAATATTCTAATAGCTCCAAGAGTATTCTCGCCATGAGAATAATTGATTTATAGGAAAAACAATCATAAATCGAATGAAAATCGATAAAATGTCGATTACTTTATAAAAATATGTATTCCCATATATAAACTACAGGCTGTAGAGTTTTATTTTTTTATTTTGTGTACGACAGGGCGTATGAGCAACAAATTAAAAACTACAATACTATTGAGGATTTATATTCAAACTCAAGCAGAACGTATAAGAGTTGTACCCGAACATACCTACGCTCGATTTATGCACATATGTTTATATCCAAATCATACTAATTTTTGTCGGACCATCTATTATTTATGTTTCGAGTAAATCGAACTAGTTTCCTAGTCTTTGGCCTATTTCCGGGAAAAAAGTACAATTTTTTTTTCAAGTAAAGAAAGAAAAAAATTAAGATGACAATTTCAAACAAATGGAATCATAAATTTGATTTTTTCGATCAAGTTAGCTTATGGACCATTTTTTTCTCACAAACCTGCCCGTCAACCATAGAAATAAAATGAGAAAATTTTCAATATCAACTGGTTGCAAAAGACCTGTGATTTAACCACAGCATAAAAAGAAATCTAATGGTGTTAAATCACACGATCTAGGGGGCAAGTTCTGATCACGAAAACGAGTGACTACAACACCTGCAAATGTCTCATACAATAATTGAAGTGTTTCACGGGCTGCATGACATGGGACACCGTCTTGTTGAAGCTACTTATTGGCCACATCAATGTCATCCAACTTCGGCAAAAGCACCAGTAACAGTCACTGCTTTATTAACCTTATTTTCAAAAAAAGTAGGGTCCAATTGTGCCTCCAGCTTATCTTGCATTAATTTTGGAACACCCTGTATATCTACATTTAATCGAAATTATTTGCATTATCTGACTGAATGTTAAAATGAATGTATTACATATATGCATGTAACTTCAACTTTCATTTAACAACTGATTTCACTTACATAAATAACCATCAATAACTGGATTTATACTACAATTGAGTGTCTGAGTTTGACATGAAAATGCATATACATAATATTCTATTTGTTTATGACATATTTATTTATATATAATACACTCAAAAAAGTAAACATATATTACGTGTATGCACTTATAAATATGTTTGAAAATTCTTGGCTTTATATGATTTATTTGTTTTTATTTTATTTATCTATTTTATGATTATCCATAATGCGACATGTGTCAGTGACAGCAGTTAGTCTCTCTCTCTATCTACAATATCTATCTATTTGACTAAAGCATAAGCTTAAGTTGCAATTGCCTAACAGACAAGCACTGTACTTGACATTGACATTGACACTAACACTGACATTCACTCTCGACAAACCAGTTAAATGCATTTAATAAACTAACATGACTAATTTAATTGCGTCAGCGAAGAGAAAGATATGAGTATCAAGTGCTTTTCTTTCAAATTATGAATAGGAAAAAAATTCAAATACATGCATAATATTTATTTATCTATTATAAGTGATTATAAAATTTTAAATCTTATAATTGCACTAGCTGCCAGTGCTTTTACTCTATATAAAATAATAGTTGTATTTATATTAATTTATTTAATCACCAAAAGAGTTTTTCTTTTTTTTAGTACGTATGTATATGTATGAAAAATAAATAATTAAAATAATAAAAATATGTACAGTGCCGCTCAACTGAACAGGTTCAACAAAATTTGCGTGCATTTTGTCTGTTTTCTCAGCTTCTGCTGCACAAACTATTTATTTCTATTTATGCTTTTGCACTTTCATTTGTTTACGAATAATACAGGAAATAAGAAAAACAGAATATTTTCAGCGTAAATTCTAAATTATGTCTTCGCCGTCACATTCGCTAAAAGTGGCGCATTCTTTTGACTCATTAGAATATGTTCAAAGGCTAATATTTCATTCAGAAAGTAGACTTTTTATCAGAACCGCCTCAAATTGAAATCGATCTGCTGTAAAAATCAGTAAAACGTTTTATTCAGAGTACCAAGCATTTGTAGAGATTGAAAGTAAAAAAAAAACTCTCAATGACCTTCGTTTTCGTTTGCTGGTAACCATATGACGTGGGGTAAGGAGTGACATAATGTTGTTTTCTCCAATGAGTAAAAGTTTCATCTCGATATACTCGACGACTACAATTATTATTACCTACTAAGGCCCAAGATTTTGTTCGAACATTTACGAGTTGTTCGAGGATTTGAGCAATGAGTACTTGCATACTCGTTCATTGCTCATTGCTCGAAAATTTTCGAACTTGAGCTCGAGGAATTCGAGCTTTTTCGAGCATTTTTGAGCATTTTAAATCAAAAATTTAACTTTCTTCCCAGAACTGCTTTCTATAGTTTAAATTTTATTTATGTAAAGTATACAACTCATTGGAATACTGAAGAAATTTTGACAAACAAAATTGAAATTTGAAAAATTTCAAATTATCATTTGAGCGGTTGAGCAACGAAGGAGTGACGAGCGAGTATCGTGCTGCTCACAGTGTTCGATACCCGGATATCTGGAGCTCTATTACTTACCAAGATTTAAGAAAGGAGGAATGCTTGTGTAGGTGTTGTAATGAAAGAAATTTCTACAACTGGGCTACAAAAGGGAATTCGACACTTTGTAACTCTTTTTGGACATTCCAACATGATAATGCCCCCCATTCATACAGTGGATCAGCGAATAACATGTGGAATGCTTGAGTTGTTGTCATACTCCCCGGAATTAAATATCATTGAAAATGTTTTGGGAATTTTTTTGTCACGAAAAGTCCACTTGCAAAACAAAATAAATGCTTTTCTTTGTTAATTTTTTTTTTGAGAGGCATTTTATTCTATAAATTAATAGAAAAAATGTTAATAGACAGAATTTAATGTACCTTAACAATAAATGATTCATTTTTAAAAAAATTTAGTATAATAATGGATGAATACAATTAATGAATAGAAATAGTGAAAATTTTGATTTTTGAAAAAAAAGGAGAAATTCTACACTTCAAAGTGGATTAACAAACCTGCATGAGGTGATCGCAGCCAAAGGTGGATTTACTAAATACTAAATAATATTTAATGATATGTTTATGTAAAAAGTAACCAATAAATATTGCAAATACATATATTTTTTCAGTGTTGGGTTTATGAACTTATTGAGCCGAAAAGGCTCGTTTTTGTTATACTTTTTTTGAAATAACTCTAATTAATTAAATTTTTTGCTATACTTTTGTTGAAATAACTTTACTTAATTAAATTTTATTTTTCTTTAACAAATAATTTTTTTTAAATAAAAAAAATAGTTTTATAAAAATTAGGCATTTGTGTGCAAAAAATAGATATTTTACTTTTGGAAACAAGATGAACCTTTTTAGTTGAGTGGCAGTGTATACTGAATATTATTAAGAAAAGTGGTCTAATTGCCACTTTTTATGCATTCTTTTTCTCTAACTGAAGTCTTTTATAAACCCACAATGTACATACAGATATGTGTATATGCATCTATTAATTTATGGTACATCCCACGATATTTATCATTTTGCATGGCTATTGTTACACGATTTTTCTTTGTCACTAATTCTGCAGATTTCTATTAATTTTTTTACATTTACTTGACGCATGTGGCCACACAATACTTACGCATATATTTATGTATATAATAAAGGTTATAAATTAAAGTTAAATACAAATTAAAACGCCAACACTTCCATTTTTATTGTTTGTATTCATGCATCTGTTATTTCATATTTACATACATCGCTGATTCATTTAATGTTTTGTGGGTTAATTTGTTTTGTTGACAAGCTTATTAAAAATTGCTGCTGTGTGTCAAGCTTTTGTCTAATACTATACTTATGTATATATATATATACTCGTATATTTAAATAATGTGTAAAACTATTCATATGTATATACCTCGGCAACATCGTTAGTTGCAATAATGTACAGCTGCTTATTATTGTTCCATATATGTATGATTATCCATTTTGTGGTTTCAAAAGTACGGTGCTGTATTTTGACATTCGTAAAACTTACCTGTCAAACCAAACATGTTTTGTTTTAGTTAAAAGACAAGCATTTATGACAATGGATTGCGCAACAACCGCATAACGCGTTAAAATTGTTAAAACCTACTACAAAAATGGTGACAATGTGCTTTATGAGGAGATTATGGTGGTCATCCAATTACTCAAATAATAGGTAAAATTTAATTATTTTTCGAACAAAATATTCTCCAATGACGAGGCACATTTTGTACTCGTGAGATATGTAACTAAGCAAAATTGCCGCATTCGGGGCTCCGAGTATAATTGAAGAGGGGCAATTTTGTATAAAAAAAACTTAATGTCTGGTACGCTCTTTGGGCCGGAGGATTTTTTGGACCTTTCTATAATGTAAACGACAACGGCATGACTAGACTGTCAGTATCAATTCGGAGCGCTATGGACGTATGCTAACCGACGTCCACATGACTTTGACAATATATGGTTTTCACAATATGGTACCACATGCCACACAACATGAGCGAATATGATTTTATTTTCTATACGTATAATCTCTCGTTTTGGCGAGATCAATTGGCCATTGAAATCGCGCGATTTGACTCTGTAAGGTTTTTTTTTGTGAGGCTACACGAAAGGCCGTTCTTATGAGCATAAACCTTTCACTCTTGAGCATTTGAAAACCATGTTATAGTTGAGACACGGCCTGATATGTGCCAAAAAGTGATCGAAAACTAACGGATGGAAGATTGTAAAAATTATTTTATTTCGTTTTACGTTTAGTTTCGAAACCACTAAATGGATAACCCTGTAATATATTTGTTCAATATGCATTTTGTAGGTTGTATATTTAGCTAAAATATCGTTTGCTGGCGCCAATATGACGCCAATTAGTTTTTAATGTGTAGGCAGATTTTCAAAGAATTCTTTCTAATATTCCCACAAACTCCTTAGCTCATAAATAGGTATTGAAATCAAGGTGTTGATGCTCGCTTTTAGAGATATAATATGAATTGAGTTAAGACCACCGTTACTAAAATATAAATCCCATTAATAGCACTTGTGAACTTTCTCCTGTACAGTCAGTTCTATTGTAACTAAGCAATAAAAATATTAAACAAAAAAAAAAAATAAAAAAAAATAAATAAATTTATATTAAAAAAATCGACCTTGGACTGATCAAATGAAAAATTTGAATTTACCGTTTGATATATAAATTTGATACAGTAGTAGCTTGTAGTAGCAAATTACCATTGGTAACACTTTTTCTTCCGGGGTGTGTGCCTGGGCACCGAACCATTGTATCGATCTCAGGCTCACTTCCTACTTGTTTAATATGTGCACGATATAGTATAATATACGATAGTTTATTAATTATAATAAAGTTAATAATATATGGTAAGAAAACTAACATATCTTGTCAGAAACATCTTCAAATTCCAAGCCAACGAAGTATGTACAATACATATAAAAGGCTTTGTCCTGAATGACTGACGGATCAAACCACAGCCTTAACTATTGATCGAAAAGATCTGCAACTAAGTGGATGTGTTCTGCGTGTGACCTGTAAGGTACCCGGCTAAGAAAAGATTTCGCGAAAAGTGAACCTGGGATCGATCAATACGAAAAAAATGGAATTTATTTTAAAATCGTTCGACTGGGATACAAGAAATTTAGTTCATGGGTAATTTTTTGCCTAAATTACCATGGGTTAAAGTCAGCCTGGGAGTAAACAATTTTCCTTTTATAGCAAGTACATATGCATGAATGGAAGTATATCAGGCTGAAGAGGATTGAGATATTCTGGGGCGTGTTTTAGAAACCGACACTGAATTGCTTATTTATCGTAATTGAAATGGTGTAATAAAACCGATTTGCTTTCGCTTTTTTGAACATAAGCAAAACCGATTTCTAAGTCAGTTGGAAGAAAACTGGTGCAAAAATCCCAATAATTAATTAAATTTTTGTACTGGTGTTTGTGATTTTTAATCAAAAATAAAGTGACTTCAGCCGTGATAGCGTTTTTGATATAATAATATCATCTTAACGAAGAAGCCTTTCTAATAGTTTGTTAGATGGCATTGAGGACAAGTTAGATAGGCAGTCCAACCCATCTGTGGTTCAACTTGCAGCGACACTGTGCTTTTTGGCGGAAGGGTTCTATCAACGGTATGGACAATGACTGAAATATCTGGATAGCGCGACCTACAGTCTGGGTGGTTATTGTTCATGACTTAAAAATTTATTACATTTCTTCTTGCAAAAGGTTGGGACAAAATTATGTCAACGATTAACTGGTCGGTATAGTTTTGGCACTTAAACCGATAAACCAGTTTCTGTAACAAACAAAATCGACACAAATTCTGTTTTGAAAATGAAACCGATATGCAAATCAAAAACCCGAATGTGTAGCCGAATTATGCAGAATTATGTCTGTTTCAATTCTGACTCTGACAACAATCTGATTCTACAACACCCCTGATTTTATGATTTTGCTGCTTTTAGAATAGAGCGGTGTGAAGTGGTATCTTATTTCATCATTATACTTAATCACTGTTCGAAAGTTTCTACTTGTTGTTGTTTAACATTTGAATCGTGCGAAATTTAAAAAAAAATATTTTTATTTCATTAAAATCATTTTTTTGAAAAAAATTTACTGAAAATATTATTTTGTTTTATTTTTAATTTATTTATTTTAATTTTAATTTTTTTTTTTTATTTTTATATAAATCTAGGAGTTCAGCAAGCCATGCACACTGTTTATACTAAATATTAATATATTTATTTTTGAAATTTTTTTCGAATATAATCGTAAATCTGAATTTTTATTTTATCCAGTAAATACAATAAATGCACATTTGATGGGTGTAGTTTAAGCAGCTAATTTCCATTTTTTTTTTCGGTTTCAAAACACCTAAGAAAAGTATGTAATTCACATAGAATTTTCTATGGCTGCTGCTTCCAGGAAAAGCCATTCATCTATCCGCAAAAAATGTTTGCCAACAATTTCTATGAATTCCGACTTCCGTTTCGCGGCGTGTGAAGTAAGAACAAATTTCGAAAGTGAGAAAATAATAAAAATTTAGGAAATATTAAAAAAAGGTATAACTCTTAGAGAGGTTCGAAATGAAGTGCGCTGAAAATTTCGCAAAAACCGAACAACAACAAAGTTTCATTAATAAAAATGAAAAATGCAAATACTAAGTGAAACGAACGAAAAATTCTAAAAAAAAGGAGCACAAAATCAAAACAAACCAACCGCCATAAATAGAATTGAGCTGCCAAAAACGGAGGAAGTAACCCGAAAACAGCAGAATCTTATGAAAGATTGTATGGCTGGTGTTATGCAAGCGTACCGGCAAAGCAAAAGTATTGATGCGGCAACAAAGAAGACTGTCAACAACGTGAAATGTCAGAAGCAGACAAAGTCAAAGACATACATAATATTTAGAACTCCAGCCGTGATGCATAATGATGATGATGATGATGCAATGGGATGAGTGCTGGTGCAGACATACCATGTATGTAGTATATTCATGCATACATACATATGTACATATGTGTGCCGCAGATTTTGGCTGCAATGGTGGGGAAGCGGTGGTGCTTTGTAGGTGCGGCAAGTATGAGTAGTTTATATGCTACTTGTACTTATGTTTACAGCATGCAGTGTGCTGCTTCGTCCATGTACAGGCCTAATTGCTTATACTTTATTTTTATTTCATGCCTTTTCCACTATAAGACGGCGTTTTTGTTTATGTTTCGGAGACTAATTTTTTTTTTTTATTAAATTTTATTATGATGCATTACAAGTTGTGCACATATGTTTTTACTGTTGTTGTTGTACTTTGTCGGTTGAACATATTTGTCTTATTTCTTTAAATGTTGTTTAAAAATTGTTTTACGCTTTTTTTTTAACACACATATGCTTACAAATTTCTTGAAGTCATATAAGCAAACACATACACACACTGACATATAAAGATAAATTCTGTACGCCACAAGTTGAAAACATAAATAAGCATTAAATAATCTCCCCTGGGGTGAATTTGCCTGTTGCCTGTGGTGGTAGGGTTCTTACATAAATATGTACATATGTACATACATATTTACAAACTTTATGCAGAACATAATAGGCACCGGAAGTTTTGAATTTCAGAAAGAAATACAAACACCAATAGTAATTACAAAATGTGAAAAAAATTAAATAAAATAAAAAACATTAAAAAAAATACAAAAAATAAAAATTTGTTTGTCCCAAAGCAGTCGCAGCAGCATCAAAGAGGCAGGAACAACGTAATAACACCATTTTATAAATTTTTATTTCCACCATAATTCATCCATTCATTCATTCGTTTAGTAAATATTTGTATGTATGTAAATATATGCATGTACATACATATGTACGCAAATATAGGCATTTTTGTTGCTCTTGAAGGTGTGCTTTGTGCGGCTGCATGCCCCTAAAGTTATGCCTTTTACACGTACGTTTATTAGTGTGTCTACCTGTCGCGTGCCAACTGCTCCGAAACCGGGTGCGCTTCGGACGAAAAATGCACGCACGCTCACGAAGTAAGTTTTTAAGTGTTTTTATTTCTTTTATGTACATATTTATTTATGTACATATTTATTTATGTACATATTTATTTTTCATACGAAAATATAAAATGTTTTTAAATAGATTTTAATGACTGAAGCTTGGTTATATGCTTAATTAAAAATAATTTAATTAAGACCTTGAAATAAAATAAAACCAAATTTAGTAAAATTCCAGTGAAGACGTCTATGACGGCTTAAAAGACTTTGTACTCAAAAGCAACTCTAAGAACTGTTGACTTTTGTCAGTCTGAATCTGTCCCAAAGTCAAACATGGTGTAATGATGTGAATTATATGGCAATGTACCAAACTTTGAATTTATTGAACGCACTGTGAACAGATATACATATTTAAGTATTCTAGAATACAACTTCAGACAGCCCTAAAATATGAGCTAGACCAAAGTTGTTTGGTTTTAACAAGACATAATAGGAAAAATACATTAATGAAATTATTTTATTTCGTTAAAGTGCCATGTAATCAAAGCAAAATGGTACTGTTAATATTGAAACTGCACAAACTTATCGTTAACCCTTAAAATTTAACGTTTAACATTATCTGTTACAGATTTAACATTACCTGTTAAAGATTTAACATTGCCTGTTAACGATTGAAAATTATCTGTTAACGATTTAACATTATCTGTGAACTATTTAACATTACCTGTTAACGATTTAACATTATCTGTTAACGATTTAAAACTATCTGTTAACGATTTAACATTATCTATTGACGATTTAAAATTATCTGTTAACTATTTAACATTATCTCTTAAAGATTTAATATTATCTGTTAAAGGTTTAAATTATCTGATAAGGGTTTAAAATTATCTGTTAACGATTTAACATTATCTTTTAACGATTTAAGTGGTATTCCGTAGAGGACGAGCCCCGAGAAGATCGACCGAAATCTTCCACTGGATACCACGAATTTTAGATGAGGCTCGGGTGCATTTTGCATACTTTTTCCTAAACAAATTCGACTTTAGTACCAGCCATTACTGGTGACGAATATTGGTTCTATATGTACCATGGAGACCAACAGGTACAAACTCACCCGTAAAATCTAAGCAACAAAAATCAACTGCTATTCCTTTGGGAAAGGGTTAGACGGAAACTACAAAATGGTACACCGAAGAGTGCTTACCAAAAGTTTTAAAAAATTTGTGGGAAAATAGGAAGAAAGAGGATTTGCGGCGCTAATTTTTACATCATGACAACGCGACATCTCACACTACTAAAATAACGAATAATTTTATTGCGATCTCTGGGATCGAAGAAATACGACCAGCACCATATTCGCCGGAATTTTGTTTACTTCCAAAAAATTAAATAAAATTTAAAAGGAAGGGTCTGTGATAGCAACGAGGAGATAATTAATGTGGTTATGAAATATAACCTACGAAAAAGAATTTCACAATTCGATATATATTTATTTTGTTATATTGAATAAATACGTATACTTTTTCCAGAGTAGTTCGATTTTGATAAATTTTTTTGCCTTGCAAGAAACATAATCTAAAGTGTGTTTCAAGGAGAGTGGAAAAAGAATTTATAATCCTAAAGAAGTGTGAGAAGGAATAATTCACTGGTATTGATGCACCTTTATATTACCTACATCACTTCTTTAAATTAATGTTAATTTTTTTTTACTGGATAGCATCGTAAGTAAATGGTCATAACTTACAAAACGTGTATTATATGTTTGTATAACAATCAATAGAATGTCAAGGAAATATTTACTTATTTTTGTTTGAGTTCACATTCATGTTCATCAGATTAGCAACCTTAACGCATACATACCTGAAAATAGAAATGAAAAAAGAAAGAAATAGTTAAGTAACGACTTTGAATAATAATTGCATAGCAAATAGTCAAATGAGGTGTCATAAATGCATATAAATAAATATATTTATTTACTAGTAAAACTCTTGCACATACTATCACATTAATATTGCAGTTGATTTTAATAAAAAAGCTTAATTAACTAGAAATTAGTGGTAAATATTTAGTTTTAAATATTATAATTAACAGTAGTCAAATTAAGAGAAAGTATCCATCACTCAATTAGAACATTAAAGAGGGAATTTGCAATTTGCATTTGACAAAAAAAATATTTACAAATTTACAGGTATATGGCATTTATTGCTCAAATGCACATGTAAATTTAATTAAATAATTAAATATTTTTACACCCTGCGAACAATGCGACTACTACATGCGGACAACAGAGTAGTCCAGAGGAAATTAGTTTTGAAATGAATCCACAAAATTACTCTATGGAGTACCTACAGGAGGTTACATAATGGGAAATTTACGAAAAATTTCATTCGAACATAATTTTTAAATACTATCCGCTTTGGTGAAAAATTAGTAAAACTTTTGTTCTTGCATCGGGAAATATTAGCTCAAATTTTTGCACGACGTCTCATGTACCAGCTGAGCTCACCAACGAAGTGAAACTGACTTGTTTTCATTTTCATACATTTTCTGTAAACGAGTATAAATCTCATAGTGCACTGGAAACATGGAAAAACATCGGCTAACAACAGAGTGGCAGAGAGACATGAGTTGATCCGATAGTACACTACAGAGGAGTACCTATTGGAGTACTCCAACCATCTTTTTGCAGAGCATGTATGCAGCTACGTATAAATATATATTCGTGTGTTGAAAATAAAAAACCCATAACACTTTTGTCCACAAGTTAGTACACAAATTAAAACAAATAATGAACTTAATTAAGAAGTTGAAATTGTGTGGCATCCTACAAACATACATATGTACATATATCCAAATTGTTGCGATAGCCACAAGTTGTGGCCAGAATCGTTTCAAATGCATTGGCAACTGCAAAATTGGGTTAACTGATGAATGCTGGATGTAAACATACATACAAACATTCGTTTCTACATATGTATGTATGTATATATGTAAATGGGTAAGTAATGGCTGCCGTCATTTAACAGGCAACTAATTGAATTGCACTATGCTGCAATACGTACATATATACACGTATGCTTGTAATTTGTATACAGATTGAGAGATCGAGTTCATAGATATTAAGATTGGTTAATTGAAATTGCGTGAAAATAGAGAATGGCGATTATAGTTTTCCGTTTAGCGAAGAAAAAAAGAAATTCACACTTACAAAAGTGTTAAAAACTAACTTAATTTTCTTTACCTACATTGTTGGTATACACAGTTTCGATGCGTTGTTTATGCAATATTTTATGTTAATAAGACTTGCTGGAAAATTTTGAATATAGAGAGAAACGTTAAATTAGAGAAAAAATAATAGAAAATTATTTTATACCAAAGCTGCTTCGGAACAATAAATTTCGCGTTAATCAAAATTTTTTTAATACATTCGGTTCAAACATTTGGGAATATTGAAAGCGGTTAACAAAATAAATTTTATTTCATTCCTGCCCGTAACGAAATGCTATTGTTAATATTAAGTCGTTAACAGATAATGTTAAATCGCGAACATATACTGTTAAATCGCGAACATATAATGTTAAATCGTTAACAGATAATGTTAAACCGTTAACAGATAATGATAAATGTTAACAGATAATGTTAAATGTTAACAGATAATGTTAAATCGTTAACATATAATCTTAAATCGTTAGCAGATAATGTTAAATGTTAGCAGATAAAGTTGAATAGTTAACAGATAATGTTAAATGGTAACAAATAAGGTTAAATAGTTAACAGATATGTTTAAATAGTTAACAGATAATATGTGAACAGATAAAGTTGAATAGTTAACTGGTAATGTTAAATGTTAACAGATAATGTTAAATCGTTAACAGATAATGTCAAATCGTTAACAGATAATGTTAAACCGTTAACAGATAATGTTAAATCGTTAACAGATAATGTTAAATAGTTAACAGATAAAGTTAAATCGTTAACAGATAATGCTAAATCGTTAACAGATAAAGTTAACTCGGCCGAAAATCTCCAAAAATATTCAAAAGTTACCTACCGATTGACTTAAAATTTTGTCAGATTGTTTTTTTGTTCCCGTGAAAGGTTTACAAGAAAAAGTGGACCGGGACTGACTTATTTGAAGAAAACTTATTCATGGTTCGATTTACCTGAAATTCGGTACATAGCTGGCTTTTTGCTTAGACTAACGGGAAGACTACACTTCTCTATTCAAAAATTCGGACTATTCCTCTCTCCGGGATGTGAACCAAGGTCCCACAAGTATTCAGTGAATAAAGTTATGATAAAAATATATACCATGATTAATTTTTCATGCATTCAATGAGTATCTGCGACAGCTGAGCATAGCAGGGTACAGCTAGTTATACCTATATATACGTGTATATATAACCTCATTTTGTTCAATATTTTTTCACTTCATTACATCACTTCATTGGATGTAATATCTAGCCATTTTCCACTTGGCCACTTGCAAAACAATAAAAATGCACTATTGCAATATTATTAAGTAAATTAAAATGTGCGAAGAACATATTTATGATCACACAAATGTGTGAAATTTTATTCAGTTGGCTAATTCTTGAGCAATTTGATTGCCTTTTCATGAATTTAATGAAGTAAAAAAAAAAAATGTATTAATTTTTTTCCATCAAATTCTTTCCATTTGTTTATCAATGAAAATTATTATTCAGCTGGATTCATGCGTTTCATTGTTGCGTACAAATTTTTGATTCAGAGAAGAGCAAAAGTTCTTGGGATATTCAAAAACGTTCAATGATTCTCAAGTCGGTTCTTTTATGAGATTTCCCAAATTTATAAAAAAAATATATGTAACTTATTTATAAAATATACTTGCTAATTCTTGTTACAGTATTGTGCAAAACGTGTGCAACTGAGCTGTTTGGTAAATAAATGTAATTCTTATTTGCAGTTTTTTTTTCAAATAGCACTTCCTTTATCTTTAAAAATTTTATATCAATAAAAAAAGAATTAATAAAATTTTTATTTTTATTTTTTGCAGAAATACTCAAAAATAGCATATGTTTCACACAAGACTGTACACATTCACTGCAAAAAAATATACATTTCCATATATGTTCCCATGTGTGTGTATAAATTGATTAATGAAAATAGCAAGAGTTGTTGATCGTATTCAATAATTTTTAGATGAGTAGCTATTTTTCGAATACGTGTACAAATAATCAAAACACATGGTAGCGAACGATATTCATTCAATAATTTTGGCAAAAACATATTTAAATTAAAAATGCACTTTAGAACAATACTTTTGGTTACTGCTGGAAAACTTGATAATTGAATGGGAAAAATTGTCCATACTAAATTTATTAGGCACATGTATGTACATGTACTTATTTTGATTTATTTTTTTATTCTTTTTTATTTAATTTTTTCTGAAGCGTATTAAAATTTATTGATATATTTACAGCTACTCTCTAGAAATGGATATCTGATCAATAAACTATAAGATAAATACAAAATTTACTTAAACCCATGCCAGATGAAAACAAGTGTAGCACGAAAATTTGTTTTTGTTTACGCAATTGAGGCGTGAATGTTTTTATTATTCATTTCAGCGTATTTGTGTTTAGCAAAATTGCATTTGTTTTGCGTATGTAAATACATATAGATTATTTGTATACCCAGCAGCAAAGTGTGAGACCTTAGAAGCGAAGAGATAAAGTGAAAAGTGACTCAAGAACTGGGACTTTCTTACTGCAAAATTTAGCGTATAAACCACCCGGACATTCACAACGCCGTACATACGTCGATTGGGTGCTGAAACAACAAGCATTGTACAGAGATTTTTTGAACAAAATTTTCTTCAGCGACGAGGCATATTTCTAAATAAGGGTTCCGAGGAAAGTGTTTTTACAGCTGATTCGAATATCGGTTTTACTTATCTTCGCAAAAAGCAAAATTAAGCCGGTTTTATAACACCATTTCAAACAGATACATATTGATTTTCAATTCTGATAAATAAGCAAATCAGTATCGGTTTCTATAACACACCTGAATATATGGTTTCAATAAGATGCTACGTAACAAGAGCAAATATGACTTTATTGCGAGAGAAATTTCCCGGCCGCGTAATCTCTCGTCTTGGCGATGTCTATTAGCAACCGAGATCGCGCGATTTAACACTGTTGGACTTGTTTGGTGGGGCTGCTCGAAATCTGTGTTTATGCGGATAAAAGTTCTTGAGCGCTTGAAACCCAACATTCGTCAAGTTCGTCAAACGGCTCGAAATTTGCAAAAATTCGCGAGACCGTCATTTGAATGATATAGTGTTCCACATACATAAATATATAACGAAAGTTCAAACTTTGTAATAAAAAAAAAATCATGAAAAAACTTCCTTTAAATGCATTTGATTTATATTTATTTTCGAAATTCAATTTATGTGAACAAAAATGACAAAATTAGAAAATAATAATGAAATTTAATATTTTAAAAATCTTCAAAAAATTCGATACAGCGTCGAATGAAAAATCTTTTTCGCTGTGAAACGAAAATTTCGACCGCGAACGCTACACATAATACGGACTAGAAACTCGATCGTCGATGTTCGATAACCAGCGAAGATCGAAAATCGAATCTTGCTTAATACAAGGTACAATATTTTCGGACAGCATTTTTTATAAAAAAATATAAATATTTTTTTTTTTGAATATAAGAGAAATTATTTTTGCAACAATTTTTTACACCATTTTACTTAAAAAAGTTTAGAATATTATTGACTTATTTTTTATTTTATTTATAAACTTGAATTTTTTAATTCCATTTCTGATATTTTTCTACAGTTTTATAGTGTAACAGCGATTTTCACAAAATTTGCTTAGTTTTTAAGAAAAGCAAAGGTTTTTTTATAGAAATTGGCACTGGTGTATGTATGTATATAAGTATAGTATATGTTCTAATTTTCATTAACAGAATGGATTTCTCTTTTACTAAAAAAAAATTCCATTTTGCTTTTGTTGCATTTAGCTGCCACAACACTATCAACAGTTTATTGCAATTTTACCGATTTACAATTTGTTGAGATTTTATTTGATTTTCCTTTTTAAACTGTACAACAAGAGGCTTTTTCCAGCTTGCTAGTGCATTAATACATTTCGGATATTTAATTTTTGTTTATTTCAACAATTTCCTGTAAATTCGAAAATAAACAATTTATGAGTGCAATTGCAGTAATCAAACTGCCGGAAGCGAAATGATACGTAAAGAGTTTGAATTTCCAGAATAAATCGAAATTTCAATATTTCAAATGCAAATGTTTATCGAGTACATATAATATTTGTATGTATTTCACTTCTATTATTTGCATACATTTGTGTCTCTGTCTTTTATGCATTTCATAATTTGAAAGCTATCAATTTCTCTTTGTAACAATTTAAATAACTGCACCCCCAAGTGAGCATGAACAAACAAATAACAGTAATAATAAATAATAGAAGTCGACCGCCAAAAACTCGTCATTAAGCTTCCGCTCGTTGAGCTTCCTAAACACCCACTCAATACCAAATCTCGCCTCTAACTCCTACAAACTCAATGCCAAAGTTGATTTAACTTTCCGTTCGTAATTAACGGTTACTCATAAATATATATTTAATTCATTAAACCCAAAAATCTTAATCACAATTAGACGCACACAAAGTTTTAATTAATTGACGCTCTGCGGTTGTCAGTCACCTGCTAATCTAATCTGCCTTACTCGTTCGGCTTCTGCTTCATCGCTTGTTTGCTACTTAATTAGTTGACATTTAAAACTATTTAGCTTTGGTTTTACACAAGCCAACGCCTACAGGCAGATAGATCGTAATTATGCCTTTGAAATTCAAATGCCATCGAAATATGATAGGCAATTAGTTATTTCTTATGTTGTATGGATCTGTCTACAGTTATAGCACTTACATAATTAATAATAGTTTATCAAGTTCTTTTTTTTTGAGATATTAAAAAAATAAAATATTAAAAAAAAGAAACTTTTTTGCTCCAAATGCTCGGAAAACCTACTGTTTGTCTGTTTAAAATTCCAATGAAAGGACATGGCATCACCTCTTTTTGTATTGTAAAAAAGGTATTACTCAACTGATTTCATTTAGACTTTGTTTCAATAATTCTATTGACCGAAGATAAGCATTATAAAAACTATCAAAATATATAATATAATATGTATAATATACGTGTATGCCGTTGGTGCTTGTAACCGCTGAAGTGATTTTAGGCCGAGCTCCTCCTCCAATTTGTGGTGGGGTCATGACTAACAAATGGTGGGACTCACAGTTTATTCTAGGTCGCTTTCTAACGACCGATAGACTTTTATAAGGTGTTTTCATTTCATGTCATGAAATTCCATTTTAGTTTCAAAGTGTAAACCTTGGCATTATACCTATGTGAAACCCAACATCATTCAAATGATTGGCTCGCAAAATTATTGCAAACTTCTATCGCAATAAAGCCACATTCGCCTATGTTGTATGGCATGTGACACCTTCTTGTTGAAACAACATATTGTTCAAGTCGGTTATGATAAGACCATAACGCTGTGAATTGATAGTGACAGTGTCACCGTTGTCGTTTTCTAAGGTCCAATCACACCTCCGGACCAAAAAGCGCACCAAACAGTAAGTTTTCTTCAATTATTTGAGAATTTTTGGACAATTTTTCAGCTGATGAATTTTTATTAGAAATATACTCGGCTGGGTTGACATTACTTGCCGAGGACAACCGCCTTTAACACCAAAACTAATTTATTCTTTATCATGATAGCATACACTGCTAATCACTCCGCTACTGTTACCATATAATTGCTCAAGAAGGTGATGAAAGAAAATTCGTTTTCATAATTTTAAATTTTTTTTATTCAATAACGATAATGATAGAGAACTGCAGCTTGCGACATCGAAGTATCTTATTAACACTAACACATTTCGGACTTGTTAGCTTTGTGCCTTTTTTGGGCCGATTCACTGTACCTACTTATCGTCTTATGAGTTTTGGTGCTAGAATTCAAGATATTGTTCCAACATTTCTCAGAAGTTCGTGCATTTGAGCAACGAGTCCTCGAACAGTTCTTCAGAGCAAGTATTTCCTACCAAGCTCTTCGAGTATCTAAAGCTCTATTTGGTACATATGTATATTTACTATAGTTCAATGTAATCTTGAGATGAATCTAGGTATAATTTCATATGTATAAAGGAGTCTTTGCTTCAGACTACTCATTACACTTAAAAGTGAATATTTAATATTTTTTAGGATATGTGTTTCTATCGATAAAGGTAAGCAAATACGAAGAAATTGGCCTACCTTCTAATAGAGAACTCGTCTTGTTCGACGCTTTTTTCCAAATAATTTTTAATATGTAGGTATATATGAATCCTTAATTCGGTGAAAAAATAATAAAACACGCTTAAACAATTCGTAGTAAATAAAAAACCACCAATTTCGAAAACAATCACACTGAAGACTTAAACAATATTTTTGGAGTGCGAAAAATATTTCAATTCAATGCTCAACAATTCTTGCAATTTTTGAATTGAATTCTTTTTAAAGCTATTTAAATCTTTCACCTTTACTTTTAACGTTAGCAAATTCCCTTCTATTTCGCTTTCTATTCATATCTGTATTCTTCTATTTAAACTCCATTGAATTAAGCATTTTTCGCTCAGATTTTCTACTTTACTATGTGCGCTTTACAGTGTTTGATTTCTAGTCTTTGATGCGGAAAAGCCCTAGAATTGCCTTCTATGCAATCAAGTTTTCTATTCATTGTTGACTTACGGATTTTACTCACATTTGTTTTTTTTTTTTTTTTTATTTGTTTGTTATTCGGCGAAGTAATACAAAAGAAATTGCACTTTTCGATATGCAAGTTTCCATTGCTTTTGATCGAAAGCATTGTTTGTTGCTGGTATATGTGTGTGTTGGCAATGAAATTCCAAGTTATAGGTGGTGTATTTTGGCCTCTGTTTGTTTCTTTCTCTTGTTTTGCTTCCTTATTGTTACCGTCAATCATTATTGAAAGCGATTTTCTCTTCATCACAGATTTTCATTTTATTTTTATTATCACCAATTGATGGCGTTTAATCAAATGTCAATGACTGAGAGAAGATAAATATTTCGCAAGAATTTCAGTTTATTTTTTTTTTTTTTGCAATTATTGAAGTATTTGTGCTATAAATAAAAGACTTTGAAGTAAATGCACGCATGAGAAAAAGTAAAATGATTGTAGAGACATTAGTTGTACGAGGGTTGCCTTTTATGCTTCGGGATCGGAGAATAAAAACAAATGTTAATAATTGAAAAACGCTCTATTGATTTTCTATTGTACATTAACGTCTATACACTTTTGCATGCCAAATCGCGAAATATAGCAGAAAACCCTAGTAGTATATAGGTGTTGAAGTGCTGTTATCATGAAAGTATTGATTTGTCGCATTTTATTTCAGTTTTCTTTCATGTTATGCCCAAAAAATTTTTTTTCATGCCGCCAAATTCTATAATCATCGTAGTTGAATATATATATATATATTTAAGATGTATAAATTTATGATTTGAATATTTCATATTTAAGCTTTATTTTAAACTTCGAATGTGGTTGAAAAGAAGACCGAAAAAACTTGAAAAGATCATTCTATTAAGTGTATAATATAATATATATATATATATGTACCAAAGTAAATCTATTGAATTTCGCATGGTTTTCACAATTTATGTCATTCTCACTATGAAGCTAATTTTCACAACAAAAATAGTTCAATTTAAATAATTTCAACCTTGATTTTTGCTAATCACTTTCAATCACAAATTAATTCACTTTTTACTTTTGTATTTTGCGTATAAAGTGTTAAAATATGAAAGTGCAAATGATTAGATATATACATACATATGAGTTTGTATGTATGAACGATATGTGAGTGTTAAACATTTCAACGAATTTAGAGTTAGATGAGAGTAAAACTTTAAAAACATTTAATGTACTTTTATGCATATGAATTTATCGATTTTAAATATTTATGTAGGTATTTATAGGAATGTTGGCGGCCGCGGTAGCCGAGTGGTTAGCATTGCGTCCTGCCATTCGGAAGGCTCGGGTTCATATCCCGGTGCCACCAACATCCAAAAGTTATGGAAAATTAATTTAAATAAGAAATTTAATTAAATTTTCTAATTGCGGTCGCCCCTCGGCAGGGAATGTCCATCCCTCCGAGTGTATTTCGGACATGAAATAAAGCTCCTCGTAAAAAAAACCGTCAGCCGTTCGGAGGCGGCTTAGTATAATCTGTAGGTCCCTCCATTTGTTGGAAAAAATCAAGACGCAAAACCACAAATTGGAGGAGGAGCTCGGCCGAAAATCGCTTCAGCGGTTACAAAGTGCCAATTATATATATATTTATAGGAATGTATGTATGTACATATGTATACACGTATGCACATAAAATAACTTTCTAAGCTGAATGCAAATCTAAAATCAATCAATCAAACATATGGATATGGAAATAATTATAGAAAAAGAATTGCTGGAAATCTACTTTGTTATATGCATAGGCGAGTATATACGAGTACATATGTACATATATATGTATTGCAGCTATAAATATATGTGCATATATATGTAATATGTATGCAATTAACAAATGCGTTGGCATATTAATTTGAATTAAATTCATTTGCTTTTATAGCTAATTTTTTATTTTTTTTAAATATTCTTTTGTTCTAGCTTTTTTTTATTTTTTATATACATGTAGTAAATACATATGTTTGTGCATGTAATTAATCAAATTATTATTATTTTTTCCTTTCGCAAATTGACACTATTTATTAGTCATGAGCAGAAATGGAGATGTATGTGCATATATATATATGTATATATACTGAATATTAAGTATATAAATACATATGCATATGTATATAAAAAAATATATTTTTGTTTAAATTAAAAATTGCAAATTTGCATAGCTCTCAATCAACCAGATAATACAAATGAGATTGAAATTTATCTCAAATAAATTAAATGGCTATTCAACAATTATTTATCTAGAATTGCAAACAAGGGAGCTGTTGTTCTAATTTTGGAAAAAAAAAATAATCACTTTAAATTAATCTTGTCGGCACCGAGCTCCAAAATCTGAACTGAACATGTCAGCAGTGTGCGCTTTGCTCTTATATAGCTACATATTGCTCGCATGTATGTTCTAGAAGATTCTGTTTGAATGTTCTCTATAACGAACATTCGATACGCGCGCTCTACCGAAAACATGCTTTAGTTATAGGCCTCTACTTCTCATCTCACATTCGTATTAGGAATTTTCGCCACAATATTATGTGTATATAATTGGTGCTTTGTAACCGCTGAAATGGCTTTCGGCCGAGCTACACCTCCAATTTATGGTGTGCATCTTGACTTTTTTTTCAACAAATTGAGGGACCCAAAGATAGATTTCCGTGAGGAGCCTTTATTTTTTTATTAGAAATAAACTCCTAGGGATTGCCATTTTCTGCTGCCGCAATTAGAGAAATTTACTTAATTTGTAATTTAAATTAATTTTCAAAAATTTTTGAATATTGGTCGAGTCAGGACAATGAAAATAATAAGTAACAAATCTTATAGAATTCTGTTCAACCAGTCCAATGGTTTCTGAGATATACTTGTTGATCCAAAAGTGGATGCTACCACGCCTACATAAAACTTTTTTCCCACACCAAATACACAACTATGACTTCAATTGCAAATTCTACTACAGAATTGTCGCGCCTTTTGCCCTTTTCAAATATACCGTTATATGAGAGAGCGTCGTGAACTTGTTCCGATTTCATTCATTTGCAATATCATCTCTACTTGTGATTAAAGGAAAGTATGAAGCAAGTTTCATCAAATAAGGTCAAGACTAATTGAGGTAAATCGATTTATCTCGATATTCTGAATAACGTTCCGAAACAGCTGCTTATCCCGCACAGTGGTCTGACTTATGAACCAGAAGAAAATCTAGCTCACCAGGGTCGTATTCAGACGGGTTTGATATTGATTTGCGAATGAAAGTGTTACTAATGAATCAATATAATTTTTTCTTATTTTGTATGACAGGAAGTAGTCCACAGAACGAAAATAAATAAATAATAATACTGCTAGAGACTGCAAAGTTCTCTTTAGTCAAATTAATTTACAGTCTATAAAAATGCAGTACAGTATACAAAGGAGAAGGAAGATGAAAGCTCTGTATACCATATAACTAGAGTAAGAAATAAGTAAATTATACATATACGTTTGTATTTATAACACTATTTACTCACACATAGTTCGGTATGTCTCAAAGCCCTGCGGGGCTGTTAAATAGAATCCAACTAGTTTATATAATATTTTTACGCCAACTTGTTCATCTTTCATTTCCCATTTAAGCAAATGATATTTTTAACACAGCGTTGTCCTACGAACTGTCAGTTGTCAGTCTATGCATCAGCTTCATACTAGTTAAATACCAGTTTATATATACATATATAAATTAAAACACTGGTTCGCTCATACCAGTTGAGAAATAGTTCACCTCAACTCAGTTAAAACTAGTTAAAAACCAGTTTAATTAATTCCGGCATTCCAAACCTTGGAGCCGATTTTAATGAATTCTTTTGTGTGTGTTCAGGTAGATTTGAGAATGAACTCCTTTCACGGGAAGTTGATTAGAAACCAACTTATTTAAAAAACGCACTTAATGTTCACTTTACTTGAAAGTTGGTATATTATTTCTTTGCAGGAAGTGGATCAGGTATTGATCTATGTATTTGAAGCTTAATTCGGACTGTTCATTTGTTGTTGTTGTTGTTGTTGTTGTTGTAGCGGAGTCTTATAAATATTAGTTCATGTACTAAAATAATTCAAACTAATTTGACCGAAAAATACCAGTATAATTCTAGTCTATGGCATATTATATATTATTATATATTATATAGTATATTTCAGTCTTTTAAATACTAGTATAATTCTGGTTTACATCAAACTAGTATGATTTCGTCTTCAAAATACAATACTATATTTTTACTAGAATTTTTGTACCTTTTCCCTGCAGGGAGGTTGCATTTTCCAGCTAACTATACATTTGCACACAGAGGCATATATGGTAAACTAACTATAACTATGTCTCTGGCAATATTAGAGCGCATGTAAAAATAACTGCAGCCCTATTATAAATGCACATGCAGCTCAACGTATATACATACATATGTATATATCTTCATTAGTAGAGTTCACATTTCTTAGTTCGTCAGATATACATCCATATATATATACATACATTGGCGCCTAGTGTGCAGGGCTTTATGGGAGAGAAATCATAAAATATGCAATTAAATATGTAAGTAGGGTGTAAAAATATGCCTTCTTCCGTTCAAGACGCGAACAGATATTTAGCCATAGTACAGCATGTGAGCATCTTAAAGAGGCATAAATATGTACATATTATTTAGTTACATGCATACTCGTCACTTATGCTAAACAGTGAAAGGAATGCAGCAGTCGCAATGATGTGTCATGCCGTGGCAACAAGTGTAAAGCATATGTTGCATGTGTTGCAATCAAGTTTAATTAGCGCGGCATATATGTACACGTATGTATGTGGATAAAGTAAGTGTGACTAAAGTGCAAGTATGTATGCACTCGTATATAAATATAAAAGTACTTATTATTATTTGCATTTATTTCACATTTTACAAGGTTGCAATTAGTTAGCGTTGTAGTTGCAACAAAAATACTTTGCTGTGCATCTTTGTGAATATTTTTTTTTTAAATACCTTATAATCAAATATGTAAACCAGTTAAAAGTCACTTCGAAGCTAGTACATATACACGGCAAAGGCAATTTTTCATTTATTTGTGTTTTTAAGACAAAGACAAACGACTTCCATTATCAGATTTTTTGATAGAAATAAATTAGTTTAAAACTAGTTCAAAATGGACAAAAAAATACTAGTTACTTTCAGTCTATATTGGGTGCTGAACTATTACCGATCTCTACAGGGGATGGCTAAATATGACAAGTTATCTCTAATTTGGGTTTCTGGATGGAAATTGTAAAGCAGACAAATTTGCCAGGTAAGGCAAGAACGTATCGGTATGACTTTGCCGCTTAAAGAGTTTAATTACAGGTTGAATTGCAATCACACTGCTACTTGTAGTAATTTTAGACAATCTTGGCTGAAATGGGATCGGAAAAGGTTACGCGAAATACGTGTATACTATCTCAAAAGAGAGAATATTTTCGAGGTTGTTGGTGTTTTAACAGTGCACTGCTTGATAGGACGATATGCAGCGAAGCTACAAAAGATGCTACAAAAGCTGCAGGAACGACGAAGAAGCCGTATCTTGCTCTTCCATGTGACTGTCTTGCCTTAAGTATATATCTAGTAGCTCTTAGATCATCGATGATTTCTCTAAGATAATAGTCATCAAGGTAAATTATCTGATGAAATTTATAAAGCAATCTAACTAGATGGATAGTGAAGCTTAGTATCCCGATGGACCTAAACTGGTCATCCATAACCATTTAAATCTAACCTAACTTAGTATACTGAGAATAAATTAGAGAAAAATCGTTAATGTTCACTTTAGTAAGTCAACCAAAGAGAATTAATTTTAAAATGGAGTTTACCGATATTCCAACGCTATTCTCATGCTCGGCAGATATGATTTCAAATGCAATAAATTTGGATGAAAATCCGGAAAGTAAGGGTGACAAAGGAAAACTTCTCTCGTAACTGTTCGTAGTATCGAGCCACTTTAAATCAGCCAGGTATAAATAACTGAATGGAATCTGAAAGTAAGTAATGTCTCACAAGAAGAAGAAGCCGAAGCCAGGAACTCGGGGAAAAAGCCACTACTTACAATAAAAAAAGACATATAGATATGCTGTAATTTGTCAAAATACAAGCAGGATTGTTTGACTCTAAGCAGTATTTTCAATGTCCCGTGTAACTGCATGCTAACCGTTAAATAAACCCGTAAACCATGGCGTATGAAAAATTATGATATAGGGTTAGGTATTTTACTACTAGACCGTAGGATCCATTTATAAATAGAATAAATAAAACAATGGACTAACAGCTTATGCTGATCGAGAAGGTAACCGCGGTGACCGACGGAAAGCCACAAGACGCCAAGATGATGATGGATATGATGGATTGGGAATTATTGCCGATAGTGGCGAACCTAGTGAATCCACAGGATATCTTGATAACGCAAATGAATATAAAAATTGGCAAAGAGAAACAATGTTAAAAGCTTTTAAATCTAACGTGGAAAGAACTATTGAGATCTATACAAAACGTGGATTTATTTTAGCTGGACAAGGCCTATACTTGCCATAGTATTTATGAAAGGAATTAAGGAAGACGAAGATGCATTAAAGTACTAAATTAATTAATTAAATTTATTTTTAACTTCCTAACCTTTTTAAGGTTGCTGAAAGCTACGAATTTTTAAACGTGCTTCTCTTTTCAGAAAATATTTATGGCAACGCCCCTGCTTGTTTTAGACAACATTATGATACCATATACCTTACCCTAAATACGCAAATCAAAGGCACAGTTCACATATTTTATTTTATTTTATTTAATTCTATTTTATATTATATTATTTTATTGAATTAATTTTTATTATTATATTTTTCATTATTTGATTTTATTGTTTTTTTAATTTAAATTAATTTTTTATATACTTTAAAGAGATGGGGATAGTTATCAAAAAAGTCTGGAAGATCATCTCAATGGAATTAGTATGTCCTATTTGGTGGACTCTATGTCTATGTTCTGCAGCAAAGTATTAGTTCTATTTTTTTGCCAATTTTGTTTTAAATAATATAACATCCAAAAGTTATGGAAAATTAATTTAAATAAAAAATTAAGTTAAATTTTCTAATTGCGGTCGCCCCTCGGCAGGGAATGTCCACCCCCCTCCGAGTGTATTTCGGACATGAAATAAAAACGGTTCCTCGTAAAAAACCATCAGCCGTTCGGAGGCGGCTTAGTATAAACTGTAGGTTCCTCCATTTGTTGGAAAAAACATCAAGACGCAAAACCACATATTGGAGGAGGAGAGCGGCCGAAAGTCGCTTACCATAAGTGGTTACAGAGTGCCAATTATACCTATAATATAATAGCCAACATTTTGATCTTGTGCGTAGGTAAAAAAACTGTCATGCTATTTTTATGTTCGAAAAAAGTGTGTTTTGCTTAGACGTATGGTTTTCAATTTTTTGGAATTGATTTTCGGATAGCTGTTACTAGATTTCTACTCATTTTGGTTTGTCATTTTATAATGAACAGACTTACTCCCGAACAATGTTTGTTGTCCGAGTAGCCATGGATCGGTTTCGTACCACGTTTACACCAGTGGATAATATGCATGCTCAGAGACGCACCGAAAACGCTATTACTGCTGTGAAACAGAGTATCGAAAAGTATCCGAATGAGTCCATGACGTTATCGCGCGCAACAATTGAAGCTGTGGCCATTTACTTTATGGAAAACTTTGCTTGTAGGGCTTACAAAATCCAACTTGTAGAAGAGTTGAAGCCGTACGACCATCAGGTGTGTTGCACGTTCGGTGAAGGTGCTCAAAACCACACCGCTACTGATGACGATTTCACCAGAAAATTAAGTACACTTTTGATTGAATGCGTACGTATACGTTAATAAACAAAATTGTTGCACTTGGAGTGATGATAATCCACAAGGTGCTGTTAAGACACGGTTATATTCTCATTGGTCAATATTTACTAATTCAACAGTTAATGGGGAACGCTATAAAGCTATGATCAATGACTTTTGTGTCTGAATTGGAGGCTTTTGATGTTTACGACCTTTGGTTCCAACTTTTTCTGGGGATATGTGAAGTCGCTTGTCTATGCAGATAAACCCGAGATGGATGACGTCATAGAAGAGAATAATCGGCGTTTTATTACCCACATACGCACCAATCGCTGCAAAGAGGACTGGTCGGAATTTAGCTTCTCGGCCGGAATTTATTCGAGCCAAATCATTTTTAAACCATAATGACAAACCCTTAGTAATAAAGCTAAATTCTTGGCCAACTACAATTAATGCGCTTCATTTCTTCTTCAAAAGCACATTCCAAAAAAATCACCCTTTACATGCACTCGTATGTAATTACTACTATTTATTGTTAACTTGTTGTGAAGCATGTGAAGCTGTTAACCCTACACGCGCATACACACACGTATATACATACATACATCTGTTTTTGTTTAAACGCATATTTATTGTATGCCGACGTGCGTTTATACCTAAAAGGCCTACTTGTGTTGTTCCATCATTTGCAGCTAATCATATTTGAAAACATTTACTTTTTTGCTTTAATTTGGATTGATGTTGAAAGGAAGGATGGTGAAAATTATAGTAGTAGTTGTTGTTGTTGTTGTTTCTAAGTTCCACTAAAATTAACAGCATACTTGTTGAAAGTTTTATTAGATAATCAAATATTTTAACATGTAGTTAAGCATGAAATGGGTGATTTTGTATTTCAAAACTATAATTAGAAACTGGTTTGAGCTTTGAAGCATATGAAATGTATATATAAGCATATGTATTGTATATACCCAGCTAGGAAAAATACTTGTTGCTAGCTAGAATTTAACTGGTTCGCATTTTTACGCTAATTAGTTCATTTTCCACCTATTTCTTGGGTAAGCAACTGGTATTCTTAACATGGAGATGTCCTTAGAAATGTCAATTGTACAACTGTGCATCAGCTATATACTAGTTGTATACTAGTTCATTAAGGCATATTGAATTTCTAATTCACCAAAAATTAATTAATAAAATAATATAAAATAAAAAGGTATTAGATTCACGAATTTCACGCTCTACAGTGATGACCTCTAACCTATCGTAATGACATAGAGATAAGAACAAAATTGGATTTACCTGCAGCGAGACTCGAATCGGAAACTTAACACGCTAGAACCACTCGATTATTGTGACCTTTAAGCGATAATTGCCATTTCGCGCTCTTCAACAGAGCGTAACTGAGAATAGAGCTCAGCCGTCGCGTGCTAGATGTAATCACAACACACGGTGGTGGAAATTAGTATTATTCTCTTTATTTTATACTCAAAATACTGGTATTTAACTAGAACTTTTGCATACTAGTTTGGCTTTTTCCTGCAGGGTATGTAAATATGTACATATATCTTTGTAATTACATATTTGTGGCATATAATTAATAGCAGACTTGAAATGAGATGATAGTTTTTAACAGTGGTTAGGTGAGCAGTGTTTTCACAGCGTGATAATATAAGTTTTACTTTATTTAAATCTTTCATTTTCTTAAATGATTAAACTTAATTATGCTACTGTAAGGCATATTTATTGAAAATTTTTAAAAAAATTTACAACAATAATGCATTGATTTGCATAGAAAAATAGTAAATAAATAAATAAATTACCGGTAGCTTAAGGAGCCTGGTTCATCCGTCGTTTGAGTTTATTCCCGATACAAGAAACAAAAACCATAAAAATTATAGATGAATGGTAGGTAATATGTAGGTATATACAATATATATTTATAAAAGAGAAAAATTTTAAAATTGCTATGCGATTGGCACTCCAACTAAAGGGTGTCGCAAAATTGGAATCTGTTGAATTTCATTGACGCTACGTTGAATTTCCTTCTTACCCCTGGTTGTGAACTTGTTGCGATTTCAAGTAATCACATAAAAATAGACCTAATGGTGTTAAATCACACGATCTAAGAGGCCAATTCTGATCACCTTAACGAAAAAGTATACGACCTGGAAATGTCTTATTCAGCAATTGAAGTGTTTCATGGGCTGTATGACATGTGGTGGCACCGTCTTGTTGAAACCACATGTTGACCACTTCAATATCATCAAATTACGATAAAACGAACCGGGTTATCATGTCACGACCTCGAGTACCAGTAACAGTCACTGATTGACTAGCCTCATTGTCAAAAAAAGTGTGGTAGAATTGTGCCTCCAACCCAAAATCCGCACCAAACAGTGATACGTTGGGGAAGCAATTGTTTTTCGACAATCAATGAGGTTTCTCAGAACCCGAAAAGCGGCAATTTTTTGCGGTTAATAAACGCATCAAGATGTAATATGTGATGTGCTTCATCGCTTAGGACGATTTTGCTCGGAAAATCAGCATCCATTTATTGATGCTCAATAATTCATTCAACAAACTCACTCCGCTGTACATTATAATAAAACTTCAGTCTTTTGTTGTATTTTTAGTGAGTATACGCTGTAGAGAGCTTCTTGAAATTTGTAGTACTTGTCCACGACACCGAATGTCAATGACTCTCACGCACTGCTTCCATATAGTCTCATGAACGATTTGTTTTGCGTTAATTTTGGCACACCCTGTATGCACATACATAAGGGATTTTCACCTAAAAATTAAGCTCACTAAAAATTTATTTTCACAAAAGTAGAAATGCCTTAAGTCTGGTATTAAATCATTATTAAATGAAATCAATTCACCGCCATTTGCAGTACATTAGGCACAACAAGATTTCGCCAAAAGCAAAATTTCATTACAAAAATAAAAATAAAAACTAATTTTACAAAATTTCCACTTTTAAAGTTCAATGCATTAGAGTCATTAATTCTGCTATAATTCGATATTCATGCATTTTTATGTATATTTGTATGTATATATGTTTGCATGTACATATGTAATATAGGTAAGCATGTGTGGCAAACGCCAAGTCATTCAGCATTGAAATGAATAACGAAAGTGACAAAATCTTTCTCTTTCACACTTAAATGCAACAACAACACCACCATTAAACGCTGAGTAAAAGCAAGAAATTAATATTTTTTTTACTATTTGATGATCATAAAAACAACTTGTACTTTTGCGATGAAAAAAAGATGAAAAAACTATATGTAAATATGTATGCACGTATGCATATTTATGACTGCCAGTACATGCATGCTGCATCATAACAGCGGGGCATAGACGGACAATGAAAAAGTTTGAATTTTATGAGTTTTACGCCACGGAAAACAAAACAAAACAAATTAAAGGAAAATATTACAAAAATAAAAAGAAGAAAAGGAGAAGCAAATAAAACGCATGCCGAACGAACGCTGGTGACAATAACATCTTGATTAGCTTGCTGAGCGGGTAGGAATAGTCGTGGCGGGCTATTAAAGTGGTAACGAGGCTGGTAACATCGCTATTATGTAAATATGTATGTATGCTTGTTTATACGCACATAAATGCTCCGCAACTCCACAGGTTATAAAATATTCTTAATTAACGATGTTAATATTGTTTTTCGGCTGTGGGATTGGCGCATTGAGTGGGCTGCTTAACCACTTGAACGCTCAAAAAAAAACAAAAAAATACGGAAAACATAAAAAAACAAGCAGACGTCTAACTCATCAAAGCGGTGACCGCCAGACGTTTTACACATACATACATATGTCGATTTTTTTTTTATTCCCGTGCGATGCCAATTACTGATATGATAATTTTTGGGTTTTCAATGGCTATTACAATTCTTTTTTTTTCGTTCGTTTGCTGCAACATGTTGCAGACACTTTATGTAACCGGAGAATTTAATTAAAACCCCAACATTATTATGTCGTTCAGGTTGTATGTATCTATGTATGTGCAAGGACTATCAAATGCAGTTAAAATGCGATTTTATGAAGTGGAAAATATCACATTTGCATTCAACAAACGCTTAATGAGATCAGTGAACAGTATGTGTTTGTGATTGTTATGTATGTGCTTGACTTTCTTATGCATTCGATTATTTAGTGATTTTTTCATACGCAATTATGTATGTATGTGTCACAACTGCATTTGATCCATTATCCATTGCCTGTGGCAGAAAGAGCTATAAATTCATTGAAAATTTGCAATTTAATTGAGTAGATTGAAAAGAGTTTCCAGAAAATTAAATATGTAACAAGTTTTTTTTTAATTTTTAAATGAAAGGGTGTTTTTGATGTTTAATTAATTAATATAAAAATCAAAAAAAAAATAACACTTTTTTGAGTCTATATTGTCAATATTTATAATGTTTAAATTGAAACGCAAATCAGAAAGTAAAATGAAATAAACTTATATAAAATTGAAAAAAATACCATGAAAAAAGTAATTAATAAAAATGAACTTTCTTTTTAATTATGTAAAACTTAAACAAAAAAAATATATAAAACATTAAATGGATTAAATTTAAAAGTAGTAAAATAAAATATAAAAGCTGAATAAATTTTAATAAAAATAAGAAAATTAATACAATGAAATTAGAAATAAATAAGAATGAAAGGCTTTTTAATTAGGTAAAAAGATTTGATAAATAAATTAAATTATATAAACAAATTAATGAATCAAATTTAGAAATTATAAAATAAAATAAAATAAAGCTGAATAAAATTAAATAAAATTATAAATGTATAAAAAAAATGAATACAATGAATTAGAAATACATAAGAATGAAACGATTTTTAATTAGGTAAAAATAGAGAAAAAAATGAAATTATATAAAAAAGCAATGAATTAAATTTAGAAATATTAAAATAAAGCTAAATAAAATAATATAAATAAAACAAAATAAAGATAAAAATAATAATAGTTTAAAAAATGTATTAAAACAAAATAAAATTAAATTATAAAATATAAATTAAATTAAATTAGTACGAAACAAAATAAAGTAAATTGACAATGTAAATAAAATAAAATAAAAAATTATTCAAATAAAAAATAAAAAGAAGATAAATGAGATAACATAATACCAAAAATAATAAAAAAGTAAGAAAATAAAATCAAATAAATTAAAATAAATATAAATTTGTTAATTGAAATAATATTGTAAATAAATACAATAAATAAAGTAATAAAAAAGATAACAAACCTAAAACTTAAATAAATTAAATTAAAATAAAATAAAACTAAAGCATAAATATAGTTCAATTAAATAAAAAAGAACAATATTAACTAAAATAAAAAATAAAATATAACAACATAAATAAAATTAATTTAAACAAAATGAAATAAAACAAAATAATAATAAAATAAGTAAAAGTAATACAAAATAAAAAAAAATGAAAAATGTTACATTTGCAAAAAAAAAGCAAATTAAAATAAACTAAAATGAAAGAAGGAACAGAAAATAAATTAAAATAAAAATGAGATAGAATAACCTATTAAAAAAATTGAACAAAAAATAGAGTAAAAATAAAGTAATAAAAATAAAGTAAACTAAAATAAAATTAAATAAAAAATCGAATGAATGCAAAACAAAAAGAATTACATTGAAAAAATACATTAAAATAGAATAAAATAAGACAAAATAAAATAAATTAAATTACTTAAAGAAAAAATAAATAAATAAATTAACAAAAAAGAAAGTAAAATTCACATAAAATAATGTAAAATAAACTCAAACTAACAAACAAAATTTCAAATAAAATAAAATTATATATGTATGTGTTCAATTGAAGTGAGCATATTCATAACGAGTGATCCAGGTAGAGGTATTTTTTCAATAGGCTTTTTTTTGACAGATCACGCGTGAGTCGTATCAAGCGGTCATGTTATTATTGTTCAGTATAGTTTGGCATTTCACCATAGAAAGACTTACACCTGAACAACGTTTGCAAATAATTTATTATTTTATTACGAAAATTCACGTTCTGCAAAGAAATCGGTTCGCGCGCTTCGCTTAACTTATGGTCAACCTACTGAGCGTACTATGCTCAACATCATCACCTACACGTATCTTAAGACCCAGTATTCATTATTGGATAATATTCAACTGAATAGACTACATCCAACACACAGGGATGAAAATATAGCGGCCACTGCTAAGAGTGTACACGAAGACCATGAAGAGTCGATTCGGTGCCGTTCGCAACAACTCGGACTGACGTATGGAACGACTCGGCGTATTTTACGTCGAGATCGTAAATTGAAAGTGTATTAAATACAGCTTATGCAAGAACTGAAGCCGATCGACCTTCCCAAACGACATCGCTTCGCTCTATGGGCTTTTGAAAAATTTCAAGAATATCCGATGTTTTCGAGCCAAATTTTGTTCAGCGATGAGGCTCATTTCTGTCTCAATGGGAATGTAGACAAGCAAAATTGTCATATTTGGGACGAAGAGCAACATGAAGAGATTCAAGAGCTGCCATTTCACCCAGAAAAAACAACGGTTTGGTATGGTTTGTAGGTCCATATTTCTTCAAAAATGATGCCGATGAGAACATAACTGTCAATGGTGAATGTGGCCATGATAACCGACCACTTGATGCCTGAAATTGAAGTTCGTGATCTCAGCGATATTTAGTTTTAACAAGACGTCGTCACTTCTCGCACATCGCATCAATTTATGGATTTATTGAGAGAACACTTCGGTGAGCAGATAATTTAACGTTTTGGGCCGGTCGATGAGTCTGAGGCAACCGCGACAAACGTTTCAAAGAGTTATTCTTCAAATAATAAACATTGCCCATTAAATTTAAATTTTCTGTGTTTTTTTTTTTCTTTAAAAAAGTACGAAACCTCGAAATAGATCACCCTTCATTTACAGTGGCGAAAAATTTCATAACAAGTGACGCCAATGACTAAGTTCAATTTTAATAAAATCCAATAAAAACAAAAATAAATAAATATTTGACTGTAATCTGATAAAAAGAAAAATCAAAATACAATAAATATGTGTAATAGAAAATGAGGTGTTGAAAAGCGTGTAATGAAAATCATCTTAAATAGTGAAATCGTCATGGCAAATAAAAATATATTAGACTTTTTTACATATTTGTATATATTTACGTTTGTTTTTACAAATAAGTAAATATTGGTCAAACAGTTAAAAATTAATTTCACTTTCTTCAATTTCACTTCTATCATAATTTTTAATCTTATCATCTTTGCTATTGCAGCAAACCAATACTCATACATACTTATATGTAATATACAATATTTGTACATATGTATATGCGCGCTGATGGAAAGTAATATTTGAAGTAGGAAAAATATATGTACATACATATTTAATATCAAAACTATTTTAATAATCCAAATAAATTTTAAATATACCAATGTCATTTCAAATTAGTTAAATTAATATTTAAAATTTAGTTATATTAAAATGTTTGCTTTGGTTGGCCCAAGTCAAAAATCACCTATTTTTTCAAATGTACGACTGCCTATTAAAGTAATAACAGCTAAGAGTTAAATTAAGTTATGTTGTTAATGATGTTTAAGCTTTTAGCGGCAACTATTGTCACGTGCGTTGGGTGTGGTGACATTTGGTGAAGTTTTGTGTTGTTGTTTATTAGCTGCCGATTAACGATTAAATTTAATGTAAAACCAATATTTGAAAAAATAATAAAAAAAAAATAAAATTTAGAGGACAAAAATTAGGTCAAATTAAATTAAATAAAATTAATGAAGCAAACCAAATAATTTAAAATAAAATCTAAAATAAAAGAATAAAATTAAATAAAAAAATAATGTTAAATTTGATACAATAAAATTAAATAGAATAAAATAGAAATGAAATAAATAAAGCTAGGTAAAAAAATAAACAAGTAATATAAAAGAAAAAATTAATTTAAATTTAATAAAAAAAAATAAAAGTCAAATGTGCTAAAATAAACTAGAATCAAATAATTAAAATAAAAATTGAAATGAAAAAGATGAAGAAAAAAATTAAATAAAATTAAAAAAAAAAATTTATAGTCAAATGTGATAAAATATACATAAATAAAATAAAATAAATGATAAAATTAAAAAAAGAATATATTATAATAAATTAGAGCAAATTAAAAATAATTCAAAAATATAATATAATAAAAAATGATAATTAGTGGTCAAGTAAAAAGTAATCCATTATTTGTGCAATAGATGTACTAGAGATACAGATCATTATCTCTCGTTCTATAAGTGCCATTGGATTTCACTAAAAAAATGATATTTTGTACTAAAAAAGATAATGAGAGAAGCGTTGATCACTTAACGCAGTAAAAGGTGTACACTAGTATTGGAGAAAACACGGAATATTATAAAATTTTTCTTCGATAACGGCGAAATCGCAAGTGAAGCCGCTGAAAAATGTAAATAGTGTTTATGGTTCTGGTACTGTAACAGTCAATCATGCATAATTATGGTTTCATCGATTTCATACTGGTAATTTTGTTCTAAAAGTTGCTCCGCGGTGTGGAAGGTGTCGAGAAAATACTGGAAATCATCGAGTCTGACCAACATGAAAACACTATTCCGATTGTCGAAGAGCTAAACATTGCACAAAATACAGTTTGGAAGCAGTTGAAGAAAGCTGGATACAAAAAAAAAAAATTACGATGTATGGGTGGAACATGAGTTTATTAGAAAAAACCTCATGGACGGAATTTCCATGTGAGAAACGTAACAAAATCGATCCATTTCTGAAGTGCATGGTGACTGGTGATGAAAAAGGATAATTTTTACTACGTCAAATGAAAACGGTCGTAGTCGAAGAGTGGTAAGCCGGCACAAACGGTCTCCAAGCAGAATTGACGGTGAGGAAGGTTTTATTTTGTGTCTGGTGGGATTGACAAGGGACTACCAGCTGCTCATCTATGGCTAAACTCTTACTTCGGACTTGTACTGTGGAAATTTGGATCGTTTAAAGAAAGCAATTGCCCAGAAGCGCCCGGCTTGGATCAAGAGGATTGGAATTGTGTATCATCAGCATAACGCCTGACCACAAACATTGATAGTGACTCTTCCTGTGTATAGCGAATGATTTGACTGTTGAGAATCGACCTCAAGACAAACCTGTGAAAATTGATTGCTCCATTTTTTTTGCCAACAGGGACAAGGGTTTTATGACATTACTTTCCATATGTTGAAAATTAAATTTATTTATTTGATAGTTCTAACTCAGATGAATAAACCCTTTAGTTTAATGCATAAATAATGAATTACTTTTTACTTGACCAATATAATAAAAAACAAAAAAAACAAAAAAAAAAAAAAAAAAAAAATGAAGATTAATTTTCTTGAATTCATACCTTGTTTCTCAATGAATTACACTTTTAATCGTCATCTTCCGTTAAACATTTTTATTCCGTAAGAATTTTTTTGGATTGTACCACATTCCACACGCTCATTCACTGCGAGTGGATGACTCAAAAATTGCGTCACTTGACCGCAATCCTCAATCAGCTGTCACATAGAAATCTCTCACACTCACTCATGTAAAAATATCTTGTAACTGTTAAGTGGCAAAACGACAACCAAAGAATTTTTGTGGAAAAATTACTGCAAAAATATCACGCATCGATGACAAATGCTGACATTTACACACATATTCTTATATAAAATGCATTGCCTACATGTGTATGCACCAAAACACATATATTCATATATATACATATATACAACACATACAGCTATAAGTTCACTTCCAATGTCAATGAACGCCACCCAAAATGAATTGTCTGCAGCTGACAGTCAGACTGGCTTCTAAGTTGTGTACGTAATATGTACATATAGGTATGAGTATATATCTATGTATGTACATGCCAAAGACATGAGTAAATGAAAATGAAGTGTAAAATGCAATTTCTGGCTTGATTGGCGAGAGTGAAAACAACGAAAAATGTTACGTAAAAATGCATAAACAAAAATATGTATGCTACTTTTATATAAGATTTTTGAAAGAAAATTATTTTAGAAGTATGAGGACTGTAAAATGTATTTGAAAAAAAGTTTTTTTTTTAATTTTTATGTTCTCTTTCTTTCAAACTATTTTTTTTCAAGCTCGTACCACATTACATTCAAGAGAAAAATCCCATTGCTTGCCAATTACAAATATATTTATTTAATAATTTATATTTAACATTAATAATTTTCATAACAGAAAAAATAAAATATTTGTGGAATGGTTGTGGTTTTTAGCAGAAGTATAAAGTCTTTTTCACTTTAAATAAAATATTTATTATCGTTTTTCAAAGTTATTTAAATTTGAAATAAAAACAACATACAATTTTTGCTAAAAGTAATTTTTAAAACTTAACTTCCTTTTAGCAACAACTTAAATCAATTACCACCTAACCTAGAAATATGTCACTTAATCCCAGCAGCACATAAACAATCTCTGTATTTCCCTACAATGCAACAATATGAAAATGTTTCCTACAAGGTTAACCATTTCACAACACTAAATTATTTAGTGGCATATGTAGATTTATATAAATAAAAAATATCTACAAATAATTCAAAAGCACAACATTTTATATGTATGAAATTTTTACAACCAAACAAGTACACAGCGCTTTCAACAAGGATATTCTCACACACACCCACACAACCTTGCAACTCGTTGAGGGTCACATGTTGCCATGAACTTTCCGGGAACTTTTGGTTATAAAATATTTTCACTGAAATACTTAAGTAGAATATTTCGTATGAGGTTTACGTAAGCTGTATGCATACATACAGACATACATAATACACATATGTAAATACTTGCATACATATGTGTAAACTTTCTGCACGCAGACTGTATACAAGAAAATAAATTTGTTATAATAGTATACCAAAATATGTACCTAGAAAAGTTTGCATTTAAGTAACGTGTATGTATGTACGTACACATGTAACATTTGCTGTTTGCTAAACCATGTCGTATGCGCAACATTTTCCATTGTTGCTTTGCTTCTTTCTCTGCATGGCAATTTTCAACAATAGCGTTTTTCTTTAGATGTGTACATTTGTTGGTATGTTTGTATAGTTGTGCGCTCTTTTTGAAGGCACGTCGTAGTACAAACAGGTCTTGTTTTGGCTTGGAATTCTAGAGAGTGGAAGTAAATTAGTGAAAATGTGCTTTTAAAAGCGATAATATAATTTTACTAACACAAAGGTTCTAAATTTTAATGAAATAAAAAAAAGATCTTACAAAGAGCCCAAAAAAACTGCTGTGAACCATTTATGGAAAGTTCATTTTAGTATATTTCATTTCCTTTAATTTATTGAAATTTTATTTACATTAATTTATTTTATTTTTATAGATATTTTTTATTACTTATTTTAGTCTATGTTATTTTAAATTATAATTTTTGGATATATTCTACTTTATTTTATTTCATTTATTATATCTAATTTTATTCAGGTTTTTTCACTTTATTTTTAATTTAATGTTATTATTTTTTTATTTTATTTAAATTTGTTTTATATTAATTGTTTTTAATTTATTTTATTTCATACAATTTAATTTTATTTAACTTTCTTTAATTTAATTTAATTCAATTTTATATAATTTAAATTATTTTTATTTATTTTATTCATTTGGTTTATCTTTATCTGATAGACTGTGTAGGCATAATACTGGATCCAAGGTTACTCTAGATGAACTATTATGTCACCCAGATGTTATCTGGACACCGATACTTCCAAAATTACTTACATGAAGTAAGCAAGACGGAAGAGCCGTCCTGTATTAACAATGACGCTACCGAAGAGACAAAATGCACACAGGCAGGCAAGGCCTCTTGCTGTGGACAACATCGTTCTTGGAATTCGTCAGAGGGAGGCAAACTGGAAACATATAAGAATCTTTTTGGAATATGTACCACATATGTAGGAAAACTTGTGAACTGGACGCAGGTGCTAAGATATAAATCACCAGACCAAAGAGAAATAAGGAAATACGCCAATCTGAAGAAATGTCACAGCAGTTTCAGGGTAGACACGGAGCTCTACAGGTGTCACTTAACAATGTAATGATGAGGCGGGGGCTTATGTTGTTAATTTTAATCAATTTCACTACATTATTTTACTTTATTATGAATCACTTTGTTCTAGTTTTTATTTAATTAAATTTTTTATAATATTTAATTTAATTTTTTTAACAATTTCTTAGTTTTGTTTGTAAATTAATTAATTTCTTTATTTTATTTTAATTCATTTGATTTTATATTATTTTATTTTAAATTTTAAATTTATTTAATTTTATTATATTTGAATGTGTTTTGTTTTAATTAAATTTCTAATTTTATGTTAGTAATAAAATAATAATGATAATAATAAAAAGAATAATAATAATAACAACAACAACAACAATAATAATAATAATAATAATAAATATTAATAAAATAACAGTAATAATAATAATAATAATAATAATAATAATAATAATAATAATAATAATAATAATAATAATAATAATGATATAATAATAATAATAATAATAATAACAATATTAATAATAATAATAATAATAATAATAATAATAACAATATTAATAATACTAATAATAATAATAATAATAATAATAATAATAATAATAATAATGATATAATAAAAATAATAATAATAATATTTGTATAATATTTAATTTATTTTACATTATTTTACTTTATTTAATTTTGTTATCTATTTAATTTAGTTCTGTTTTATTTAATTTACTAATGCGTCATTTTATTTATTTTAATTTATTTTACTATTTTATTTTATATTATTATATTGCGTATTAACGTAATTTTAGTTAAATTCAAGTTAATTTTTGATATTTGATTTAATTTTTGTTTCCATTTATTTTTTAATATTGTTATTAAGTTAATTAATTTCCTTATTTAATTTATTTTAATTTTCTTTCATTTTATTTCATATATATATATATATATATATATATATATATTATATATATATATTATTTTATTTTGAATTTTGATTTTATTTAACATAGTTCTATTTTACATAAATTTTTAATTTAATAATAACAATAATAATAATAATAATAATAATAATAATAATAATAATAATAATAATAATAATAATAATAATAATAATAATAATAATAATAATGATAAGAATAATAATAATCATTAAAATAATAATAATAAAATAACAATAATAATAATAACAATAATAATAATAATAATAATAATAATAATAATAATAATAATAATAATAATAATAATAATAATAATAACAATAATAATAATAATAATAATAAAAATAAAAACAAAATTTTATTTTCTTTTACTTTTTTACTTTATTTAATTTTGTGTTACTTATTTCATTTTATTTTTTAACTAATTTTTTTAACTTTTAATTTATTTTATTTATATTATCTATCATTACTTTAGCTTGCTTAATACCTATTTGCAATTTTATAAGCAACTATACACATTAAATTAATTTTTGAAATTTTTAATAAACATAGCGTACTTTAAAATTTGGTTAATTGTATATATTTGTAAAGATGTCGGTTCGCATTACAGCTGACAGTTTCAATACAATGATTTATCACTTCGCCATGCAACTGGTTATTGTTTAAAATATGTACAATTAATTGCTTAATTTAAAATGATATGAAAGAAAATAATGTACAATTTTATTACAAAAAAAAGTGGAATAAATTTTTAAATATATTCCTTTTAATACATATGCACTTGTAAATTTTTTTGTTGATTTTGCTTATATTTAGCTTTTTTTTATTTTTTATTTCAATACTTTTTTAAAAATGACATTCAACTTTGAACAATAAAACGTAATTAAAATTCGCTAACCAGTTTATGATTATTGTTATTATTTATTTATTATATTTTTTCTTTCTTTTTGATTTTTTATTTCGGTTTTGTGTTTTTGTTCAGTTCACAATCAAAATGTCATCATTAACTTGTTTCATTGCTTTGCCACACTTAAATATAGAGTGAATTACCTCACCACTTTTGGCGGTTTATTGATATTTTCTTAATATAACGCGCTTTATTTGCATGCACTAGATATTTTTGATTTTTAATTTAAATTTTTTTTATTTCTAATTTTTTTTGCTATGCGATTTTTAGATTTTCTAGTTCTGAGGTTTCTTGTTTTTTATTTTTATTTTTTTTTTTTCGTAGAACCGGTTTGTGGCGTAACCGGAAATTGAAAAATAATTTCTGTGCGAAATAAATAGCAGATTAAGAAATGAAATACTATTTTTGTGTGAAGTAAAATGACAAAAGCGTAATTTAAAATCTAAGCTTCAGCTATGACCTCTCGGCATGACCTAGCAATGTCATAGAAGCTCAAGAACAGATGTTTTGTTTAAGATTTAAAACTTTAAATATTTTAATATAGTTTGAATGGGGCGAAAAAATGAACTAATATATTTGTGGCTAAAAATTGCTCGCAAGCTAACTGTTGTGGTACAGTTATAGGCCTCACATATTTAATTTATTTTTTTAATTTATATTTTAATATATATTTTAATTTTTATTTTATTTTGCATTTCGTAATTAGTATTTTTTTCCCAAGTCCAAAATATTAATGCGCTAAAAAAAAAAAATTGTTTAAAATTATTAAATTTCAAATACCACAAAACTGATATTAAAGCCCATTACTATTAGCGTTGCTCTCATCCCCCAGTGTAAATGTGATACAGCCAATTACAAGTTAAATCAATTGAGAAAACCAAACAATTTCATTTAGCTGTCAGTCAGAGCTTTAATTGAGCTTTAATAACGAGTTGGTAGGTAATCGCTGCCGACGGCTATAGCTACCAATCAGTAATCGACAATCGGGTAATCAAAGCCAATTGCTCTTATGTACACACAAACATATATATATGTACATACATACATTTATTCGCATAAGTAAATTTAAGCTTCGATGTATATGACTTAATACATGCTGTACATAATTACCAGCCGCGAAGGTAAGTGAATAAAGCAACTGTGTAATTGCGGTACTTAAAGTGAAACGAAGTGTGCCAAAACACACACACAAACAAAACGGTAAAAATAAGTATTAGGAATGCCAAGATTAGTTGGAAAATTTAATTTTTAGTTGAAAAGTAATCCCGAAACACCAAAAGTACACTTCGAGATTCAGCTATCCACATAGAGAGGTAATCATTTGGTGCGTGGTCCGGACTATAAGATGGATGCATAAGAAACTCCAAACCAACTAAGCTCTAGAAGCTTCTGGCGAGTTACTATCTATGTGTGTGACGGTCTGGCTTTATCCTAATGAAACACATTGCACTTCTATTGTACAAATTAGGGCACTTATGGGTGATAAGAGGGCAGCTAATTGTGTGTCAGTCCCAGCAAACACTCAACAAAACCTTTCTGGCCGATAATACTGGCTTGGGGAACGGCTCACTGTCCTTCGACCACGAGCGTTTTCATTTGGCATTGCTTTAAGAGATTCGCTCTTTTATCACCAGTCATAATCCGCTTCCAAAATTGGGCGATTTTGTTACGACTTAGCAGCGATACGCAGATGTTGCACCCATACTTCAAGCTTCTTTGTGTATTCAGCCTTTTTCAAGTGGCTCCAAGTGGTGTCTCCTAATTTACAAATGAACTGTCGGCCTGCTGATGTAAAGCTGCAAATCCCGAAAATTTAGGAGCGTTAAAATCCCGGTATTGCCAACACTGATATATACATATTTATGTATGTACCATTATTCGCATCTGAGCGAGCGCGCATGCAGATAATGGCAGAAAAGTTTATTTGCGAAAATTCGCATCATTTGACAAATTTTTAAGTGTGCGATATGAATTCGATAACAAACACACATACAAATATTATATGTACATATGTACACATACATACACTCATTATAAACAACTTCTGTTTGCCTGAATTTTGTGCCAAAACAAATTAAATTGTGCTTATTTAATTTTAAATGATTTTATCGTCTGCCAACGAAAATTGCCGACCATTATTCACACTCGTGTGTGTGCGTGTGTGTGTGTGTCCGTGTGTTTACTTGCATGTGGCAACATAACGTTGTTTAACAGCTATGTTAACTGCAGCCACTACCATGTGGCATAATCCTCTTCTGACCACTTGGTGTGTTTTACGAAATTCAGGGAATAAATGATGCTTACGATGCTCTGCAAGGCAATCGAAGGAGAAATTTCCAAGAAAACAATAACGTACCGCACTGGGAGCTGGGCAGTGACAGAGTTATTGTTCCACCGACTCCTCCTCAACTATGTCCCCGAAGCTGTGGCAGAAGTCGTTTAAGAACCATCCTTCTATCATGAAACTCCATAAAACAGTGTCCGGTTATTACAATGATGGTTATACTTATGGAGCTCTATTTACCTCGATTAATATACGTGGATTCGCTTTACTCTCTGTTGTTGGCCCTACTGGTGATGGCTAGTCTTAGCAGATACCGAGGAAAGCGTATGTATGCCCACTTCATGTGTAGAGTTTACCTTAGTCAAGGCTGTTCCCTTTCATGCCAGTTCGTTGGCTGCGCAGTTCCCTGGAATGTTCCTGTGACCAGGGACCCAAACTACGGTCGTTTTGCATATAGTCGAAAATTTGTTTAAGATCTTTGTGCATTTTATTGCCACCATGAAGGTGGTGTAATTGCATTGGAGAGACTTAATGACTGCTGGGCTGCCAGAATATATTGAAATAGGTTGTGTTAACGTATCAGAAACAAGGAACAATGTTGCGGCTTCCGTTATCGCGGAAGACGCTGCAGTGGTCGGAAAGCCTTTTGCTTAATTCTATAGCAAGAGGTTCAGAGTAAACCCCACAACCTACTTTGTCTTCCGTTGGTTAAGATGGCCACAGATTTTTGATACAGAACTGCTGCTGTTTCTCATTCGTTCCTCACTGTGATTTTTGTTGAGAAAGTGTTGTCGAAACAGAGGACGGAAGTGGTGTAGTACACTTCTTCCGAGCGGTTCCTCCATGGTTGAGTTGCATTTAGAGTTAGTCAAACTTAATATATAACATATTCTAGTTTCCTTTTTTTTATATTTGCATTGGCATGTATTAGCTCCAAAAGCTCACCAGCGAAACGAAACTGTCTCAATTTCATTTTCACATATTTGTGTATACGAGTATAAATCTTAATGTGTACCTGTGACTCTGTTAAGTAATTGCAATCGTTAAAACACGAACAATCATCGGCTAACAACGAGCAAGTAACGAGACGACAGTTGATCCAATAGTACACTACAGAGGAGTACTTATTGGTACCATATAGTCCAAAAATGTTTGCAGGGATGCACGTACACATGTACATAGACATGCATGTATCTGTATATGAATCATTTTTTGTATCTTAAAAAATATGTATTTAAATTGACGATCTTTTTTAGAAGCTCAATTTGCAAACAACATCTCATAGACTTGCCACCTATGTACATTGTGGCAGCTCAATTTCACCTTCTTCTTTTTGCTGCCATTTTTTTTGCAGCTTTTCACTTTCCATGTGTGCTTGCCACTAATTGACATTTGTAGAATTCGCGAATTTCTTGAAACAATAGTAATTTTTCAAAAAGTATGTACGCATTTTTACTTTTATTATTATATTTTTCCGATTGTAGCTGGTATTTACTCACTTAGATATTTTTTTGTGTAAATATGTAAATATGTTAATTATGTGAATGAGAGTAAATTTTACTTGAATGTGTATTTTATTTGCTTTGTTTTCAGGTGAAATGGTACTAGTTTGGGGTTTTTGTTTTAAGTGGGACGGTCAAAACTAAATAAATAAATATCTTTTTAATAATCATTTGCGGCCACAATAGCCGAGTGGTTAGCAATTGCATACTGCTATCCTAAGGATCAGGATTCGAGCCCCAAAATTATAGAAAATTAATTTTTTTAATATAAGACGCCCTTAGGCAGGGAATTTCAAGGCCTCCAGGTGTATTTCTGACATGGAATAAAAGATCCTCATAATCCTCCATCAACCGTTCGTAAGCGGCTTTAAATAAACTGTACATCCCACGGAGGGCGTTTCGATTAGGAATCGTATATTAAGCTCAATTAAATTGAGCTTAGGTTTATAGCTTATGCCCCCTTTTTCGCAGCTGAGTTGTTTATGGTTCGATTCGCTTAAAATTTTGTACGATGCAGCCAAAAGAATGCTGCTAGATAAACATTTAGAGTGGTTTTTCTTTCCCAGATAACAGGTTCGATTTTGCTGAAAGGCTAAAGAGCGGACTTCTCCGCCTGACAGGTGTGGGCAATTAATCACCATGAAATCCTCGATAAAGCCTTAATTCTTTCAACTTTCGGAGAGTTAACGAAAAGCAACCGCCAAAAAGACCAAACAATGCGACTTCTCACTTAGTGAGAGATTTCACAAAAGCGTGAGCATTCAAGTTTCTACAAAGATACTAACTGAAAGGTGCCGGCACTAGCTCGTCAAAATCTTGATAATGTCTTAACCCTTTCACTAACTTTTGGACATGTTTTTAAGTTATAGTTATTAGTTAGATTATGCTATTCGAAGCACGTGGTGTGAAGTACTCATTACAGACTACTGTTTAGTACCATTCCAGAGCCTTAAAAGCGGTTATCTTTTGCAACAGTAATTTTTGAACATTCTCTACAGTATTGAAAGGACGGCAGATGGATTCTTATAAGGATCTTTTATTTCATATCAGAAATACACCTGCAATTATTGGGTGTATGCATTAATTCGAGCGGTTTTCTAAGAGAGTATTTTGCTGGACGTTAATGGTGGTTTGCACTGTTTAAAAGTGGCAATTTCGACTTAGACGACGGAGAACGACCCGGACAGCCAAAAAAATTTCAAGACGAAGAAGAACTTGCAAAAGTATTAGGAGTTGATCAAGCAACCGTTTCCAGACGATTAAAATCATAAGAATTCATCCAGAAGCTTGGAAATCGGGTGCCTTATGAATTAAAGCCAAGAGACGTCGAACGTCGAATCTGCCTGTCGGAAATGTTGCTTTAAAGCCACCAAAAGAAGTCATTTTTGCATCGGATTGTCACTGGCGATGAAAAATGGATTCATTATGATAACCCAAAGCGCAAAGAGATCGTATGTGAAGTCCGGCCAACCATCGACATCCACGGCAAAGCCGAATATCCATGGTGCCAAGGTTAAGCTATGTATTTGGTGGGATCATAAGGATGTGCTCTACCATGAGCAATTGAAATCGGGTCAGACGTCCAATGGGGACCTCTACCGAAAACAATTGATTCGTTTGAAAAAGGTCATCGCGGAAAAACGACCAGAATATGCGACCAGACACGAATCAATCATTTTTCATCATGGCAACGCTCGGCCACATGTTGCAAGGCCAGTTAAAAACTATTTGGAAAACTGTGGGTGGAAAGTTCTACCTCACCCGTCTTATAGCCCTGACATAGCACCTTCCGATTACCACTTGTTCAGATCAATGCAGAATGCCCAAACCGGAGTACGCTTCACTTCAGCACAGGATACGAGAACTCGAATCTGGTCTTCAGAATAGCGGACTAACTACTTAGCTATTGCGTATCGACCTATTTAATTCAAAATGCAATAAAAGAGACCAACATTTATGTTTTAAATTATTTCTGTTTTTCTCCACGATTATTTCTTGACTTGTCTTCGCTGTTCTTCCTTTCTTGACACAATGCATAGACCGCTAATGAGCAAGTAAACAATATTTCCTACCAACTTCATTAGCAGTAATATTCTGTGCATAAGTTATATGATAGAAATATTAATTTCCCACAGTAGATTCCAAAAAAAAAAAAAAAAGAAATTAGCAAACATTAGTCAAGAAGCGCACTACGGTAACACCAAACGCATTTCTAATATTTCCTTAAATACACATGCAATAGTAATCGTCAGCACGTATGCGACTCTTATAGTTATTTGCTAACTTGCATGCAACAATCGGTGGCAACAGTGACGACGGCGGCGCAGTGTCGGCACGCATGCGCACTACGAATGACGACTAGTAGTCGTGTGTTGCACGTATGAAGTTTGCCGACCGCACGCTTGCCACTTTACTACTTTGCCACATTTCACATTGGGCTTATTAAGTTATGCTGCGCGCGCGCGCACTTGCGCATAATTTGTTGTAACTGAACAGTGCACAAAATGCAATCCCATCGTGACAGCTAGATGCGAACAATAATTGCGATCGGTTACATGATGTTGTTGTTGTTGAGAATGTTCAAGTGAAAGTAGAGAGTAACGGCGCTTGTGTGTTGTCGTGGTTGCCAACAGCCATATAAGGCCAAATGGCAAAAGTTACCACCATAACATTGTTGTTGCAACAACTGTTATTTTCTTCGATTGTAGGTTGTTGCGAATTCTGCGTGCAACTGTGCAACTATTGCATGTTTAAGTCATTGTTGCATTACTGTGTTGCACTTTGATGATTGCGTCTAATCGCCATTGCATTAATAACAATATTTACCGTTATTAAGAGTGCTTATTTAACGCTATAAATTTGTAGAAAGGGCTCGAGGGAGTTGCCTATGTAGCATGCAACATCATTGGATGGTGGTATGAGTGGTGAGGGTGTGAGTGTGTGCGAATGCGTGCTGTTATCTTACTAATGCTATCTACTAATTCAAACTTAATTGTGGGAAAATTGCTAATCGCAAGTTTGTAAGATGATTTCTACCACTTTTTATATATGTACACATATTTTTGTAAGTAATCATGTACATATGTATGTTTGCAATTGACAATAAGTTCAAGTGTTTCTGGATTTACTAATTCATAGGAAAAGAGTTCCTAAAATTATGCAATTCCAAGGTGGTTTCGGCCGAAAATCGCTTCAGCGGTTATAAAAAGCGCCAATTTAATATATAAGGTGGTCTAGTTACTGATACCTGGGGCATACTGAGCGTTAGGAGAGGGCGAACCCGATTCCACTATCGATGACGATGGAAAAGACGTTCCACTACCTGCTTATGAAGAAGTTCGACTAGCAATCGTCCGCTTGATTAGCAGCCAGGGCAACGGATTGCCGGACGAGCTACTCAAATACGGTCCTACAGAACTGATAAGGTACATGCATCCGCTTCTTTACAAAATATGGTTAGATGAAAACATGCCCGACGAATGGAACCTAAGTGTGCTCTGCGAAAAAAGGCGATCCCACAGTCTGCGTCAATTACTGTGACATAAGCTTCCCTAATAATACTACAATCCACCCACAAACAAACTGATTGGACCTTATCTGTGTGGCTTTAGACCTGGAAAATCAACGATTGGCCTGATATTCACCATGCGCTAAGTCTTGGAAAAGACCCGTGAAAAGAGGTTCGACACTCACCACCTCGTCGATTTTAAAGCAGCCTTCGACAACCCGAATAGGAGTTGCCTTTACGCCGCTATGTCTGAATTTGGTATACCCGCAAAACTTATATGGCTGTGTAAACTGAAGTTAAGCAACACTAAAAGCTCCGTCAGGATGGGGAAGGACCTCTCCGAGCCATTCGATATCAAACGAGGTTTCAGACAGGGTGATTCCTTATCATAGAGATGGTACAACCTTCTATACGAGTCTACAGCTACTGGCGTACGCCGTTGATATTGATATTATTGGTCTCGTCTACCGCGCCGTGAGTTTTGCCTTCTCCAGATTGGATCAAACAAACTATCGTCGCACTCGCGACTCGGCTTATACGTCGCAGTTGATAGTCATAACTTTGAGGTCGTAGATAATTTCGTCTATCTTGGAATCAGTATTAATACCAATAATAATGTTAGCCTTGAAATCTAACTCTCTTGACGAACGAATACCAAACTCTGCAAATCACTCATCTTTCCTGTCTTGCTATGTGGGTGGTGCGGAGGCATGGACGATGACATCATCTGATGAGTAGAGAGCGACCTGGTTTCACTTGGCATTTCCAACTGGCGTCAAACAGCGAAGAGAATAACCGAATGTCTCTTGTTTCTTTTATTTATAATTTCAACATTTTTGCGCCGAAATGTAGGCAACATTTTATTCATATTTCAAAAAAAATATTACATGAAATTCTTAACCAGTTAATTCCTTCATATTCTAAACCAAAATTTTTTGGTTTTTTACTGGCAATCTTTCGTATTAATTGTGTTTTGGGCAATTAGTTAAAAACAATGTTGAGGGGTGAACGATTAAAATCAATCAACATTGTTGTCAATAAAATATAATATGACATCTATTTATTTGTTGCAACATTTAATACACTCTGCACTTCCTGTTGTTGCATAAACAAGTAACAGATAACAGTTGAACGATTGACGACTTGGACTGAATGTGGCTTTGCACATACCCCATAATGCGAAATAAATGTATTCAATTTAAAGGTCTTCCGTTTGCTTACCACAGAGATCCACTACCAATGACATTTGACACAACCATTTCATGTTGCCACAAAACATTACATTGGCAAGCGGAAGTACACACCTTATCAGCGGTTGAGTGTTTAGCGAATTTGACTACTAAAGGGAAATATGATAAATGGGTTTAAAAGGAAAGTGTGAGTTGTCAAAAAATAATGTAGTTGAATATAAGAAAAAAAACGAAAAAAAAATAATAATAAAAAAAAAATTTAAGAAAACATATATGTTCACTGTACGTAAACACAAAAATGTAAATAAAAAAAATTTAGAAAATATAAAAAATCTTTGTAATAAAAATTCTACTAAAATATATTTATTTTTCACCTGCAACTATACGATTCACTGTTGTGAAACATTTTTGTCCTTCACATTAAATTTTTGCTCACTCACAGCCCACTGTTTGATATGGTTTGGATTCACTTAAGTTCGTTTTCTTTTTCTGCACAAATATTTACTAACATTTAACTATATATTTATGATTTATATACATACATTCGTATATATGTTTATAGGCTACGAGTAGTACAGGAAATGCTGCAAATGTTGCAAGCAAATCAAGTTGATTGGAAGTTTGCCTTTCCTCAACATTTGCATTGAAAGTGATTGAGTTTCATATTTCATTAGCATACGGTTGATTGAATGTGGCAACACCGCAAATAGAAAAAGTTAAATAAAATTAAAGAGCAGCATAAACAACGAATACAAAAATAAGAGTACCTTGACAGTGATAATGTGACGCAATCGATTATGCAATAACTTGAGAGGAGTTTATAGAGATCTAGGGAAATTGTAAAAATTGTGGTTAAGAGTTTAGTAGTTATAGTGGGCGACTTTAAGGTAGACCAAAATATTATTATTTATTACTTTTGTGAATTTAAAAAAATATTAATCATACTAAAAAACTTTCTAATAATCGGACAAATGTCTTCTTTAACACAAACAAATGCCAAAATAATGAAAGTGTAGCTCTACTAAATCAGCCAAGGCAATAACTGTGAAAATGCTCAACTAATATTTAATTTAAATTACTCAATTTGTTGTTATGAAAAATCAACTTATTCAAATGATTTTGTTACGCCTCAGCGCCATGTTATCGATACCAAAAGAATATTTTAGTGTTGAAATCACACAAACTTCTCGTTAATGTTAATTTGAAAAAAAAACTGTCTGCTATGTTATTAACAGCATACTTCAATTTTAACATTTAACATTATCTGTTAACGATTTAACATCATTGGTTAACGATTTAACATTAACTGTTAACGATTTAACATCATTTGTTAACGATTTAACATACTCTGTAAACGATTGAACATTAACAAAACTTTTCGTTTCGGCTAAAAAAAGAAATAAAATTTATTTTTATTATCATTTACATTTCCAAATGTTTAAACCGAATCGATTGAAATTTTTTGGTCTTGACTCTTTCAAAATTGCAATTAAATTATGTGGAATTTAAACACCATTGTTTGCTTTCTACCCAGTAGGATTTAACAAGAAGTTTTGCAATAAATTCTAAATCTCCCATTCCGACTTAAACAGGCATTTCGTACCAGCACTTGAAACAGCCGCAAAGAGATGCTTCATTTTTGGTAAAGCTATTCAGAGTCAGACCTTGCCGGTTTGGCGGGAAATAGGTGAAGTCATAGAGCATTTTTCTATTGGAATTTTGGTCCCAACTTACAGCTATGTAGGTAAGACAAAACTTGGTTGTTTCTCTCTTTAATATTTCTAATTTTTATGATTGGCTTTGTTTATGGAGCTTTATAAATTTCAATCAATTAATTTTTTAAGATTTATTTAATACTTGCTGTCATCTTGTGTATAACAAACTAGGCTCATTCCTGTCATGTCACTGGCTTTGTCATAGGGAGTCTCTACTTAAAGTTTCTGGAATCACAATATGTACTGCCTAGACAATACTTTGTCTTACCAAAAAGTTGATTTCTGTTTGAACTATCCAATTTAAGTCTTAAATCAGTTTAAAATAACTCAGTACCTACCGCTAACATAAATCACGCTCAAGCTTGTGCTTTTCGGAAACTTCTGTCGTGATATTCTTAAGACTTTCAAACGTCGAAAAATTGGAGCTTGCTCTGCCAACATATTGGGTAATTGAAACCAAACCAGAAATGGACATAGCAATGTTTAGAACAAGCTCAAAACACCGGCAAATAAACCGGACTATATCCCCCCAGGTTTTGATTGCAATAGTGGTAAACGTCAAAATCTAAACCGAGGGTTAAAAATCTCTCTCTCCCCCTATTTATATGTCTACCCAACTCAGCTAGCATATTGTTGTGTGATATTCAAGAGAAAAAGCAACAGTGTACACGGTCTTGTCGCCACCAAAGTTTAATTTCAGTGTCGTCTGCAAGTGTAAGAAAGTTCTGCGCTTGCTGGCAGTTGAGCTCGATAACCTCATCATCTAAGTCCCTGATCACTGAAATACTTTCAGTAACAATAAAAGTGTTGAACAAGTCTAGAGCTTCTTTTATTTAACCAATCCAAAGCGGAGTTAGAAATGATGAGTAGAGAGAGAGAGAGAGAGAGAAGTACACAAACAATTTGAACAATTAGCACAGATACAGAAACAAATAGAAATCCACAACCGCTTGCTTGTTTTCTAATCTCTCTGTGAACATCCTGCTCTCTCATAAGCTCTACATGGAACACTTGGAATTCATTAGTTGCTTGGCATTCCGAAAAGTAGTAGTTTACGACGATAAAATGTAACATCATAAGTTAAAATCTCTCGGGTATCACTTCCACCTTCCTGCTTACAAAACTTCTGTGCTAATTCAGCTTGTTTCTAATATGCTTCTTGATACTACTTCGCGTCGAATGGGCCAGCTAATGAAATAAGAAAATTTTGAAAAGAGAATGTACTTTTACGATAGTATTCTTTTCATTTATGGCCAAAGGTTCGATAATCCTGGAGTCCAAAGTCCATGCGATTTCTTTCGACAAATCTAGTAAAAAAATATCGGACGCAAATCGGCAAGTGTTTCGATTGCTAACTTGATGCGAAAGGTAAGGTTCCTGACGATACTCTAACCCATCAAAGCAACAATACAGACACCTGGAAGGCAAAGAAGGGAGCACTTTGAAGGCGCAGGAGATATTTGTAGAACCAGAAAATTTTTTTTTTGATCTCATTATAAGATGAAGACAGTAACCACTGGAACGAGCTGCTCCTCAAATTTTTGGTATGCGTCTTGATGTTCCAAAAATGGAGGGACCTACAGTTTATTCTGAGTCGCCTTCGAACGGCCAATGCATTTTTATGAGGAGCTTTTTTATTTCATACCAGAAATACACTCGGAGGACTTGACATTCCCTGCCGAGGGGCGATCGCAATTAGAAAAATTAATTTTCTATAAATTTAGGTGTTGGTCAAACCAGGACTCCGGGCCTTTAAAAAGGCAGCATGCAATACTGATCAGTCGACTATTGCGGTCTTCGATTGCACTTTATAAAACCGAGTTCCCTTCAGTGTAACATACAACCGCTGGAAGAAGCAATCATTGATTATGATTAATTTAATATTTTCCACTCACTTTGCGCTTTAAGTCCCACATAGGTATAACCTCAAATTATGTAGCGTATAAAATATCCTGTGTCCATTGCTATTATGTGAATTATTATGTTTACTACAGCCACGAGATGATTGCGGCGTGAATAAGCATACCGAGTAAGGTATGTGGACTTACATGTGGCTTGATGCACGTGGAACTGAATGAACACATCAGCTTTAGCATCATTATCATCATCATCATCATCATGGTTAGCAGGTTGAAGTGCGCAATGCTCAACGGACCGACCTTTTACACAAACCTGTGCAAGTGAGCAAGATTGTGAGGATGTGAAAGTCAACTAAATGTGGTTAAATCTAGAGGTATTTATACCATATATTATATGTATGTATATACTATGTACTACACATAACATATACTTATACACGTGAATGAAAGGTCACGTTACAGTCAGCTTGCCCTTAGGACTGTTGGTGGGAGGCTATAAAATATTTTGCGCAGTTGATGGACCAAAAGCACTTGAAAGTATAAAAGTGGGTAACATATTTAAACACAAATATACTAACCTGTGCGTGTACACGTATGTATGTATGTATGTATTCATTGCACACAACTGCCGGCAAAATAGCAACTCTAACTAAGCCTGCGTGTTTCTGTGTTGGCAGAATAAATGCAAATAGATTCAAGGTCTGACAGTTGTGGGTGACAGTGATGAGGTGGCTGCGCCAACAAAAACACTAACTAACTAACAGTTGAATGGAAGCTGTGTGCGGTCGTCGCTACATTTCCAACGCGAATACGGTTTGCTAGTAGTCAACACGGTCATAGGCAGTCAAAGTCAAAAGCGTACACAAAGTCAAAGTCAAAGTCGTCGTTGCGGGGGGCAAGGGCAGATGCAGCAGCAGCAGCAGCAGCAGCAGCAAAAGCAGTAACTACAAGCGATGGAAAGCGCTTAAGTGCTCACTCGACGCGGATTAAAATCGATTCGACTGTGCGGCGGGCCGCATTGACCGCGACGACATAAAAATATTAAAATAGAGGAGAAAAATTAAGTACAAAATACCTTGGGGTGAATATTTAAATTGGTTGCATTAAAGTGAGACAAGACGGCGGTGGTGGTGGTGGCAAGTTGTTGAAAAGCACTAAATGACGTTGCATTGTCGGGGCGTGTGTGTGTGTATGTGTGTGTATTTTATGCACGAAAATGGGTCGCAGCCTCAGCGTTGTCAGAGTTGAGTTTTTTGTTCCCTATAAACAGCGAAAAACACACCTCTTTCTTCTCAATTTGTTGCATGCAACAAGTTATTCATTTTTCAGCATTTTTCAGCTGTTGGCTAAAAATGAGTTCGTGTGTGTAATGGCATTAGCGGCAAAACTTTTGAAGACCAGTTAAAATGAATGCGCGCACAGCGTTTAGACAAAGTCATGCAACATTTTTTTTTTGTTTTTTTTTATTTTTTTTTGGAAATATTTTTTTTTTACCATTTTCTGCACTTTGCGAAACTTGTTTGTTCAACTGGTTTTCAAAAATTGTTAAATGTCATACTTTTGTTGAGTGCAATTAAAAAATTGTTTACGACTTGTTAAACTTTTTTTCTGTTTTTCTTTTTTTTTTTTTAAATGTGCAGCTTGAAAATTTGTCAAGAAAAAGGCTAACAGAAGAAGAAGCAGAAGAAGAATCATCTTCATCATCAACGTCATACGTAAATGGCGGCAAGCGTCAAAGAGTCTGCGCCTGACACAGCATTTTTTGTTTTTGTTTTTGTAAAGATGAGGTGTCTGAAGCGCTTGCAGTTACGTGTTTACATGTCACGCAGTTTATGCGAGCGCTTAATTGGTATGTCGCAATAATGCAAGCCTGCGCTCACTTGCAACTGTACTGTAAATAAGCGAAAGCGAAAGCAAAAGCAGGTGCTTAAATATTTCATTAAATGTAATTTAATAATTTACAGAAAATATGTGACAAGTGGATTATGTAAGTGGCAATGAAAGTTAGCTTTCGGATGTGAGGAACATAAAATAAAAAAAATAAAAAAAAATAAAAAAAATTATAAAAAGAATTAAAAGAATCAGGGAAAATGGTTTCAAGGGCTTCAAAATCACGTATATGTATACTAGAGCTCAAGATTTTGTTCGAACATTTTCGAGCAGCTCGTGCTTTTAAACAACGAGTACTTGCACACTCCCTTATTACTCATTGCTAAAAGGATTTGGTGCCCAAGTCCGAGCAATTCGAGAATAAAAAAAATTTACTCGAAAACCTTTTGCCTATAAGGTGGATGCATGAAAAACTCATAACCAAGCTCACGGTGCTTCTGGCGAGTCACTATATACATATATGTGTGGTCTGATGTTATTCTGATGAAATACAATTGCCATTCGGTTAGCCAAAGCTGAGCGCTTCTGGGCGATTATTTCCTTCAGACGTGCTAACTGCTGACTTAATATGTTGGAATTATAAGTTTGGCTTATAGTGGCTGATTCCTTGCCAATTTCTCCAAATACACAGCAAGAGCTTTCTGGCCGTCGATACTCGCTTAGAGATCGTTTGAGCCGACTTACTGCTCTTCCTGTCCGTTTTTGTTTGACGTTGCTGTAAGTGACCATTTTGTTACGATTCAGCAGCGATTTGGAGATGAAAACTCGGCTCCCAAACATCGAGCTTCTTTGAGTATCCAGCCATTCTTAGCTCCTGAGCAAATGAAAACTGCGCTCGAAAGATGATCAGATTAGATGATTTCCACTATTTTTGCGACATTTTCGACAAGCAGTTGTGACATTATCGGAACGAAATCGATGAAACCAGTATCAGAACCACTGACTTTAACAGAATCAATACCATAAACACTATTCAAAGCTGCCTACGTACCAAATTTCAAATGTAATATCAACCATAAATTCAATTTTTTTTTTGAAATAAGATGATCCCTGGTCCAATTTCTAAAAGGAAAGGACATAAATTGACCAAAAAATTTCATCAAAATCGATCCTAACATTTTGAAGGACAAACATACACACTGAATATCACATTTAATGTTCTTAAATTTAAACAAAAATTAAATTAGTACAAAGTGTAAGCCATTTTTCGACATATTCGGCATTCCTCTCTTTACAGGTGGTTGCAGCCAATATCTTTGTCCACTTATCCGTCGGTTTAAAACCTTTTTCCACCAATTTATAATTTTAGAACGGTAAAGAGGGTTCAAGAACAGGGGAATACGTGAGATAGTTTAGCATAGCTCGTCACAGAGCGCATTTACGATTTTCGGACCTTTTGTCAGTCAAAATTGAAGGTCTTTCGCTTCTCTTTCCTCGACGACTTGGCAGGGCACTTTGACGAAACGTGCTGTCGACGTATTGACCTAGAACCGGTCTCGTTGCAAGAGGGAAGAAGAGGACTGGTTACACTACCGTGCTGCCAATATGACGAAAATAAAATCCCTCTGGCCGAGAGAGCTGCAATAGACTTATTTTCTGGATATGACTCGCACTTTACAAATCTCATACCATAATTTTTAATTTTTTCTTTCATTATTACGTCAGTTATTCATTTATTTGGTGACCTCGATAGCCAAGTGTTCAGCATTGCGTACTGCTATTCGGAGTGCCAGGGTTCGAGTCCTGCTTTGACCAACATCCGATATTATAGAAATTAATTGCAGTCGCTCTTTGGAAGGGAGTTTCATGTTCTCCTCATCAAAATCCATTGTCCGCTTGGAGGTGGTTCAGAAAAAACTCCATTTGTCGAAGAAGCTCGGTTTACAAAGCGCCAATTATATATATATATATATATAATATATAATTAATATATTTTTAGCAATATTTTAGTCATGGTTAACGACGTTCCGCGGTAAATTTTCCTATCTGGAAATATTTTTACCCATTGTAGATACAAATTCTTCCTCAACAACATTCTCTTTGGGTATTTGCGTTGAAGAACATAAAAAAAATATTCATTAAATATTATTATAATAATGTTATCTCAAATTCTGTGAATTTCAGAAAATCTAATTAGCAAATGCTGTTATCCTTAAAAAAAAAATAAAAACAACAAGCTTCGACAATTTTAATACTCTCGATTATTATTTGTTTTTATAATGGCTTGCGGCTGCTACTGTGGAAATCTTTACGCACATACATAGCAGTCATGTGTTGTAGCAGGGGAATGTGGTAAATTTACCAGCAAAAACAAGGAATGAGAGCGTCTGTGGTGGCTTAAAGGATACAAGTTTGGTTAGAGAAAAGTTACGCCGGCTCTAAGTGGCTACAGTAATTCGTGCGTTAAAGGATTATATACGTATGAAGTTTTGAAATGCGAAATATATGTACACATAGGACACATACATAATAATGGCGGAAAACTGTGGAAAATTTTATAAATATTTATTTAAAGAAGTAGAGTTTGAGTACTCTCGCTGATAATATCTCATCTACATACAAATGTATGTGTGTATATTATAAATTACACATACGCGTACATAACAGTGAGATTATAATTTCTTTCATTTAATTTTTTGCGTTGGTTTCATAATACATTCTTTTATACATACATATATAAACGTGTATAATATAATATATTTATTTTTCATGACAACAGCTTAACAGGAACTCCACCTTGTTATCTGCGTTAGGTAGTGCTTAAGAGATTATTTATTTAATTTTACAAGATTTTATTTGACAGCTAATTTGAAATGGGTAATACAGACGCCGGCGGCGTTCTAACCGAGTTTAAAAATAAAATTTCAATTAGCTTTAGCTCACAGCTATTATTTATGCTCAGTAGGACGACTTATTGTTGTGGGTTTATGCTTTGACATAAATGCAAAGTGCTAATTAAAAGGTGAATTTGGCACAAAGGATATACAGGATGTAAGAGAGAGGAGAATTTATTTTCGTCTGAGCTTAACATGATTTGGAGATTAAAATTAAGGGAAATATTTACAGATAAAATAAAAAATTAAATGATATGAAATAAAGTACAATAATAACAAATTTGTAAAATAAAATTAAATTTAATTAAATATTATATTATATAAAAAAAAATAATTTAATTTATACTAAAATACAATAATGTAAATTCAAATTATATATACAAAAAAAATATATATATAGTAATCCGTAATTGTAGTTTGCCTCTTGAAGTTTTTTTTTCAGCAAATGGAGGCACCTACAATTTACGCTAAGCCGCCTCCGAACAGTCGATGGATTTTAATAAGGAGTTTCGGTTTTCATATCAGCAGTACACTCAGGAGGCCTGACATCCCCTGCCGTGGGGCGATCGTTATTAGAAAAATTAACCTTCTATAATTTTGGATGTTTCTCGAACCAGAACTCGACGCCTGGAATTACGTATTGCAGTACACAATGCTAACCACTCGGCTATTGCTACCTATATGAAAGGTTGGTCAACAGAGACAGCGTTACACATAGTGGTATCATATATTGAGAAAGCTATCTCGGTTAAAGATACGACCTAGTAGCTTTTCTGGATATTGAGGGTGCCTTCAGTTGAGCTTTCAACACCAATGCTCTCAGGAATGGATATTTGGGACTCATTCGAGTAAGGTGGCTAGCTGGTCAAAAAACTAAGAGAAAGGAAGAGTAAGGCGCCCTTGGCCCTTTATATCTGTAAAAGTGCGATAGGCCTGAAATGGGGTACAAACTAGTGCGCAGTTGTAAGGCTTACACTTCTCTATAGAGTTATAGTTTGGTGACCAGCACTCGCGAAAAAATCAACCATCTCCAAATTCGATATAGTGTAGAGAACAGCGCCCCTGTGATTTATCGGAGGACTTCGTACCACACCAATTTGTCATATATGTATATACATATATGCTATAGTGATTTGATCTGGCAGACTCCGACAAATGATCGTTTAAATGCACCAAGGCATTTGTGTATCGAGTTTGGTTGAAATATTTCGAAAACTGATATGGCTAAATCAACTCAAATCGTTATTCTGTGGGTTGGCCGATCTCTTCTTCCTCTGTTACTTATATTCTTCGGACCAAAATTAATATACTATATTATTTACATTTATAATAATACATAAAACAAAAAATAAATAAAATACAATTAAATTACATGAAATAAAATTAAATTAAAAAAAGTCAAATCAAACAAAATAAAGCAAAAAAAAAAATTAAATCAAATGAAATAAAATAAAATAAAATAAAATAAAATAAAATAAAATAAAATAAAATAAAATAAAATAAAATAAAATAAAATAAATTAAATTATATTAAATTAATATAAAATAAAATAAATAAAACAAAACAAAATAAAGTAAAATAAACTTAATTAAAATAAAATTAAATTCCATAGAATTAAAAAAAAATAAAATTAAGTTAAATAGACTAAAAAAACAAATTAAATTAAAATAAAATAACTTTACTTAAAAGAAAATAAAATAAAATTAAATTAAATACAACAAAATCAAATTAAATTAAATAGAAAATATACAAACAAACCAGGGCTTTTAGCTCACTATAAAATAGTTAACATTAAAATTAAATTAAATTAAACTAAAGAAAATAAAATAAAATAAAATTAAATTATATTAAATGAAATATATATATAATTGGAACTTTGTAACCGCTGATGAGATTTTCGGCCGAGCTCCGCCTCCAATTTGTGGATTTGCGCCTAGATGTTTTTCAAACAAATGGAGGGACCTACAGTTCACAGCCGCCTCCGAACGGCTAATAGTTTTTTTATAGGGAGCTTTATTTCTTGTCAGAAATACACACGGATGGGTTGACATTCCCTGCTGAGAGGCGACCGCAATTACAAAATTTAACTTAAATTCTGATTCAAATTAATTTTCTATAAATTTTTGGATGTTAGTACGATAGGATTTGAACTGGAGCCTTCCGAATGGCAATACACAATGCTAACCACTTGTCATAAAATAAAATAAAACAAAATTAAATTAAATAAATTTAAATAAAATAAAATTATATACGATAAAATAAAATAAAATGAAATAAAGTAAAGTAAAATAATTAAACTAAAGTTAAATTGGATTAAGTTAAATAAAACAAAAAATTTAATTAAATAAAAAATAAAATTAAGTAATTTTAAACAAAATATAGTAAAATATAATGGAATAAAATAAAAAACAATATAATATAATATAATGGAATAAAATAAAATCATATATACCATATATATATATATATATACATATATATGTATATCCATCTAGCATTAACATGTTTATACAATTAAGCTCAAACCGCTATTATAATGATGATTTTCTCTATAGACATTTTCAAGTGCTTTGCGACATGACGGATTGTCAACTATATGCATATAGGTACATACATAAGCAGAAATAAATACACATATGTACACGTACTATATACTCTATACATGTAATGTAAATTTTTATATATACTTTATAGCTTTCTGCATGCGCATATGTACATACCTTAGTATATTTCTGCATATGTCATACCGCTAATTTGACAGTTGTCAATCAGTTGCTGCGTACATACATACATACATACATACATACATAGAATAGCATCACTAGCGCTTAATTTTTATCGCAACCAATGCGTGAATGCGTGAGCTTATGACAAAATTTTTTTACAGACAAGTCATTGTTAATGCTATACTAGGTGTATATACATATGTACATATGTATGTATGCACAGTACATGTTATATTATATGCCGCCCATTTTATCGCCGGCTGCTGTTTGTTTTCGCCGCTTATCTCACGCGCTTTTTACCACAAACGAAATTTCTGATAGCATAAACGTTTACAATAACGAACAAACATGAAATGCGATAAGAAAAAGGCAAAAGTGCATACAAACAAACAAACATATGTATATATTTTCACTTTCTATCAGACGCTTGTCTCTTTTTTCTTACAATATTTACAGCCAGTCAGCGAGAGCGTGCAGCTTTCTGTTTGCTTTGTTTTCTTTTTCTTATTTTTTTTTACCTTATAAAACTTATGTACGTACACGTATGTATGTATGTATGCACAAGTAAGCTTGAGTGTACGAGTACATTGTAATTAACTTAATCATATCAGAGAATGCAAGCATGCACGCATTTTGATATGCGCGTACACATGTCATATAACGGTGTTTTTTTTATTTTATTTGTAATTTCTCCTTTTCTCGTTGCTTCGTTGCACTTGCGCTTTTTAAATACATACATAAATATTTATTCACTTATTTGTTTTTTTTTTTGTTATCGGTCCACTCTTTCGCCATTGTTAATTTGCTGTAGCTTGAGTGATAAGCGCTTGTTTGTCATTTGTCTTTTAAAGCCAAACACAAACATCTGGCTACACAAATATATGCACATATGTATATACATACATATACGTATGCATATGTGACATGCGTACACATTTCCGTATTAAATATTATGTTATCTACAGTACCATAAGTACATAATGACCCATAATTGTGGTAATAAAAAATTTGTTGTCATTTTGGCTTTCGGCGCTGTAACGAATTGATTGAAAAGCGAAAAATGCTTTGGACAAGAAGAAGAAGAAGAAAATGCGGTGACACAATTTCCAAATGCAGTGGTAAGAAAATTAAATGCTTGTACAAACAAACATACTAACATTCAGTCGAACAAGTTAAATAGTAGTGGTGGCGGAAAATGAAAGTCAAAAATGTCGTAATAAACACAAACATACATACATACATATATACATAGGTACACATGTAGTAAGTCACTTGTAGGCGTTTGCAATGCAACAGGTTTCCCAAATGCTTACAGCTTTTGTAGTTAGCACATTCGTTGCACTGTTGACGTTGAAAAATGACAACAACAGTGTTTGTGTAGCAATATTCCCGGCTCATTTGTAAGCATCGTTGTAAAATACGATAAGCTTTGAAAAATTATGTTGGGACTTTTCGATTTCGGAAATTTTGTAGAAATAAAATCACACTAGTCATCTAAACACGTAAATAAATCACGATTTTAAACCGAAATTTGTCTTCAAAGCGGTTGTAAATCAAAGTGTTTGAAATATTTCTGTTTACTTAAGTCATCCGAGTAGAGCTTTGAGTGAGTGTTGTTGTGCAATGGTGATGGGAAGTGAAGCGGTAATGCAGTAAAAATGTTTACCAGTAACTCATTTCAACATGCAATACAAGAGATTTAACTAAAAGCAAGTAAGGAGGAGAAAAGTTTGCGTGGAACCAAATAACAATTATCCGGTTGTTTTTTTAGTTAGAAGTCAGTCGGTCAGCAGCAAGTCCATAAATCCATGTGCTAATTTAAAGGTGAATTTGGCGCAAGGGATATGCAGTACGGAGGAAAGAGGAGAATTTATTTTCGTCTGAGCTTAACAAGATTTGGAGAGATTAAAATTGCGGGAAATATATATTATATTCAGAGATAATATAAAAATATAAAATGACATTAAATAAAAGCAATTTAAAGAAATTTCAACTAAATACTACGTAAAATAAAAAAATTTAAATAGGATAAAAAAAATTAAGTTAAGTAAAAAAATATTAATCCAATAAATAAAATGTAATGTAATAAAATATAATACAATAAAATAAATGAAAATAAAATAGAACAATACAAGAATAAATGGTCTAAAAATTCAGAAAATAAAATAAAGCTAAATAAATTAAATTGAAATAAAATGAAATAATTTAAACTTAAATAAAATATTGTGAATTGATATTAAATATAAAAATTCGAAAAAAATAATAATAAAATGAACTATATATATGTACATATATTTATACATAATATATTTAATAAAAAAATTGTCTGATACATTAGCTGGTTTCAAGATACAAGCATCGAGCGCATTATTAGGTCGTAACTTTAACTAAGGGGTTTTCCAATAAGAGGTGTCAGTTTGATCGGCTGCTATTTCGGTAGATGTCACCTTTGAAGCTGTGATTTTTTGACATTTGTCAAGTAAAAACTATGCCAGTGGAACGAAACACGCTTCAACCACGCAATGAAAAAATTCGAAAAATTCTAAAATTCACGAAACGAATGGTGATAACCTGGCAGAGATTGTTCTTAACACTAAAATATTCTCGGTCGTCGTGAAGCACTTTGTCGCAACGCAATACAGAAATCGATGAAAAGAGGTACTATGGGAACAAGTTAGTGTTGTGAAGACTGAAGCACATGCACGTCGTTCAAGAACAACTGAGAATATTGCTGCTGTAGCCCAAAGTCTTGAAGAAACCCCAGCTTTGTCCTCTTCACGTCGTTCTTTAGAATTTGACACTCCACAAACGTCATTACAACGTATTTTGTATTAAGCCTTGGGTCCTAAGACTAATGCAGTTCAGTTAACACAAGAAATCAAGCCGGCCGATCATCAACAACGTCGTGTGTTTACTGATTGGGTCCTTAAATTGCATGAAAATGATCCGAAATTTCATCGAAAAGTCATCTTGACTTATGAGGCCAATTTCCAACTAGTTGGTTATGTCAATTATCAAAACTGCGCTCGAAAACCCTAAGATTCATTATTGAAAAGCCTCTCCGTCCTCAACGTGCAACTGTGTGGTGCAGTTTATGGTGATCCGGCGAGGACATTTGACTTTAATTTTTCTAAAATGAGGCTGTAGCAACAGTTACGGTGAAAGGATTGCGCTATGGAGAGATGATTAATGATTTTTATGCGCGGAATTGGTTGGTGTTGTTCTGGACAACGTTTACTTTCAACAAGACGACGCTACGTGCTACACAAGCAACATAACCATCGATCTTTTAAGGGAAGAGCATTCGGATCGTGTTATCTCTTGAAGAGAGATTACAATTGGCCACCGAGATGTTGTGATTTAACACCTTGCGACGTTTTGTGTCAATCCCTCCGAGTCTTTTCCTGACATGAGTTAAAAGCTCCTCATAAAAATCTATCGGCAGTCGGAGGCGGCTTAGTATAAACTGTATGTGGTCATTGGTTCGGGGCCTACGTGCACTAGTAAAGTAATCTCAAGCCAAACGCAAGAGCTCAATGCTTTCGAGTAGTTTGATATGCTGACCTATAATTCGAAGGCGGACTTCTTTTTAGAAGCGCTAATTCCCAACTCGAATTTTGAGGTTATAAACTTATTAAAAAAAAAGGCTTTCATTCACAAATGGTTCCCTCATCATCACATGTTACCATAATAAAGATGGATAACATACAATCTCGTACACTGTCGTTCAGCTGCTTCGGCCAAAGAAAATCTTGGAAGCTGTATAAAGCTTTTGATATTCGCAAGCTTCTATTTTAAAGCTCTTGAAAATGAAAATTGTTTTAGACTACATTTGTAATAGGTACATTGGTTGGAAAAACATCAAGATGGAAACCATAAAATGGAGGAGGAGCGAGGAGCACGGCGGAAAATCGCTTCAGCGTTTACAAAGCGCCAATTGTAAATACATATATATACATATACTCGTTAGCATACTCCATGCACCATAATACTGATTCTATCACATACTTACATATGTACGTACAAGTTGAAATGTTTTGCACAAAATGTTTATTTTAAACCACAAACTTTTCCCCCTATCACTTGTTTTTACCGATAATAATAAAATAATTTACTTTTGCTACAAAAGAATAATAGCTGAAAGGAAAGCGCACCCATAAAATTCAATCAAATGGACCGTGACGCATAAAGCAGTGGGGGATTTCAAATAATAATATTATCAATACCGTATAGTATTTACACATACGTACATACATGTATGTACATATGAAAGTGTACTAGTATATGTAGTGGAAAATAAAGTGCTCATATCTGTGATAAATATAAACAAAGAATCAAGACTCCAGGGCATGAATGGAACCCCTGCGTTTTTTTTTTGCTTTCTGCATACGCTCCTAAAATACAGTTTGCAACAACAATAATAAAGGAAAGCGAATGATGTATGCAAAACATAGAGGGGCCTTTAAAAATAAACAAGCACACATGACAAACATACAAACACTAAAAATGCTGATAACACAAGAAGAAAAAAATAAAAATAAAATTAAAAAAAGCAAAAAAATAATGTGTGCTAAAGCGTGAAGCATGTCAAGGTGTGCACATTTTCAGTTACTTTTTTTTCTTCGATATGGTAATGTGGGCAATTTACAGGTAACTACATAAACAAATTTGAATGGGGCGGAGTTTTTTCTTTAAGTGAAACGTATATTATTATTAAAAATTAAATAGATTTATATCAAAACACATGTACATATATCCCATACGTATTTATGTTGTGTGCACCCACTGTTATTCAAACTGCAACTTTTCATTTCATCAGCTTCACTTACCTGGAAAGAGAGCAGAAATAGAAAATTTAATTAGTATGGAATAAAATTATGTATGTGTGGCATAAATATATTACATACATACATAACATACATATAATTAAATATGTATGTATGTAAAATCTTAAAATAAGCTTCAATGTTTTGTTAGTTGCTGAAAATGCGGTGAAATTGTTAAATGTGTTGCTTTTCATGTTGCACGTAATTATCTAAATTACACCTTGTATGCGGTGCAAATATTACTGGTGGGCGGTCCGTTGTTGAGTTTCTTTTGTTATCCACAAAATTTAATAAATATTAAAAGCATTCGAAGAAAACAAAACATTCAAGGTGTGAAATTTGCAAATTGCTAAGAGACATGAGATTTATTAATTCCTCACAGCGGAATGTTTTTTTTAATAATTAATTGAAAACAAGTAAGTTAAACTGAGCGTCACATACCGGAATGAACGTAAGAGTATCTCAATTATTGTTTTATTTAATTTTGTATTTTATTTTATTTTATATATTATTTTATCTTATTTTTTATTTTATTTTATTTTTTGTTTTATTTTAATTTTTATTTTTTTTTTGGTTTTATTTTGTATTTAATTTTTTTTTTAATTTTTATTCTATTTTAATTTTTGTTTCATTTCATTCTGTTTTGTATTTTATTTTAACTTTTATTTTATTATATTTTATATTTTATGTTATTTTATATTTTATGTTTTATATTTTATACTTTATACTTTTTTATTTTAATTTGTTTTATTTTTTTATTTCATTTAAATTTATTTGGTATTTAATTTTAATTTTTATTTTATTATATTTTATTTTATATTTTATATTTTTTTATTTTATTTTATTATTTGATTTTAGTTTTTATTTTATTTTAATCTTAATTTTATTTCGTTTTTTATTTTAATTTTATTTTTATATTTTATATTTTAGGTATTTCATTTTATTTTTTTTTAATTTTTATTGTATTTTATTTTATTCTTTATTTCATATTTCTTTAATTAAGTTTTTCGCATTTTTTATTTTACGTTGTTCAATTTAATTTTATTTCATTTTTATTGTATTTAATTTTTGTTTTAATTTATTATTCAATTTTTTGTTTTATTTTATCTTATTTAATTTTTTTTGTTTTTACTTCACATAAATAAGAATATCATACAAATTAAATATATATTTTATATTTAATATTTCATTTTTATTTTTATTTGTTACCTTTTTATTTTGTTAATTTATCTTACATAATTTTGTTTGGTTTAATTTAATGTATTTTTTTAATTGTTTCTTAAATTTTATTTGACTTAAATTTAATTAAAACGTTTTCGTTTTTTGTCCACATGTAATTTTATTTTTTAATGTATTGTACTATTATTACTTAATGTAATATAACTAATTTTAATATAATATAATTTACTCTTATTTTGCTTCATTTTAAGTAATTTAATTTTATTTAGTATGATTTACTTTAATTTAAGTTAATGTTTTAATATTAATTCATCCAAATTTATTTAATTTAATTTAATTTAATGTAATTTAATTAATTTCAAAATAATTTAATTTAGTTCATTTTTTATTCTGTTTTATATAAATTAATTAAATTTATTTTTAATTAATTTATTATGATTTAATTTAATTTAAATTAAATTATTTAGTTACAGTTATTTTAATTTCAATTATATTAATTTAATTTAAATTTTTTTAAAATTATCTTATTTTATTTTACTTTACTTTATTAAATTTAATTTTATTCAATTTAATTAGTTTTAATTTCCATTATATATTTTACTATATACTTAAATTTATTTAAAATATTTTTTTTTACTTTAGTTAAATTTATTTTTTTATTGTATTATATTATTTAATATAATTTTCATTTAAATTAATTTTATTTCACTTTATATGATTTAATTTAATTTAAATTAAATTATTTTTGTTCTAAGTTTTTAGTGATGGAAGTGACAGCTGTTTCGGAGATCACCACATTTCTTAATCAGCCTTCTTATGGCAGGGATCGAACCAACGGATTCTGATTTAACAGGTGAGTGCTCTACCACTGCGCCAACATCAGTCATGTATTGTTGTTGTATTGTTCAATTCATTATTAACCAACAACTATTAAGTCCGCTATTTTTATTTACTTTTTTATTAAATTTTGTTAATTTTAATTAATTAAATTTTTTAAAGTTAATTTAACTTTAATTTTATATTATTCTTATTTTATTTTATTTAGTTTTATTTCCTTTTTATTTAATTTTATTTTAATTTTTTATGTTAAATTTTATTTAATTTATTTTAATTTTATTTTTAGTTTCTGTATTTAGTTTTTACTTTTTTTACTGTATTTAAATACAACATTGAATGAAATGTTATTATTCTTTATGTCCGCAATTTGTGGGCGTACGTTTGTAAACGCATATCAAATTTGTGACATTCAATATTGTGCGAAATCCGATGTATAAAGACACATAAGTACATACATGCATATGTAATTGTATTATCGTCATTATTTAAGTGAATGACTGACTGTCTGTCAGTTGATTTGATTTTTTGCAGATGTTTTTCCTCGCCTTAGTTAATAGGATTAAAATATTGTGTTCACTTTTATGTGGTTAATACGATTACCCTTTGTTATTGTTTTCTTTTTAGTGTTAAAGCGAATTAGTTTCGAAAATTTGGCAACACTTTTAAACTACTTAGTTGGACGTGAACACAATTGCTTTTTTTAGATAGCAGTTTAGTAAAATGAGTTGTGTGGGAAGTAAGCTTTCGGTTTCATGAAATGTTGAAATATCGAATAGATTTGAAATCCATTTTTGATTTTTCATTTATTCTAATCTACTTTGTGCTTATTCACAAAGTATAAATTTTTTTATTATAATTAATTCTATTTCCAAAATCATTTTTTGTCTATACAGATATAGTTCAATAAACCTCAAATACTTTCATATTGATGTGAATATATTTATTACAAAATGATTTATATGTAATTTATTTACTCACAACCATTTCCCACGCTCATGAGTTTACTGTTAAAAATGCAAATATTCAATCAATATACTCGTATGTCTACAACAATTGTATAACAATAATACTGCTCAATAATAATAATACATGGAAATTCTAAAAAGCGGTTAATGACATTGAAAATAATGCAAATATACTGCACTATTTGGTCAGACAATAAAATAAAACATAAAATAACGTGCTATTATTTTTAAAATGTTTCATATTAGTCATGATAAAATAGAGTAAAATCAAATGAAAGAAAAAATTATGAAATAAAAAAATCAAATAGAGTAAAATAAAAAGAAATCAAATAAACTACAATGAAATGTAATAAAGTAAGATAAAATAAAATAATATTAATAGAAACAAAAAATAAAATAAAAAATAGAAAAATGAAATAATTAAAAAATTAAATAAAATAAAATTATTGAAAGATTATAAAATGAAATATTAGAAAATAAAACAATAGAAAAAAAATTAATGAAATAAAATAATAAAACAAAGCATAGAAGTCAAATAAATCATAATAACATAAAATTTAATGAAATGAAATAAAATAAAATAATATAATATAAAAGAAAATAATATAAAAGAAAATAAAATAAAAAAAAATTAAATTAAATTAAAAAAAATATTATCGAATAAAATAAAACTATTGAACAAAGTAGAATAAAAGGAAGTTAAATAAAATATAATAAAATAAAATAAAATAAAGTAAAATAAAAAAATTAAATAAGTTAAAAGAAAATAAAAAAAATTAAGTAATATATATTAAGTAAAATAAAATGAAAATAAAGTAATAATAATAGAAATAAAATAAAGTAAAATAAAAATAAAAAATGAGAAAAAAATTAAATTAATTTAAAAATATATTATAATATAAAATAAATGAAATAAAACAAAATGGAGTAAAAAAATTAAAATAAAATAAAATTACTTAAAAGAAAATTAAATAAAATAAAATAAATAAAGCAAAATAAATTAAAATAAAGTAAAACGAAAATAAAGTAATATTAATGAAAAAATAAAATAAAAGAAACAAAAAATAAAAAAAAAAAACAAAAAAAATAAATAAAAAAATTTAATTAAAGTAATTTAAAAAAGTATTATAAAATAAAATAAATGAAACAAAACAATTAAATAAAGTAAAATAAAAAGACGTTAAATAAATAATAATAAAATAAAAAAAGTAAAATAAATTAAAATAAAATAAAAGTAAAATAATATATTTAAATAGATATATAATAAAATAAAATAAATAAAAATATAAAAAAATAAAAATAGTACAAATGGAAAATAAAGTAGAATATAAGTGATTATAATACAATTACGTACATAAAATAAAATAGATTAAAATTATTTTTACTGTTTTGTAATTTACGATTTATATCCAGAAAACGCATTTTGTGCGCAAAAAAATTAATTGATCAAATAAGATTTCAAAAATACTAGCTTAGCATTGAAAAAGCTTAATTATATTATTTTTCCAGAATCTCCTTCAACATTTTCAATACAATATTAAACTGTACTTAATTATCCAGGGCGCAAAGAGGTGTGCAGGAAAACTTCCACTCCACATAATAAATTACGCCTTAATTACATAAAAACTGGAAAATCGATGAGTGCTCATATTTCCACTTAAAAATCATATATATAATGCCATAAAGCTAACACACATCTTCCGCCTTTAGTCGCGCACAAGAGTACACATATGACAGACTTGAAGCTAAAACAATTGAATGGACGCTAAATAAATATAAAAAGCCAACAAAAATACAAAGTTAAAGTATACACTCTTATGTTATAAATATGTATATAAATATCTATGTATGTACGTACTCCTTCATATGCAGATATGACTTACAATACGCCACAATCAAGTCAAACGCCAAACCACAGGGAAGCACTACATTAAGCCAATGTTGGACAAAGGAGCGTCGGTAGAGTATATGTAGTGCGAACTAAGCTTGTGAGTAGAAAAGTAGCAATAGAGCCGGAAGTGCAAAAGTTAGTTCCGCTAATAGAAATAACAGTATAAAGTTGTTGACACTTATGTATGTATGTATATTATTAAAGCTTTGATGATGGATGTTTGCAGATGCGGGTGGAGTGACAACTGTTGGTACTTGCGGCTGGCTTGCTGTGGTGAATGGTGACTGACGTCAAATTATTGGCGCACAGCCATTGAAAGTGTGCTGATGGCTATGTACATACTGTGGTATATTTACTCAAGAGTATATTGATATGTATTGTGCGCGGGAATGTTTGAATTGTTAATACAAAATAACTAGGAAATTGTAAATATTTGAAGAAAATATTATAATCCGTTCCAAAAATAAAAATTATTTTTAATTTAAATAAAACTTATATAAAAATAATTTTATTTTATATAAAAATAATTATATATTTATGTCTAACATTTAGAAAATAGTTTTATTTTTCATTAGAAAATAAATTAGAAAATTATTATTGTTATTTAAGTTATTTATTTTATTATTAAAGAAATAGTTCCTAAAAACTATTTAAGAAAATAATGATTATTTTTGAACAGAAATCTATACTTCCAAGTTTAAAACTAAGGGCGAATTTTAATAATTACATACAAGTATATCTAATCGGAAAATTTAAAAAATTTTTAAACAACAACTAACAATATTTTAAATTTTTTATCTCTGAATAATTTAATAAATCTAAAAAAATTAATAATAATTCATGATAGAAAATTTTATGTTTTTAATTTTATTTTGAGCTCGTTTATTTTGGTATATGAAAATAAATTACTTAAAAAAAGTAGACAAATTTTCATTTAAAAAATCTTAAAAACAATTTTTCCGTACATTGATGACTTGAGCTTTTCTTGAAACATAAGTAAGTAACCTGTTTTACAGCAATTAAATAAATATTCTTTAGTAATAAATTCAAGCAGGAGATATTGATTATTCCCTAAAAAATTCATTGGAACCCGTTAAAGTACCTGTAAGTACTACATTTTATAAGCACCAAATATTTTCCTAATTTTGTGCCTTAAATAGCAAAAAGATAAAACAGAAATATTCATGAATTACTGCTCATACGTATACTGCTGAAATTATACGAGTGCTGACAAAAATATATATATTTTTTCTTATTTTTTTGATATTCAATTTATATGCAAATGACATTAAAACACGCAAAAAGCTTTAATAATTAACTTTGTCATAATAAGAAGAGCAGTCGAGGTGAGTACATCATGATCAGTGGGTAATTTTTGGTAGTGTCTATTTTTTTCTAATTTCTAAAACATATTTATAATGATATAAATGCAAAATTTTTATTTCATAAGATATCTATGTACATACATATGTATGTATTTATATAGCATTTCGTTAGACAACTAAAATTTAAACAACTATGACCCAGCCCATTTTGGTAGACAAAACAAATACCGAAAAATAAGCCTTTTTCTACATATGTACATACACATGTATATGTATACATATGTTCATATTTAAATAGGTACAATGTGCTTGTCTACTTAAATTCATATTTACATGACTTTGCACAAAAGGGTTTTCGAAGCGCACAAAAATAGTTTTTGATATATTATTTTCAAATTTCATCAACTGCTTAAATCTACTTATAGCATTGTACATACTCATATGTACAAACAAAGCTCCTTAGAATTCTCATAAAGTTTGTCATTAACTGCTGCCACATGGCGCTAACGCTTCTATGATTTTCTTTGTTCTTTATTTTTATTATTTTTAAATATTGCGTAGCTTTAACTATTGAGTAGAAATATATAAATACTATTTACGAGTTTGCTGGAGCCATATAAAATTGTAAAAGTGTTTAAAAAACAAGAATTAAGAGTTCTCTGCAGAAGTCTTTATACCTTTCATGACCATAACTACTCAATTTATTTTATTCCATTTAATGATTAAATATTTATTCTTATACCTGAAATATTGGTCGCAGGGGACTATATAAAGAAGTTTTCTGATTTCGGTGATTTTTGGTGAAATTATTACTTTTTTGACGGAGTTATGACCCAAAGTCTCAAACCTGAACAAATCGCTCGAATATAAGCTATAGTAATCAGATCTACCCGGTTCCAGCAAATGATCGATACATTATATACCTAAAGTATAAAAAAATACTCACTTAATTTTGTTTCAAATATCTTATCTGATACGATCGGTATAAATTTTGGTGGATCTATTTCTTCTTATTCGAGTATTCACATACCTCGGACCGATATTAATATATAAAAAGTATAAAAATAAACTACGAAATTTCTTCAAGCACATACTAACATTTTAAAAACCTTTGCAAGAAATTTGTCGTACATTAAATGCTGCTAACTTATTATTCATTTTTATGATACACCACAAACAATATTATTGCAAAATAGGTTGAGTCAGAGATGCTTAACGAACGAAACGATGTCATTTCTATTTTTTTTTTAACATGAACAAAAACTTAGCTTTATAATCTCGTTTGGTTTTGGCGCCATCGAAGGGAAAATAAATTGTTATTGTTGGAATCGTACAAACGCAGAGTTAAGGTTATTTTCAAAATGATATTAACAGCACACTTCAATTTTAACATTTAACATTATTTGTTAACGCATTAACATTATCTGTTAACGATTTAACATAAACGACAGCATTTCGTTTTGGTTAAAAACGAAATAAAATTTATTTTGATGACCGTTCAAACGATTACATTTTCAAATGTTTCAACCGAAACGTTTGAAATTTTTTGATTAACGTGAAATTTATGGTTCTTAACTTACGGTAATTTATTTTGCTCATTGAAAAAAACTAAATTACATCGTTTCGTTAGTTGAGCTAGTGTTCTTACCACCATGAGAAAATATAGGTATATGTACGTATATGCACGTGAGTAAGACAATGTGCGTCAAATATTCCAATGAATTTTTAATAAATCATCAGAACTTCAACAAAATACCAACAAATGGCAGAAATGACTGCCATCAGTAAATAAATGAAAAAGAAAAAAATTAAATGAAAAATAAAAGAGAAGAAAACAAATTTGAAAAAATAACTTATTTAAAAAGAAAAGGTCTCAACTTGGTAAATCCATTTTGGTTCCTGTTTGATGTGGTTTCCGCAACATTATTAAATTGTGGAAAGCAAAATAAAAGTAAATATCCGCATGAGTTAAGGTATATGTGCGTTATATACATATAAGATTTCTTGCGAAATGCATTTGTTGCTGAATTGACTCAGAATTTTACAAGGGTATTCTTTTAAGTAAGTTGAGAAAAAGTTTGTCAGAAGATAATGAAGGCATTTTTTGTTTGTTTTTCTTTATTTTTAATTTCTTAATACTGCGGAGAGGCACTCAGGACGGTTAATAAGTTTTTGAGGGGTGCAATAAAAGTGTGATTTGATGTATTTCAAGCCAATATTCAGTGTCAATATGCGTCATTTGGTGGCTTATTATGCTGACAGTAAAAAAAAATAAACAGGAAACTTTTTCCAGCTACGGTCGGACCACAGAAGAGACTGTATTTCTGAATCCTAAAATTTCTATGAATCCGAGTCAATTTTAGTAGAAACGAAACATATTGAAATGGTTCCCTTTTTCTCATATCCTTGTGAGTCTTTATGCTGCTGGGACACCAAGAGCAAAAGGCTCTTACTGCTTGGACTACTCAACCAGCAATTGAACACAAAGTATAAAAAAAATCAGCATAAGGAGCCAATTATGCCGAAAGTAAGTTAATATAAATTTTAAGAATAATTAAATTAAATAAAGAGCCAACAAATATTTCTAAAAAATATTTTTAGTGAAATTTTAATATAAGTAGATGATGATAGAATACTGCAAACTTTATATTTACAAATATTGAAATTAAAAAAAAAAAAAATTAGAGAAGAATTGCCACATGTTTGAAATTTTTAATGAAACAAAAATGATAATTTCAAATAAGAAATAGTTAAACAAAAAATTATGTATAAACTGAATATAGTGACGAATGTTTCAGTTGGGAAGTAAGTTTTAGAAAATTAGATTTATTAGTTAGTAGACAAAAAATTAATAATCAAAAAATTTCTATCGTTTCGGTTGAAACATTTGGAAATTTTACCGTTAAAGCAGTTATAAAAATGAATTTTATTTCGTTTTTACCCGATTATCAATTTTTGTATATTCTTTTTGGCTTAATTCAAAACTTTTTATAACCGAATAAATGGGGAATTTTGAAGATATTCGAGGAAAATATTTTTGGAAATTGTTCACAGCTTTTTCTTTCTGTGCACTAAAAATTTAACATGCACAAATAAAATAGTATTGAACTAAGATATTGACAATTGGCATGTCGTGGAATATCTCTCCGCCTCAAAACTACTAGATTCTTTTATGGAAATAAGACTGCATAAGCTTTTAACTAGGTATTTGACTGCAGGTATTAACTGTGTTAATTTTTTTTCGTTATTTTAAGTACTTTTAATAATAGTTCGATAATAATAAAGAGATATAATTTTAATATAAAAACAATTTTTATTATGCCAAACACACCCAAATAAAAACTGGATTAATTTAGAAAACAAAAAATTTGTATTAACATTGAAACTGTTTTTAAAAAGTCGTCAATTTATATATATTTATAGTATTCAGATATATTATTTGAAGCTTCCAACTAATGAAGTGCACTTTTAGCTGGTCGTAATAGTTAACTTTGCATAAACAAACACACAAATACACAGTCTACTATAAGTTATTGCTAGAGAGCAAAGTCAAGTGTAGTGCAAGTTAACATTTCAATTTGTTGACTTTTAAACTTGTCATTCGCATATTTGCACAAATCAAGTCAAGGTCAAGAGAGATAATGTCTGTTTTTTATGAACCAAATGCCCCGTTTTTGTTACGCAACTAAAAGTTTAACTTTTGTTTATTAATAGATGAAGTGACGAAAAAATGTGCTGTAAAAAGTAGCAGTAAAATTTTAGCTTAATAAAAACTTTTTTAATATCTATGTTGTCTTTTTACTATTTGCAACACCAGCAAAAAAGAAGCAGCTTAAATTTAATATTTTATATTTGCTAAAAAAAATTGCTATTTTTGTTTGCAAGTAATAGTGATTTTCTGTACTTAAAACATACTTTTGGTACTTTTCCCAATTTTTATTGTGTGACTATTGTGTTGAGTTTGATTGTCAACCGAACAAATGAACACCGCTCTCTATTGATTCGTACACTGGCTTTACCGTTGGCGTTAAAAGATAATAAAAATGTAATAAAAGTGCGTATGAAATTGGCACAAGTTCAAGTTGATCGAGTGACCAGCAAAATAATGAAGACGAAAAAAGCAAAAAATAAATAAAACCAACCTTAAATTGTATCAGCAGAGCGGATCGTTCAGTAAGTCAGCTCCATTATCGCTGCTGGTGACAGCAAAATTACTATTGTACAATTGAAATGTGTTTCAAATTGTAGCAATATTTGATATGTGCAAAACTAATTACAATGCCAACAACAAAAAGAACTTAATAACTCGACAAGTGCATATTAATTGAAATGTCAACAAAGCTTATTTTTTCTATTAAAAAAATGTGTTGATTTATTTACACATGTTTGAAAAAACTTTATTAAAAGAAAATTTAAATAAATATAATAAATTAAAAAAAGAATATAATATAAATTTGAAAAAAAGTAAAATAAATGAAATAAAACATAAAATAAATAGCAAATAAATTAAAAAACACAATCGAAAATAAAATAACAAAACGAAGTAAAATAACGTAGAAAAAATGAAACAAAATAAAATAAAAAAAGAATCAATTGAACACAATAAACTAAAATCAATTTAGCTAAATTCTAATATATTGTAACAAAACAAATTAGATAAGTGAAATTAAATAACATAAAATAAATAAATTGAAAAAAGGTTAAATAAATAAGCTTAAAACATATTAAATAAAATGAAAATATATATATTACAACCATATAAAATGAAATAAAATTAAAAAATAAAAATAGAATAATTAAAACACAATGATTTAAATAAAGTTAAAAAAAGCAAATAGAAATAAATTAACTAGATTAAAAAAAAAATTAAATAATATAAAATATAATAAACTAAAATAAAATTTAAGTAACCTAAAATAATGTTTAAAAGTGTATAATTAAAATAAAATCAAAACGAAAAGAAATAAATATAAATAAAATAAAACGATATGAAATCAAATATAATAACATAAAACCAAATATAAAGTAAAATAAAATATCCTAAAATAACGTTTAAAAATGAAATCAAACCTAAATAAATAAAATAATTAAAACAATTAGTTGTATTAAAACAAACAAAAAATAAAATGAAATAAATAAACTAGCATAAAAAATTAAATCAAATGAAATAAAATAAAACAATTAAATTTAATAAAAGAAATATAAATGATATAAATAAACTAAAATAAAAAAAATTAAATAAAAAAGAAATGAAATAAAATACAATAAAATAACATGAAACGAATAAAATAACCGAAAATAAATTTAACAAAAATTCGTGTCTTCGCTGAATTGATTCTTGAAATGCATGAAAATGATCCGGAATTTCATTGACATATCATCTTGGCTGATTAGGCCCATTACCGCCTCGATGGCTATGTAAATAAGCAAAACTGTCGTATCCGGGGATTCGGAAAACCAAGAAGTATTCTTGAAAAGCCTCTCCATACTCAACGTGTAACTGTTTGGTGCGGTTTATGGTCCGACGGGGTCACTTTACTTCATCGAAAATAAATGTGTTGCATTATCGAGTGCTGATTAATGATTTTTTTAAAGCCGGAATTGGATGGTATTGATCTTTAAGGAAAAAGTTGCTTCCGGACCGCGTTATCTCTCGAAGAGGTATTCGCAATTGGCAACCGAGATCTTGTGATTTATCGCCTTGCGACTTCTTCCTTTGGACCTACGTGAAAGATAAGGTCTACGCCAACAGGCCAACGTTGATTCAAGACTTGAAAGATTTAATTCGTGGAGCTGTTAAGGGCATACAGCAGCCACTTTGCGATTTGGTGATGGAAAATTTCATAAAAAGAAATGGCCCTCTAAGTGTAGAAGTGGCAGGCATTTGGCTGATATTATATATTAATGGCATAATGTTGAAATAAACATCCGATAATTTATTGTAAGAATGTCATTTTTCTTTGAATATCAAAATAACACCTATTAGTGGAAAACCCTTTATATTATATATATATGACGAAATAGAATAAAGTTAAGCTTTCCCCAGTGGTTTGGGCGTTTGTAGTAATCCCACGAGGAATATAATAACATTATACAATGATATACAAGAATTTTCCTCGAAATTCGTTTTCATGTCAACTAAAGTTTAAGAGTCCCCTTGCGTAGTATTACATAAAATTATATAATGCAAGAATTCACTGAACGTCAGCTAATGTAGGTGTGTTTATTCATTTTAAATGAGCACGCAAATTAAATTATATATGCGAAAAAGTTTTCCCACCCACTAATTTACATACATATTTACATTAATGCCTACTTAACCGTTGAATAAACGTTTATTTTTTATGTTAACCAAAACAGTTAACCCCATGCTAATATTATTAAGACACAGGCACATTTAAAAGAATACAAAATGAGGTAATAAACTGTGTATGTATATACATATATTTATGTATGTACGAATATGTCTCTATGTAAATGCAATGAATGTATGCAAATATACAAAAAAATTCGCATAATTTACCAGCTCATGAATATTTTTAAAAAGCTAAATATTTTAGCAAAATATTTGTATGTATGTATTGTTTTGTTTTGCATTTGAGCGTAAACTCACAAAAGAGTGCGTGTCAATAACCCTCATACACATCAAGATAGTATTTTTAGCGCATTTTAGGCGCATTTTTCATGTGCGTGGCCTAAATTCTGCAAGCGAATACAAAACGAGGAGTACAAAAAAAATCACATAATACTCATTTATGCATTTTAAGTGCACGGCAATGTACTCATTTATCTATTTTTCATTTTTCTAACGATTGTTTTTTCTTAGTTCGCCTTCATACTTTCCAGCCACGCCTACATATCTATGAGTTCGAATCGAAGAATATGCAATAGAGCTTTGGAGCTTTGGGTAAACGCCAAATAAAAATAGGGCGCACGCACTGTACCGTTATACGTGTATGCCGGCTGTGAAATGCGGAGCCACAATACAGTGTCTGCGACAAGTATACGCCCTCACCTACTATTATTGTCTTTGCGCTTCTAACACTTTTTGGGCTCATTTAATTCAAGTTGATTATTTTTTGTTGTGGTTGTTGTTGTTGTAGTTGACTCCAGTTTGCAGACACTGGCAAGCGCACCGGTTTTTCTAGGGCACTCCCATAATAAATATATGTATATATGCATAAAATACAATATGTCTGTATATTATCGACATTGTATGCAATTCGTATAATAAAAATTCTCATTCCTTTCGTTGTTGTTGCTTTAGCCAATTGCATGTTGCATGTTGCATGTTTTTTACGCGACACTTGCAAAACCTAACCAACAAATACATTTTAGCTGATGAATAAGGCCAAATAATCAAGAACGCAGCAGTCATGACGCCGCTTAACGGTTGGACCCAAAGCCAGTCATGCATGCGAGAGATTGAAATTATATTTATGAACATACATACGTGTATGTATAAATGTACGGATGAATGAAAGATAAAAGAATTAGACAATAATAAATTTTGCTTGAAAAACAAAAACCCTAAACAATGCGTGGCAATGCCGACGATGAATGTTTATAGCGAAAATTTATTATTTCACTGATCTGCTTGAATTTGTTTGCGGATGTGGTTGGACATAATGGGCTTACCATTGGACGCCCATTGAACACTAACAATTTAATTTGTCTGATTTGTTGGGCATTTAAATTAACTGTTAGTTTATTGTGCGCAATCATGCTAAAATGTGGCTTTGCGTGTGTTTTTTCCCCTTTTTTTTGGAGACGAAGTTTTCGAACTCTTTTGTATGAGCCCTGCGTGAGATCAAATAGATGGATTTGAGTGGCTAATGATGGGGGAATAATTGAAGGCGCGCATTTTGCCCTGTTTTAGCCCTTTTTTCCTAACCATATTAAAAAATCCTCCCTTTTACGTGGAGCGGGCTTATCTGATTCCATATTTCTATTATGGCTAAGGTCTCAAGAATTTGCATTATGCTCCTCCTCCAATATGTGGTGTTCGACTCGAATACTGGCCTTCCGTATGTTATTACGCAATGCTAAACTCCCTGTCTATTTATCCATCTTCTTATATATATGTATTTGTAAATAGTTTTCGAAAGGTTTGTTATGATTTGTTTTTCATTCTCCACAATTACGGATATCCTATTGAATAGGCGCTAGTTTTCATATAAAATTTCGACTCAATATTCAGAGGTCTGTTGATGTCTGCAACCGATTTTGAAATGCAGAACTCTTCAGAATTAGGGTTATCTTGTTCGCTGAAGGATCTCAAAGCAACGTCAAGTGGTTAGTTGTTGTAATTTATAATTTGAGCTTCGCTTAGTTTGGATCTAAATGAATTCTTTCTACATCTTCATATACAAAAACCTTGGTCCTAAAATACTGAGGAATTAACCCCTAGCCTAAACCAATGATCGTAGAGACCTGGAGGGTTAATACAACGTATAATGTAGGTCTTTGGAAAAGGCCGAAATCTATTTAGGTTCGATTTGCTTGATATTTGGATAAGAAAAATTTACGTGTATATGTATTCGATAATTTTAACATAATAATTGCTATATTCTAATAAAAGCAATAACGAAAAGAACGCATTAAAAATCTTATTGGAACCTCTTTAAAATTATATGTGGATTAAAACGCGGGTAAAATCAAGTATTACTATTATATTTTAAGACCATACACATAAGTCCAACGACAGATTAAGGTAAGACTGATGCGTGTATATGAAAGGGACGACACTTGCATATTTAATTTTTCTATTGAATTAATATAATTTAATTTTTTAAATTTTGTGTTTAATTAATTTTTTTCATTAAATTGTCTTTTGTTTTGTTTTGTTTCATTTCATTTAACTTTTTTGTTTCGTTTTATTTTATTTTTTTTTATTTTATTTATTTTTGTTTTATTTTTTTGATTTAATTTAATTTAATTTTATTTTATTTAATTCAAATTAATTTCATTTTATTTTATTTACATTTTATTCAACTTTTATTTTATTTATTTTATTTTATATTATTTAAAAAATTTTTTTTTTAATTTTTATTTACTTAATTTTTGTATTGATTTGCTTCGATTAGATTTGATTTTATATTATTTTATTTTATTTTAATGTATTTTATTTCATTATATTTTATTTTATTTTTTTCCTTTATTTTATCTTATGTTTTGTTTCATTTTATTTAATTTTTTTGTTTCGTTTTCCTTTTTTTTATAATGTATTTTATTTTACTTTTTTCTCTTATTTTATCTTATGATTTGTTTCATTATATTTAATTTTTTGTTTCATTTTGCCTTATTTTATTTCCTTATCTTTTTTGTTTTATTTATTTCTTTTTAATTTAATTTTTTTCATTTTACTTTATTTTATTTTATTTTATTTTATTTTATTTTATTTTATTTTATTTTATTTTATTTTATTTTATTTTATTTTATTTTATTTTATTTTATTTTATTTTATTTTATTTTATTTTATTTTATTTTATTTTATTTTATTTTATTTTATTTTATTTCCTTATCATATTTTTTTTGTTTTATTTATTTCTTTATAATTTAATTTTAATTTATTTTATTTTATTCTACTTTATTTTATTTTATTTTACTTTTATTTTAGTTTTTGTTTTATTTTAATTTAATGTATTTTATTTTTTAATATATTTTTGTTTTATTTTATTTTAATTTATTCATCTTTTATTTTTTGTTTATTTGGTTTTTTTTTTACTTTTTTTATTTTTTATTTTTTATTATATTTTACCCTTTTATTATATTATTTTAATTAATTTTTATTTTATTTTATAATTATATTCAAACCGTATCGCGTCAGAAGCCCACTTTCCCATGACCGAAAATAGCCGTCATCAATGAAGACTGGAGCGGAATTTTTTGTGTATTCATAATATTTTTGAACTTTTTACACTTTCAATAAATTTGACGTACATAAAGCAACAAGATTTTACACCCTATTTTACATTAAAGCAAAACATTTCGATTTATCGATTGCTTTTAACGGCAATGCAGGAGAATAATATAAAAATTGGATGAAGTAAAATTGGGGAAAATTTCCAATTTTGATGGGTTTCAATATGAAGTTAGTTCATTGGCGCAACTAAATCGAATTATTACACAACCTAAATTTAAACTCATTAAATAGTTAATTATACTGATAATACATCCCTCTTTTGGAGCGCCATAATTTACCAATGATGTTCAAATGATTTCCATGTCACGAAGAAAAACAATTTTACTTGGCCATATATTATATTTTAATAGCATGGTTTGATAGCCATTCAAGTAGTATCATATTATATTTGTATGTACATATGTATATAATAAACATTTCTTGAAATTATATACATTAGAGTGCGCTAAAGAGAAATGAAAGTTGGATTGTTACTACTATTTACTAATAAATAAAAAATCAAAGAAATAAAAAATGTGAAAATAAATTAAAAAAAAAATAAATTAAATATAATAAAATCAATAAAAAATTAAAATTAAATAAGTTTAAAAATTGGATTGGATTCTACCTGCTTATAAATAAAACTAAATGAAGTAAAATTAGAGAAAATTAAAAAAATAATAAAATAAAATTTAATAAAATCAATTAAAAATTAAAGTAAAATAAATTTATTTAAAAAAAATTAATTCATTATTTTCAATATTACTGTATCTACTGATGTATGTATGTATGTATGTAAAATTGCACCCATTGCTGCGACAATGAAATACATCGACAACACGAAAAATTTCAGCATCGACTACTCAATTTTAACAACATTACAAAAATTACAATATATTTTCAATCTTCTATACTTAAATGACAACAGAGTGTCAGATATGACATTTTATTGTGAAACGTTCAAATTGTCAAGCAATAGAGAAATATCAAAGCAACATTCACCGAAGGCTGGCCATCTGAGATGGCGTCAACGGTTAACTTATTACAAAAAAATAAAAAATACAATTGGAAAAATGTACATGAGAAAATGATAATAAAATAATGTAATAAAACACACAATGATAATAATAATAATAATGGCAACAAAATTTCATTCCTACATTTTGGGCGTATTCATGTTAATGGGATAGAATTTTTCTGTATTTTATTCTTATTTTTTTTTTACTTAAGAAAGCATTTGTTGGAATTGAGTTTCATGTGGAAAATCTGTACTTTATAATAAGGCATACACTATTTGGGAATAAATACGTAGATATGCAAGTCTTTTGTATAGTACTATTTGTGCTCTGCTTCATGCTTTAACGACAAATTTGAACAGTTTTCATTATTCTTCTAATAAAATTTAATATTAGAAATAAGATTCATTATTTCTTAGCAATTTTCCAATGAGCTTTACAATCTAGTACTTTTTCATTCTACATACAGATAAAGCATATTTACAAACTTCGCTCCGTTTAAGATAATTTTCGACCATTTCTTGGCACATATCGGGCGGTGTCTCAGTCATAACTTGACGAATATTGATTTTCAAGTTCTCAAGAGTTAAAGGCCGCAGACGAAGGAACGATGATCTGTACGAGTTATACGGTGACATTGATATACCTACATATTTCAGCGAATGAAGCGACAGCGGCTACGCTGGCTAACTCATGTCGTCCGAATGAATGAAAGAACTACAAGTTTGAAAGTATTCGATGCAGTCATAGTTTGAATAAAGCTCTGAGTTAACTCGAGATAAAACTTTTTTAACTTTGTTTTAAAATTTGTATTCTTACTGTTAGGCTTAGTTAAAAAAATAATAATAAAGTTTCTCCCAAAAGTTGATATACGAGTACATACTTATAAAATATTGAAGTTTTATTCTTCAATGATTCACATAAAGCCGGTTGCATATTTTCATCACTCATACATAAATGAATTGCTTTCGAAAATTTCAAGTTAAAATTAAATTAAATTGTTTTTATAAAATTGTTATTATTGCGTTTCATATTAGCTACGGTATTGAACTTGTACGCCGTAGAATGCCAAATTAGAAAGGAACATCTGTTGCAAGTAGTGAAACTGACTGAAAACCATGTAGGAAACAATTCAATTGTAAGAAATACTTTTAGTTTTGATGCGACGATGATTTATAAAGTCATTTAATATTATCTGTTAACGATGTAACCTTATTTGTTAACGATTTAGCATTATATGTTAACGATTTTACATGATCTGTTAACATTATCTATTACCGATTTAACCTTATCTGTTAACGATTTAACATTATCTGTTAACGATTTAACATTATCTGTTAACGTTTAACATTATCTGTTCACGATTTAAAATTATCTGTTAACATTTAACATTATCTGTTAACATTTAACATTATCTGTCAACGATTCAGCCTTATCTGTTACCGGTTTAACATTATCTGTTCACGATTTAACATTAATAACACCTTTTCGCTTCGGGTGAAAACGAAATAAAATTTATTTCGATAACGGTTTTAACATTCATATTTCCAAATGTTTCAACTGAAACGATAGAAATTTTGAAAACGTGAAATTCATCGTTACGATGCAGCCTCTGGTTTTTAACTGTATTTTCATTTCGAAAAATTCTTGCTGAATACTCACATACATACATATACGTGTATACATTTATGTTTATTTTAAACGCCACTCAAGTGCCAATTTAATACGAATTTTTCTGTCTACCTAAATAAATAAACAATGCAATTTCAGAATTCGAAATAAAAATTTTAATAGATTGAAACCACTAATGTTTCGCATATGGTTGAAAATCTATTTATCATGGTGCACAACGGCAGTGCCAACGCCCCCACAATTATGAAATATTGGGTTCGTTGTGTGCCGACAAATGGCCGTTAGTTGTCAATCTCAACAAGATGTGAAAACAAAAATATTCAAACGAAAGTCCGGTGAAAAACAAAAGCGAAAGAAATTTGATCAACTGAAGGTCCGAGCGCAGGGACTACTTGCAATTTTCAATATTTTAGAATTGCTGGAAAACTAAAAATTTGATGTGGAGATTTTTTTTTAAATTTTAAAATGAATTTTTCAATGCTAAAGTTTGATCTTGGCGCTAGAAACTATTTTTTATTTATTTATTATTTTCTTAAATTATTTTTGTACATTCATTTGAATAGTTTGAAGGAAATTAATTGTTGCAGATACAAGTAAATGTCTGCATATACAAACATATGTACTCACATATATACATAAGTAGCTCTAGACCATAAATCACATTGGAATTTTTCCCTACAACAACAGGAAGTGAAAATTATTAATAGCAGACACGTGGAAAATATCAAAAGTACTGTACCAAGCAAGACACAAAGCAATTAAAATTATTATTTATACCTCCGCACAAGATCTCTCCAAGGAATAGAAGAAGTAAAGCGAAGTGCGAAGAGTAAAAAACTACAAACTTTTTCTATTTGTTTCAGCCTGCGCGTGGAAAAGTATCGACAACTTTTCAACTGATTTTGAACTGATTTTAAAGTAGAAGAAAAGAAAAACAAATATACCATATATACATGTACTTTATGTAGTTGCAAGTACATACATACATACATACAACCGCATATATGGTAATGTTGTAATAAATGCTTAATAGTTTGCATTTAAACTTGCATTTAAGTGCTAAATTGACAATCAGCTTTTCTGTTCCTTCTCATCCTTCGTTAACTTTATTTATTACGCGTATTTGAAAAGTTCAATTTATTGCATAAATTCTTGCAAATTGACGTAATTGTGCGTCAAACTGCTGTTAGTGAAGTTGAGATGCAGAGAAGCAGCGCTGTTGTATATTTGTATGCCTTCTATAACGCACCCTCATCCTAAAGTACACTCCTAAATTCATACAATTCTGAACTCTGCCAGCGCCGGAGAGGTTTCCTTGAAACATTTTGGTTACTTATTGCCTAACTTTGCCATTTCAAATAACGTAAGAAATTAAAAGTATTTTAATTAAAATTAAGCAGCAAGTTTGTAGGAAGTTTTCCATTTAATACAAATTTTTTTGGCGAGACCGTGAATTTTCCAAGGGAAGTGTAGTTCTTCGAAAATAAAAATTTTTGGGTGAACTTGAAAAAGCTTCAATTATTATTAATTTTTATTACATAATAACAAAAATATTTCTATAAAATATGCATAATTTTATTCTAATGAGTATTGCGCTCCTAAAAGTATGCTAGTAACTTTCGCATATAATAAAATTAAAATTCATTTAATAAAATTAAAATTCAAACCGTGCAAACACAGCGTTAACGTTAATTCTGAAATGGCTACCTGCTATAAAATAAATAGTATACTTCAGTTTTAACGCTTAACATTATATGTTAACTATTTAACATTAACTATAGCATTTCGTTTCGGGTAAAAAACAAAATAAAATTTATTTCCATAACTACCATAACATTTGCAAATGTTTCAACTGAATCAATTGAAATTTTTTTATTAACGTGAAATTTATCGTTACCAAGCAGCCTTGAAATATTGAAAATCAAAATAAAAATAAAATCAAAATAAAAATAAAAATAAAATCAAAATAAAAATAAAAAGCGACAACTATAGCTATACATATCATAAAATAAAATGGAATAAAATTAAATTAAATTCAAGTAAAATAACAGTAAACATTTAATAAGAAAATAAGTCATAGTTAAATTTAATTAAAATACCAAAAAAATCAAAATTAAAACAAAATTACGTAACTTGAAAATTATAAAATAAAATGAAATAATATACAATAGATTAAAATATTTCATTCAAATAAAATATTTAAATAAAATTAATTCAAAATAAATTTAAATGATACACAATAAAACATAAATAAATAGAAATAGGGCAATTCATATTATTAAAATAAAATTAAATTATACAAAATAAAATAAAATCAAATTAAAATACCTATAATATAATACATAAAAATTACATAACAAAAAAGTGTAAAATTTAATAACACGGAATAAAGAAAGTTACATTAAAATTAAGGAATTAAAGCAAAATATATTAAAAATAAATTTCAATGAAATACGGTAAAAATAAAATATAATGAAATAAATTGAAATAAAATTAATAATTATTTAATTTTATTAAGAATATTATATTAATAATACAAAATAAAAGAAAATAATATCGAATTAAAATATAATAAAATAAAAAAACGCTGAAATGAAATTTCATAAAAAAAATTATTCAAAAAAAATTAATAAAATATAAAATTTAAATAAACACAATAAGCACAAATTAAATTAAATTAAATTAAAGTAAAATAAAATAGAAAATAAAGAAACAGAAAAAATCAAATAAAAAACAATAAAATAGAAAAGAATACAAAAAAAAAATTAAATGGGACAAATAAATTAATATTAATTAAAAAAAAACAAAAGTAAATAAAAAAATAATAAAAAAAATGCTTAAAAAATGAAGATAAACCAAGCACATCTGTTCACAGCCATGTCAAAGTCCTCTTACCTTTCATGACTATATCAACTTAAGGGGTTATGCCACTCTAGGATTTTCAAAAAATCGTTTTTTTTTTTGCTTTAAATAGTTCCTTAGGGTCTCAGAAATAACATATTGCAGGATTATGGCTCGGAAAAATCTCTAAATAATTTATTTTCGAAGTTCCTTGCAAGGCTGCACGGTACGCACACGGTACAACTTAAAACTTTAAACGCGTTTATCTCCAAACTACATTTTTCGAGTTGGCCGAACCAACGACTCGTACAATTTCCAACCGATTAGGTTCAAATTTGACACACATCTTTAAAAATACATTTTTTAAGGTATCACGTAGGATTTTTTTTATTCTATATAGTTCATTTGTTATTAACAATTAACTGATGATTTTTTAGTCGAAATTAGAAAGTTTAACTTTAGAAGTGCGCCATTTGATCATGAATCAATATATCGAAAAAATCCTACGTGTTACTTTAGCTATTGTAATATATAATAAAAAAAAATTTAGATATTCAAGATATTTCAAAATTTACAGGAGCAGTTAGTTCGGCCACGTACCCCTTGAACCATAGAGGAGTCGAAGGATGACCGCTACAGCGCCACCATTCTTCAAGAAATATTTATAAGAAATTATTTTTTTACACCTAAAAAGATGTATAATAAACTTCTTATATTATATTTTTTAATGACTCTATGGTTTTTCTAAAAAAAATGCACATAAAACACCTATTTTTTCGGTCTCTAGAGTGGCATAATCCCTTAATAGTATTTCATTTTAGGATTAAATAATATGATAATTAATATTATCGAAAAATTGTTTGGATAAAGTTTTTCGATTTCGATGAATTCCAATTTTTTTTGCTCTCAAATGCTCTCTAGCCGGCTTTTTTACCCAAAACCTTTCATCTAAACAAAACGATTTTATGAGGGTTTTATGATTAGTATTCTGATTTCCTTGATTTTATCTGACGAAGTTTATTCGTATATAATTCGTATAAATATAAATATTCGTATAAAATATATAAAAATATATTAAATATATAAAACTAAATGTTCATGCTTTTAGATGCCTTGCTGGTCAAAGCCTCATTTTTGAAAAAATCTGTATATGGGAACTATATGTTATATTCGTCCGATTTCGATAATTTTCAGTGCCAATCTCTGATTCCTTATATGTGTGTAGAAACCAAATTTCCTGCCTTAAGATTTTTAAATGGATTTATTACCTAAAATCTCAAATGAGAAAAATCGGTCGTATATATGCGAGAGTGGTACGATATGACGGACTCCGACAAATTATCGTTTATCGTTTGATCATATCGGTATAAATTTTGATCTTCTTCTAGTACTTACATACTTCAGACTAAAGCTATATATGTACCATTCCCTGTATGTATACAGATTGAAGCATATCTCCTGTTAGCTCTTATGTTGGTCCCATAAGGCAGATTACTGAACATAACCTAACTTAACTTAATCTAAGTTTGCAAACGTTTTGTAAGCCACGATCATGATACACACAACAACACTGCATAAATATATACATATATAAATACGTTTGTATTTATGTACATCAATACTTACATACTCGTATGTATAAAATCATATGTACGAGTACACAGATCACATATGAAATGCAAGAAACTTGAACTTATCATTCATACATCAACACAACACAAATTGCTTGATGTGCCCCATTTGTATGTGGCACCACTTCCCAATAAATATGTAGCTAAGCGCAATTATTCAATAAAAGTTCAGCAATCACCATCAACAAGAAGTAGTTTCTACCAGTTGAGGCGGCGAATATGAGAAATGTGTATAGAAGAAGAGTTCACTGCACTCTAACTGGCCGCTTGAAGTTGAAGAGCTGCCTGATTTAGAGCGTTAAGAGTATTTAATTTAATTAAATTTTTTTTTTTCGTTCTTTTGCTTTCTTTATCCCCACTTGTAATTACTATAAATATATGTATGTATTTTTGTAACTACGCCCTTTTTGTTGGGTGCAAAAGGTTAATGCGCGCCGGCGAAATCAAAAGTGTCTTCATACACTCCATAGCCGCAGGTCGCAACGGCTATAGCTGCGGGTAAAGTCATAACGTTCTGCTGCGGTAGGGTAAGCATTAAGAGGCGTATTGTTGTAGCTGTCATGTTTTTCGGTGTTTAAAAGCCAAGTCAGGTGTTTAGCATTGAAATTTTTAGTTTAAAACAAAATAAGTTAAAAAAAATACAAAGAAATAAAGTGTAAGAGTAAGACAAAAGTTCGTTGCCACTGGCAGTAAATATAAGAAGGAAATGTGGCAGTTGAAAGTTTGTTTTCTCTACAGCATTTTTGTTTTTTTTTTTGCTTACTTATCATCATGCTGCAACACTACGTGTGTTCTTTCGCATGAATTCGCATACGTGTATACGCAGATTTATGCTGAATTTTCTTAGTTGGAAATTATCCATGTACATGCGCCTTTGTTGAGTTCTTTTGTCGAGTAAAAATATATATGTACATACACGTACATACATATATACACTTGCATTTATTTAGATATATAACAACTTGTCCGTATGTCTGCGCGTGCAAGTCATTATGCGTTCTCTGGAATGTGCGCCATTAAGTTGCCAATTCGTCGCTCGTTTGTGTCGTGTGTGCACATTTACGCAGCAGGTGTTAATTGTCAGAAATAATGAAATATTATTACTATGTGAAGCGACCGAATTTAACATATGCTCTTGGCTGAAATGTATAGAATGAACTGGCGGCGAGTCTGTACATTTTCGAATAACGCAGATTTACTATGTACTATTAGTAGTTGCTGAGGATGCCTAGTGTTGAATGATATACATATGTGTGTACATATGTACGTCATGAATGTCAACGGGCAATGAACGAAATATAAAATGTACGCTCATGAACCAAAGAAATTTAATATAAATTTTAATGCGGATTCGCATTCTATATACAAACATTTCTATCACCACTAACTCGCACTGAAAATTTAATAAGTGTATACATGATACAGGTTTACCCAACAAGAGGTGTTATTTTGATATTTAAAGAAAAATTCTGGACATTTTAATGCTTTGTTGATGATCAGCTGGCTTGAGTTTTTGTGTTAACTGAACTTTATAGGTCTTAAGACCCAAGTCTTTATGCGAAATACGTTATAATGACATTTGTGGAATACCCACTCCAAAGAACAACGAGGAATGGACAAACCTTGGTTCTCTGCACTACTTTGGGCTACAGCAGCAATATTGTCAGTTATTCTTGAGCGACTTCCACGTGTATTTTATTTTTCACATCATTAACTTGTCCCAACCATTTCTGTATTGCAGTCAGACAAGGTGCTTCACGACCACTGAAAATTTTATAAAGTTTTACGATCCGTCTCTGCCAGTTTTCACCATTTTTATAGTGAATTTTAATAATATAATAAAAATTAAAATAAATATAATATAAATAAAAAATTAAATAAAGTAAAATAAAAAAAATAAAATAAAATAGAATAATATAAAATAAAATAAAATAAAATAAAATAAAATAAAATAAAATAAAATAAAATAAAATAAAATAAAATAAAATAAAATAAAATAAAATAAAATAAAATAAAATAAAATAAAATAAAATAAAATAAAATAAAATAAAATAAAATAAAATAAAGTAAAATAAAATAAAGTAATATAAAATAAAATAAAATAAAATAAAATAAAATAAAATAAAATAAAATAAAATAAAATAAAGTAAAATAAAATAAAATAAAGTAAAATAAAAAAATAATGAAACTAAAATCAAAAAATAAAAAAGCAAAATAAAATAAAACAATATATAATAAATTGAAAAAATACAATAAAAAATAATAATTTAAAGGAAGAAATCAAAAAAAAATAAAAAATTAAAAAAATATGAAATAAATTAAATAAAATACAATAAATAAATAATTTAATATAAAATAAAACAAAAAAACGAAAATATACAATAAATAACTAAATAAAATAAAATAAATATAAATATATATAGTAAAATAAAATAAAATAATATAAAATAGAATAAAAATAATGTAAATTGAAAAGAAATTTAGTAAGAAAACTAAATAAAATAACATAAATAGAATTAAGAAAGAAGTAAGATAAATAAATATACCAAATTAAAATGAAATAATATATAATATAAAAAAAAATAAAGTAAATAATAGCAAAAAAAAATTAAATATGAGATAATAAAATGAAAATGTATATGCATGTCTCTTCTATAGTCTAGAGCCTTTTTTCAAAATTCAAAACTTTCTGTTGAGAAATGTTTAGATTTTTCTTTCTCATTCCTACCAAACAGTTAAAATTTCCATTAACTCATAGATTTATTCTACGTAATGTAACATATTTCACGCAAACAACTTCGAAGTTCTCCGAAACCGAAACCAAAATTAAAGTGAAATTGAAATTTCCTTAATTAAAATTCCGTCGAAAAAATATTAATTATAAAAATATAAAATTACAAAAAAGCAGCTCTCATAGCAATCAATTCGCGTAATCAAAAATATTGTCGCTTTCAATTTCGCTCAAAATTTTCATTTACATATCTCGACAATTAAAATGTCGCTGGCTGAGCGCTCCAATGACACAATGCAAAAACAAAAAATAAAAAAATAAAAACAAAGAGCAAAAAATATTGCAAACAGCAATGCGCTCAGCGTGATCGCCCCCCACTTGCGCGCTCATACATACATACTCTTATGTATGTGTGTATGGATAATTAAGTGTTGTGAGTGACACTTTAGTTGACGGCGCTCATTTACCTTAATACAATATGACACCGAAACCAAACTGAATTGCTTACCACCAGTGCCGCCGCGCTGCAGTAGCGAGCACCAAAATGTGGTAATGTGGAAAAAATAATGCAAAAAATAAAAAAAATAACAAAAAAAAAAACCAAAAGCAACACAACTGTAATTAAGTGACATGTGAATAATTAGTGGTAAGTGTTTGACAAATTAAGATGGCATCAAATTGTCATTCAACTTAAATGCTTGGCCGTAAGCAAGCAAACTGTTTAATTTAAATTAGCATTTTGTTGATTTTCAGGCTTCATTTTACACTTTTCTTTTTTCGTTTCGCCAACAGCTAGAAAGCTTGCAGCGAAAATGTTAATTAGAAACGGCATTAGTGTAAGAATAGCGGTAATTTTTGTTAGGTTGAAGAAATTCGCAGGAATTCGCAGCTTTTCTGTACTATTGGATGGCAAAAGCCAAACAAAAATTAAATTAGCTAACATAAAAGTATGGATGAACATACTAAATTGGCGAAAAATTTTTAAACATTAAATAATTTGATGGAAAAATTTAATGTATTGACAAGTATGCATTTATGTTGCTTAAAACAATAATTGCTCAATATTTATTGCTAAATCCTAAAAAAGAAACATAAAATTTTAATAAACACAAAAAATTGCTTAACATAAAGTGCTAGTGGACATAAAAAATTGCTTAGAAATAAATTTTTATAGACACCATAAAATTTTGCTTAACATAAACTGTTAATAAATATGAAATATAGCTTGACATATAACAAACTTTTGAAATAGTGATTTCATAAATAAATTGTTGGCAATATTCAAGCACAAAATATTTCTAAACATTAAGAATTAAAATTAAAGAAATCTTAAAAATAAAATATTTGTAAATATGAAATGTTAATAAGCACAAAAAATACAGTATTTGCTACATATAAAATGTTAATAAGCTTAAAAAATTACTTAAGAAAAATTTTTGCTAAGCACAAGTCATAAAATAACAATATTCCAAAAAATAAATTAATATTTTAAAACCCAATAAAAATAAAACCACTATAACTTCTTACCGACCAATATCACTAAACCCCTGTATTGCAAAACTATTAGACAAAATAATTGCCAAAAGACTATGGTGGTACGTCACCAACAATAACTTACTACATCAAAATCAATTCGGTTTCAAAAGAGGAAAGTCAGTTACAGACTGTCTGATTTATGCAGACCATCTCATAACTGAATCACTTTCAAAAAGAAGCCACACATCTATCATTTCCCTTGACTTTTCAAAGGCTTTTGATAGGATTGGCGTCCACGCTATACTCGATCAAGTAAATGAATGGAAACTAGGACCCAAAATCATTAACTATATTGTCAACTTCATGTCAAACAGAAAAATAATGGTACGGATCGGACACCAAATCTCAAGAACTTTTCCACTTTTTAACGGAGTGCCCCAGGGTTCCCCGATATCAGTAATTTTATTCCTAATAGCCTATAATAGACTCTGTAACATCCTAGCAATAGAAAAAAGAATTAAATTCACCGCTTATGCTGACGACTTCCACCTCATAATACAACACAATAAACAAAAAAACTTAACTTACAACTTAGATACCTTATTTCAAAACATTACCAGCTGGTGCAATTATTCTGGCGCAAACCTATCTTTAGATAAATGTAAACACATCCACATATGCAGAAAGCACAAATGCTCTACTAACATCCACACAAACAATATCACAATCCCAACGGTAAGAACACTTAAAATTCTAGGAATTACCTTTAGCAATAACTACAGATGGAACTCCCATATAACTGAACTAGCAACTTCCCTTTCAAAAAGACTCGATATTATTAAATGCTTATCAAGTACTAAGTTTAACTGCAACACACACACATTGCTCAGCATAACTAGAGCCCTAATTATCTCAAAGATAGACTACGGCCTATTTCTCTATGGGGACTCCCCCAAATCAACATTAAACAAGCTTAAAACAAAACTTAATTCCGCAATCCGTACAGCCCTAGGTGCCTTCCGCACTACTCCAATCCATAATTTGTTGTTAGAAGCGAACATACATACCATAGAAAACAAGTTCGACTACCTCACAGCCAAACTTTTGAAAACCCTTATAAACTCCTCAGACACACCTCTATTCAAAATATTAAAAACTCACCAAAGAATTAGAAAACGCAGGAAAACTATAAAATCTGTCCTCAACAAAATCGTATCGAAATGTACTAATCTAAATCTCCCCTTTCACCCCTACAAAAATAAGAAACAGGAGCCAACTTGGAACCTAACACCTTATCTTATAGATACTTCTGTAAACTCTAATGCCAAAAATGACACAAACCAATCCATATACCAACAAGAGTTCCTAAAAATCAAATCTCTCAATAAGAACTGTACATTCATTTACACGGATGGCTCACAATCAAACACACTTTCCACATATTCCATAACTACAGAAAACACTGTCCTGAAATCGGGAATACTTCCATTCTACTCGTCAGTACTATTAGCTGAAACAATTGGCATATTAGAAGCAATTCAATTAATAAAAACAAAAAGAGGTAAATTCATCATATGCTCTGATTCTCTATCAGCCTTAAAATCAATCTCCAACCCAAATAATAATGAAACCTACCCAAGTGCCATTAGGTCACTCCTAATCAAACACATGCCAAAAATTAGACTTCTTTGGATACCTGGTCATTCCAACATCACTGGTAATGAGCTAGCAGATAAAACGGCCAAGGAAGCTGCACGTCTTCCCCTTATATATACCCAAAACTTTAACATAAAAGACATAAATAGTTTCTTAAAACACCAGCTCCAAAACGAACATGAAAACTTAATACCAAAATCCAGCAACTGGTACCAGCAAATTTACAAAAAACAACATATTAGCGACAACTACCTTAAATTCATCCCCCAAAATTCTCTTACAAGGCTTGACCAAACTAAAATAATTAGACTCCGACTAGGACACACAAAGATCACTAAACTATATCACATAGACAGAAACTCTCCTCCTTTATGCCCTACTTGCCAAAATCATTCCCCAACTTCTATTGAACACATCCTCGACTCCTGCCACTCCTCATCAATCCTGAGAAGACAAATCTTCCATAACGACAAACCCTCCCAACTCCTCTCCAATCCCAACCTAGATAATATGAGTAAAATCATTAAATTCCTAAAATTATCTAACCTCTATCATCACATATAAAACTAAAATCAAAACCCAGAATAGAAAAAAAAAAAAAATGTTACCTTATCAATATACTATATTTAGATTTAAGCATACCAAAGATGTATATGTAATATTTTATTTCTAAACACAAGTATAGCGTAAGGCCCCAGCAGCCAAAGCTATCTCTCCTGTTAGATTAAGTTTTTTTATATAAACTTTTCTATCAGCTATAAATAAATAAATTAATATTGGCAAACGATGCTAGCAAAATTTTGGTTAAATTTGAAATATGAATGTACATAAATTATGTTTTATCATAATTTTTGATAATACAACTTTAGTTTTTGAACAAGCAGTAATGCTTAGTAAATAGTAATACTATGGCTGGACATAAATTATGTTTTAACACAAATTTTGGTAAAAACAACACAAGTTTTTAATCAGTAATTAACGCTAGGTAAATATAAAATATGGCTTGACATAAATTATGTCTTAACATAAATTTTGAAAAAACAACCTTAGTATTTAAACAAGCAGTAATGCAGAGCAAATAATAATATGGCTGGACATAAATTTTGTCTTAACATAAATTTTGGTAAAAGCAACACAAGTTTTTAATCAGTAATTAACGCTAGGTAAATATAAACAAAATGGCTTGACATAAATTTTGTTTTAACACAAATTTTGGTGAAAACAACACAAGTTTTTAATTAGTAATTAACGCTAGGTAAATATAAAATATGGCTTGACATATATTTTGTCTTAACATAAATTTTGGTAAAAACAACACAAGTTTTTAAACAATAATAGAAGTTAAGTAAATAATAATATGGCTTACCCGAAATTATGTCATAACATAAATTTTAGTAAAAATAACAAAGCTTTTTAAACAGGAGTTGATGCTAAGTAATTATGGCAAAAAATATGATTTTATTTACATTACATTTTATATATCTCCCGCTTTTTAATTTGAAAAAGTTTGCCGGCTTGAGGTCAGAAAAAATAATAAAAGCACAATGTAATTGTTGTTTTCTCTTCTGCTTATTTTTCTCAGCAAACGACCAAGCGATCTGGTATGCAAATATTTACAATATACGGGTATTTTTAGTATTTAAACCACACCGGAAATATCAATCAATAATACGAATTTTCTACAAAACGCCAAATTGTTTACATACACGTATTGTTTGAAATTTTTGAAGCACATGAGGCTTCAGCGAAATTCAATATTTATGGTTGTATATACATATGTACATATCTGTACATATGTATGTATGTGATGCTCATTAACAAAAAATATCTTTATTGTAATTAATTGCAGAATTACCGCAATTCAAACAAAATTCGCCGTTTTCTTCAGTTTTTTGAACTTTTCAATTTAAAGCTTCCAATGTTTATACATACATACAAACATACGTGTGTAAAAATCTGCTTTTAGTTGCATGCGGGTGTAAAAATTCACGCATAATAACAATAAATTATTGGTTATAAAAAAACAGCTACGCTGCCGATTATTGAGAAATCCACTACGTCGCCTTTGTCTTCCACAATAATAATAACAATTAATTCACTAAAATATTAATCTTCAACAAAATTACTTATTTATTTAAGTATTATTTCCATTTATTTATACTATGCCCCGGGGTACAGTGTAAATGGAATTTAATTGCATTGGAGAGTGATATTTATTTCATTATTTTATACATACATATGTGTACCATACTACAAGTATTGATAGTGTGCCGTAAGTGTGAATGTACATATGTATGTATATAATACAGGTGTCTACATTTGCACTTAACCTTGAGCTCTATTGCTCCAATGAACCACAGGCCATTGGCGTGCATTTTACTCGAGACGCGTCCGGATGCTCAGATTAAGCGTTGAACATATTTTTATGTGAGTCTTAAACTCTCAATAGCTACGGAACACCGGTAGTGTGTGTGTAATAAAAATTTGTGTTGATATTGTTGTAATGCTCATTTTTAACATTTTATATTTTTATTGCTGAACTGAGACCACTTTAAGGTGCTTTTAAGTGGTTATGTGACTTTTTATATATTTTTTTTTTGTTAATGCACTTGAATTTTATAGACTTACGATTTCTACAAGTTATTGAGATTTTTGCTCAATGAGGGAAGTAGGTAAAAAAATGTTTACTGATTGCATAAGTAATTTGCCTTTTACAGCAATCGTTTGGGGTTTGACTTCTCCACCGATGATTTACAAAGAGAACTTGACATTCTGCGAAAGCGAAAACTGTCTTCTATCCGAGAATCAAAATTTTTTAAGCGAAAATTTCGTAGATGGAGGATCGTAAAATTACTCTTCCTAAAGTTTCTTCATGGTCAAATTCAAACTATTTTTAATGGTTTAATATATACCATATATATAGATCTTCGGAAATTAATTTGAATAGAGTTTGGTAGGTGTACATCATCTTTCTATACAATAACTGAGCATAAGGCTCGACGTAACACGCATGCTCAAGATCTCGAGTTGAAACAATCAAAAAAAAAAAAAACTCCACAAATATGAATATTCTCTCAGAATATCTTTAACAGTTTCAGATTCTTTATACCTATTTTTCCATGCTCATGGTACATAAACTCCATACGAAATTTATAGCTTAATTGAGCAGCAATTCTGCGATGTGCCACATTAGCATCTGTGAATATGTATACTCATTTCGGAGTCATTGAGAATCAGGTTTATAACATTCAGGCGCACTCAGTTCAGTAGGTCACAAGGTCAAACGAAAAAAAAAAATTGGAAAATAATAAAAGATAATTGCAGAAATTGGCATAGCAGCTGGGAAATTAAGAACCGAAAAGAAAAACGTAAAATAGATGAAGCAGACAACTTGTGCGGCTAACAATTGTGGGAATGATTTTTAATTAAAACGTAAGAATAATGATGATGGTAATGAATACTTGCTTGAAGTCGCTTGAAAGTAGCGTTACTTGTGATACGAAATAAGAAATTATATTAATTTGGGAAAATATTATTGGGACTAAAAACTAAACTAAAACAAAAAGTAATGAAGCAAAGTAATTTTTGATTAATTTAAAAAAAAATTTATATAAAAAATTTAATTAAAGAAATGAAGTACAATAATAATAAAAATAAATTAACATAAAATAAAATAAAATAATAAAGGAAAATAAAATAACGCCATAAAAATTAAATAAAATGAAATAAATAACAATAATAATTTTAAATTAAATAAAAATAATAAAACTAAAAAAACAAGAAGGAAATACTGTCGTGTGAGGATTACCAAATTTCACGCACTTAAATGCTTTCTTAATTTATTTTTGGTCCGTACAAATTGTTTGTATGATGGTTCGATCGGGCCGGTTCCGACAAATGATCAATGCAGTACAAGAACACATCTGGATAAGATAACTCAAAACCTGAAGGACTAGTTTGCATTCAAACAGGCTTAGAGACGGAAATAGCAAAATCCGCTCTGCTCAACATATCGGTATAAATATTGAAGGATCTACCTTCCCCTTCTAATCATAATGAAAAATATATTACGTTAAAATACATTAAAATAAAAAATTAATGAAAATAAAATCTAACAAAATAAAATAAAAATAAAATGAAATAAACAATAAAAACTAATAGTTTTGAAATGAAATAAAATCAAATAAAATTAAATAACATTATATAAAAAAATCGTATTAAATAATAATAATGGAAAAATAAATAAATTAAAAAAAGAAATAAAATATAAATATGAAATAATTAAAATAAACCTTGTACTATATTAAATAGTACACGCACTAGCATATTCCCAGGAATTCAGAATAATATAATTATTTTCCGAGTTATGATAATATGCTGCTGTGTGCAAGTGTAACTGCATTTTGCTTTTGCACCATTAGTTTACTGCTTGATTTGCAACTTAATTTCGAAAGTGTGGCACATTTTTATTTTTTTTTTTCGCTTCAAGTTCGCACATAGAGATTCTCAGCAGTGGCACGATCCTGACGCCAAATACTAGTTAGGTTTATTAAATTACCAACATGCAATGCAATCACATATAGTATGTACATACGTGTATATGCTTTTGTAAGTTTGTGCACCAGTAATGTATGTGTGCATTTAAAGTCAGCAAGCTCAAAAGCTCGTTGGTAAATGTTTTAACAGCCTTTGTACGTGTGTATGTGTGTAACGGTCTTCTTACTTGCTAGCCACACTGGCTCAATTAAGCGCTTGGCATGACTTCTGTGCGCTGCTTCAGCTTCTGAATTCAAAAACTTAGCAAACACATTTATGGTACGTACGCAAGATTTTCTGGTTGGACTCGCATGCAGAATGCCCGGAAACATTAATGTTCAGCACATACGAGTACATACATAGATAACGATTTTCCAAATTAAATTTGGTGAAAAGATTATATGAATAGCTGCAATCTCTTCGCTTAATCTATTAATTTATTGTAGTTGCTCGGAGAATACTATGAAAGTGGTAAGGAAATATGCAATATTTTCATGCTGCATTTCTTTGCATATGAATCTGCGTGTGACTCAAGTGATTTTGTCACAAAATTAATAGAGCAAAGGAGCTAAATGTAAACATACCTCTGTTTGAATGTATGGACATATATAATACTTATATGTATGTATGTAGTACATACTATGTACTTATGTGAAAGAGCATTCATGCCATAGTAGAATGCATTCAAGTATAAAATTGGTAGAAAATCAGCGAATATTTAATATTTAATGATTTTCATAATTAAAATATGTGGAATTAAATATTATTAAGTAATAAAAAATATTAACAAAATATGAAAAATTAAACTAAAATGAAGAAGCAAAATAATATATAATAAAATTAAAAAATCAAAATATTACAAAAATATAATTTATAAAAAAAAATGAAAAAACTACAATAAAAAAATACAGCAAAATAAAATAATATTATTAAAACAAAATTATATAAAAATAAATTAAAAAATAGAATTAACTTAATTAAATATTATTAAATAAAATATAATAAAATAAAATATTAAATAATAAAATATAATAAAATAAAGAAAAATCAATAAAAATAACAAAATTAAATTAAATACAAGAAAATAAAATCAGATAATAAAAGTAAGATAAAATAATATGAAAGAAATTAAAATAACATAAAATGAAGTAAAACAAAACAAAAAAAAAAACAAAAAATTAAAATAAAGTAAAATGAAAAAATATAATAAAATTATAATAAATATAGAAAAAATAAAGTTAATAAAATAAAATAAAGTCAAACAAAAAAAAAATAAATTAAAATAAATTACATTAAAAAAATATAATAAAATAAAATAAATAAAAATAAAAGGACATCAAATAAAAAAAATTAAATTAAATACAAGAAAATAAATACAGATAAAAAAAAACTTGTGATTAAAATAAAAAACAAAAGTATAGTAAAATAAACTTAATTAAAATATAATAAAAGAAAATATATAACATAAAGTTAATAACATAAAAGATCAAATAAAAATGAAAATACCTGAAAATAAACTAAAAGAAAATAAAATAATATAAATATATAAAGTAAAATATAATAAAATAAAGCTAATAAAATAAAAGGAGATCAAATAAAAAAAAAAAACAAATATAATACATGAAAATAAAATAATATACTAAAAACAAAATAAAATCAAATAGAATAGAATAAAATAAACTAATTAAATAAAATAATGTAAAATAAAACAAAATACAAAAAAATATAAATTAAAGTAAAATAAAAAAATTAAATTTACAGACTAAATTAAAATATATTATATTAAAATTAATTAAATTAAAGTAATATGCAATAAAGTTATATTAAATATAAAAAATAAAACTGAATAAAATTAAATAAAAAAATAAAGGAAACAAAGTAAAATAAAACAAACTAAAACATGATAAAATAAATTCAAGTAAAATAAACTAAAATAGGATATAGTAAAGTAAAATGCTACAAAATGATAATAAATACAAAAAAATACACGTATATATAATAAAATAGAATAGAATTAAATAAAAATATAATAGAAACTAAATAAAAATGAAAAAACTATGAGATAAATAAAATAAATAAAATTAATATTGTATTATAAAATGAACTAAATTAAAATATAATAAATAAAATAAAATTAAATTAAATTCAATGATATTAAATATAAAAATATAACGGAATAAAATTAAATAAAAAAATTAAGGAAAAGGAAAAAAATATATAAAAAATGGAAAATTAAATTATTTTCTATTTTCGCTGAAACCGAAACGAAATCGAAATCAGCCGAACTATTTTGGCCTAACCGAATCCGTATTTCGGTCGTTGTCTAATAGTTTTCAACAGAAAATACTACAAGTACATATAATCAGGAATATAAATGCCTGTATGCACGAGTACTACCTCTGTGTGAGTGTAGCCGTGTGGTCGACGTTTGCATGAATCATCATGCACTCACGCCTTGCATTGAAATAAGAAAAATTCTGTATACCAAAGGAATTGTGCGGTATTATGCTTTGTAATTGACTCAGACGCAGCCATCGTCATTGCACTCTCAAAGGTGGTTCACAATAAATAAAAAATAAAAAAAAAACACCAAAACCAACACCAGTGTTGCCAAGTTTTATTCCCCACCAAAGGTGAAGAGTTAGAAAAATTCCTGGAATAGGACGGTTGCCCTCAACTTGTTGAAGCGTAAAACTTATGCATACATATTTATTAATGCAAAAGAAATGCAAAAAATATGCGTAACAGCACGAATATTTGTTGAAGTCAAAGCTAAATATTGCTGCGTACACATTTATTTACAATATGAGATGAAGCTAACATACTAAGGTACTAATTGGCAACGCAGTCTACTCCCTATATGTAGGAAATTTACAATTGCAGCATACTTACATACCATATATATATTGTGTCAATGCCATTAAATTAAATAAAAACAAAAAAAATAAATAAAAATATAAATTTAAAAAACAATTAGTTAATAAAATTAAATTAAGTTGACAAAAATAAAACAAAATAATAATAAAAGTAAAATATAAAAGGGATGCTAACTTAACAGCACGTAGACACCATTCCAGGGTGCACTATTTTTAATTTAATTGACCAGCTAAATCTTTATTTGAACCCAAAAAGAATATTTCTAACGCTATGTGTTTCTCCTCTGGACTGTACTTTTTTCCTTTCATATATTTGAAAAAGTATATTGACTTTTGGTCTGTAATATCCAAGTGCCAGATGGAGCAGAGATAAACCCCTCAAAACTTATACCGATCGGATCAGAATGGCGAGCAAAGTGGATTTAACCATGCCCATCGGTTTGTACGCAAATTAGTTCTTCAGTTTTTTAAATAAATATTATAACCAAACTTGATATACAGATCTTCATTTGTCGGAGCTGGTCTGATCGAGCTAATGTAACATGCATTGGTATTCTCCAACCAATTTTTCAGATATGAGAATTAATATTTAATCCTAAAATGAGATACCAAAAAGACAACCCTTCTTTTTGATTTTACTTTAGATTTTGCTTCGGTCTTTCAGTGCCGACCATCATAGTCTGTAATACAGATGGGATATCAGAAAGTATGAAAACTTCAATTTAGCTAGGAAATGCGTGATTTCTGTGTCAGCCAAACTGTTCACAGTGGATTTACCTTGAACTTATAGGTCGATCTGAGTGAATGCGTGAACTGGCAGCTTTACTATAGGTATCATCACATAAATCGGGCACCATCTCTTCCAAGCCTGCCTAGGAGCAGGTAAAGTTAGTATACATACACGTATGTCGAACAAGTCATCTAACGAAAGGTCCATGAAACGAGTTGTTCCGACGTATTCGGACTAGAGTTAGAGGTGGTTAGAGTCGTATGGGAACATGAAATACGTGTACGTTATGTATGCCAGGGTTAAGTGTGTGTGGCTAGGTAGTAGTTGAGCCTTCTCCGAGAGGTACAGTACCCTCAGCATATCCGTAAAGCACTTATTTACACTCATTTGTACAACTTTATATTTTATCTCGCTGTCACTTGCATTACATTTCAGTGTCTTTCGCCCGGCAAAAGTCGATAAAAGTACAGTATGAGTGCGATCCCAAGTATAATAATAACTCTAGAGTATATGCCAATATATGTTTGTGGACAAATTCATAAGGGTATTCACTTTTTGGCAATATTTTAGTATGCGAGTTTAATTTTCTTTTTTATTTAATTCTTAAATATGACATTAAAAGAGCAAAAAGCTTTTTAAAAAAAAAAAGATAGCTATGAGGGGTTTTGGTTAAAACAAAAAAAAAAAAACAATAATAGATTACTGTATTTTTAAATGTTTTCTTTTTTAATTTTCGAAAAAAGATGTATTTGAAAAAAAAAAAAATATTTTTAATAAATTTATGACATCAAATAGAAAGAACTGAATCAAACTGAATCTCCAACTAGCACTGCAAAGGACGACAGTGTAATCAACCCTAACCTGTGACATCAAATAAAGAATTACTAGTAGATTTCAAAAACATTTTTGCCGTTGGAAAAATTGTATTTTCAGCGACCACTCTAAAGTATATATTTTATTTACATTATGGTAAAAGCGTACATATGTATGTAAGTATATTCATTATCTACACATATGCTAACAATATGTATGAGTAAGCGCACAGTCAAGATTTATGTGTACACATCACTTGCCGCATGCAAAGAGATAAATCACCCAAAGAGTTGCCACAATTACAGAAAGCATATGAATGAGTGCAGATAACTGTATTACAACAATAGTAGCCAATCGTAAAAAAGGAAAAAGAAAAACAAAATAATAAAAGCAAAAGAAAATTGATAATAATGCAGAAGATCAACAACATTATCACGCTGTTGCCGAGCGGAGAAATGGCCAACAATGTTGCACGTTTGTGCACTTGTATGGAGATAGCTTTGCTGCCATGGAGATGATGCTTTTGATAATGCTTTAGGTAGAGATGAATAGCCACGTGATGGCTTTAAGCTGTGCTGCTGAACAAAACGATATGACTTGGAGGCAAAGAATGTTGGTAGCCATGTCGTTACTACTGTAACGGCTGCGATAAGCGAACGGAGAGAAAAAGTTTTGCCACATTTCAGTAAAATTTTTTTTTTTTTTCAGACATAAAAGTATGTTTATATTTGTAAGTCTTACTTAAAATTGCTAACATTTTTATATTCCATAAGTATACATACATATTTAACCGCAAATATAAGCTTATACAATTATAGGCGCGTGGGTCATGGCTGCCACTCACTTACCTGAAAAGAGAGAAAAAGATTTAAAGAAATTGATTAATGAAAGGTTCTTTTACTTGTGGCATGTACAAACAAATGTTTTAATATATACATACATATGTACTTGCTTAAGCGAGTGTGTAAAAGGATATCTATATATAAGTATATGTATTGTTGCCCATATATATAATAAAATAATCAGTAATCAGGCTTTACTGCCGACCTGAACCCTGCCATTTCCAGGAAACTCGATACTTTATGTTGGGCACAAATAGGAGATCCATAAAGATTTCAATAAAAAATGCTTCATCACAAATGGAAACATGTAAATTAAGTATATTCACATGTTTCTGTCAAAAGGTAAAGATTTATTGTCGAATTTGTGGGAAAACTTCAGGCATTGAAATATTGATATGGAGATTTTTCAGGCATATACCACTAAAAGAAAATATTATATATTCAGGTAGCGAAATTTAAGGATGAAAAGAGAGCAGAGAGTGAAGCATTTTGTAATAATTCAAAATCACTAAAAATTAATATAAATAATTAAATAAATTTGTATCAATGAAATGTATAGAAATAAAACAAATAAAAAAAACATAAAATAATATAACATAAAATGAAATAAAATAAAAGAAAATAAAATTAATACAATAAAGTAAAATAAACTAAAACGAAATCAAATTATAAAAAATTTAAATTAAATTAAACTTAATTAAATAAAATAAAATTAAATAAACTAAAGTAAAATAAAATACAAAATAAAATATAAAAAATTAAATGAAATGAAATAAAATAAAATAAAATAAAACTAAATAAACTAAAGTAAAATAAAATCAAATTAAATAAAACTAAATAAAATATGTGAAATGAAATTAAAAAAAAATGAAATGAAATAAAATAATATATGGGTGTTTCCATGAAATGGTCCACCGCGACTTAAAAAATCAAAACGCTCGCAGAATTTTTATAGACACAGAAAATAGAAGAAAAATGTTGATATTTTACTATGCAAAAAAAATTGTTCAGCTCTTTCTAATTTTAAATTCAAAAAAATTGTATGCAAAACTTATAACTCTTTTATTCACTTTAAAACCTGTAGAATGTATTACTTTTAATTGCTGCTGACGAAATAAATATATATGTAATATCGCAGTTTGGTATATAAGTAATTGATACAACTACAAGTTAATATAAAAATGAGAGATGAGATCAAACTGTGCATCAATAACGGTATTTTTTCATTTCTATTTTGGCAGCATTCGTGTGTCACGTGCGTAATGCAAAAGAAGTACATAGTTCCATAATTAGCGTAATATAAGTTTAAGTGTCTTATTATTTTGTGTGTAAAGCAAATTTATTGTTTACTAAAATAAAATATTAATGTAAATAGCAATCTGCAAAAATTAAATTTTTTTTTACTTTTGAACTTTGTCACGTGCGTAACGGTAAGTACGAAAATTTTAATGCTTTTAATTAAAGTCCATTTGATAAATATTATTTTACTTTTACAATAAATATTAGAAGTCAAGTAATGCTAAAAATCAAAATCGGTAGAGGGAGAGGCTTAAGCAAGATGAAAATAAGCGAATATGTAAATGTTGCTCGAACAGGATAATCACTTAAAGAAAAAACCGAGAAACCGATTTAGCTGAAAATTAGCAGGGAGGTAGTTTAGAGCCAGGAGAAGGACATAGGATACTTTTTATCCCGATCGACAGCATTCCCGTGTGACTTGACATGAAACGTCAATCACTATAAAACGTGGTATAACAAAAAAGAATCAGACTTGGAATAACAAAACGAAAATGACAGCTATGTAATGACGTATGGATGACAATTTGATATTTGTAAGAAAACAATAATAAAACTATTTCTATTAAATAAATAATTAACAATTGTAATGATAGTGCCATTGCCCATTCGTATAAACAGTGAAGTGAACTATAAAACTCGGTATGGTTGAAAATTTAATTAATAATGCCGCGACCAACACGATCGAATCTTTCCTGACAAAGCCGTGATGAAGAAGAATACGAAATACTGCAAGTGAAAGGACTGAAGAAGAACAAGAAATTGCACGTAAACAGCGCCGCGATAGTATGGCTCGACTTCGTGCTTCTCAATCACGAGAGCAAAGTGAAGCAGCCCGTGAAACAGCTCGGTTGGCAATGCAAAATCGTCGAGCGAACAACAGAGGTCAACAAATAAATAATTTGCGACGCAGAACAAGATATTTATCAAATGCAATGATTTTACCGTCTGGCGATTGCCGCCAAATACTGCCAGTAATTCCAAGATCTACGGCTGCCGACGAAATAAACGCTTGCCTCAAATCGTCAAATCTATGGCGCTATGTGAAGAAACTGCAACTGACAACAAACATGAGAGTTGCATTGCTTAATGATACATCTGCTGAAGATTTTTCGGAGCAATTGCTGACTATCGGTAATGGTCAAGTACCTGTTGATGAATCGAGCGGATTAATATCATTTCCAAATAATTTCTGGAAATACATTGTTGATAAGTTCGTCTTTGGATGAGACAAAATTACAAATATAATGAATGGTTGAGTGAGCGAGCAATTTTAGCGGCTAAGAATAAGGATGTAGATGACCTAAACTACATAATTCAAAATTAGATCTTTGGAAAAATGCATTCATTCAAATCTATTGACTGCGTCACAAATGAAGATGAAGCCACCAACTATCCAATTGAATTTTTAAAGTCTTTGGACGTGCCTGGCTTACCACCGCACAATTTACGCCTAAAGGTAGGCTCCGTAGTAATCATGCTTCGAAACATAAACCAACCAAAACTGTGCAATGGTACGCGTTTGGTGGTTAGAAAATTGATGAACAATGTAATTTACGCTACGATAATGATAGGAAAATTCAAAGGTGAGGAAGTTCTCATTCCGAGGATACCGATGATCCCAACCGATATGCCGTTTGGATTTAAAAGACTTCAATTTCCGATACGTCTTGCATTTGCCATGACCATCAACAAATCACAAGGCCAATCCTTAAAAGTTTGTGGTTTAAATCTAGAACATTCATGCTTTTCCTATGGTCAATTATACGTAGGATGTTCACGGGTCGGAAGACCATCTGCGTTGTTTGTTTTTGCGCCTGATAATAAAACAAAAAATGTCGTGTATCACAAGGTACTTAAATGAAGAGCAACCTATGTACTAAAATACAGAAATAATTATCAATGATTAAGGTAGGTATTTAATTTTTTTGTATTTTTTTCCAATTAAAAAAAAAATCTGCTTATTTACTTCCATTATTAAGGCGGAAAAAAGCTCGCCGGGTCAGCTAGTTTTTGAATAAAAGTTTAATTTTTTTTTTCAAAAACTTCTGAAAATATATGTAAAATTACTAAATTATGTATGAAGGTAAAAATTGTCACGTGCGTAATGTCACGTGAGTAATCAATATTTTTGTTTTTTCTTTGCCAAAGCATGATCAGTTGTTTTCGAAGCAAACATAATTATGAAGCTCCATTATTAACCTTTATGAAAAAAAATTTACCGAAATAAAAATCTCCGACAATTCGCTTACTTTCGCATTTTTTCTCTCGGTTCTAAAACCAACTTCCATTTTTGTCACGTGCGTAAGTTAACTTTGATTGACTGCAACTTGGGTACCCAGTGCTCAATTTTGCAATATTTATACTTTTTGAAAAAAACTCATCACATGCAATATAGCGATCCTAAAAGAAGTGACTTCTTCCCATTATATTTCTATTTTTTCACCATTCAAACGCAATTAAACGCGTACAAATGTCGCGTGCATAACCATGGAAACACCCATATATAATTTTTTATAAATTAAAATAAGTGAGAAAAAATAACTTCAAAGGATAGAAAATCATTAAGAAAATTACCATTTAAAATAATGCAAATGATATGTACATTCGCACATTCAAGCTTCATACATGTACCATATATGTATTGTACATACACATAAATATATGAAAAAATATATATGTTTATGAAAAATAGGAGTACTTTTCTATCTCTATAAAAAATGTTTTCTAGCTAAGAGTATACTAATAGTTGCCCGAAGAGCGACATCCTGCCACAAGAAAAAAAGTCCCTTTTCAATCGCAGCGGTTTAGCGGATTCTAAAATGGCGCCTTGCAGGCTATAAATACCATAATTAAGGATGATAATCATATGCAGGAAGTGAAATTAAATTTGATTATGCTCAAGTGGAAGGAAATAATATGCAGATGATACACGAGTATGAAATAAAAACAATTAAATCGAATTTAAATAATTTTTGGCTTTATATGATTTTATTTTGTGTATTATTTTATTACATTATTTTATTTTATTATTTTGTTTAATTTATTTTATTTTTATTTTATTTCATTGTATTTTACTTTATTTTGTTGTATTTTATTTTATTTTATTTTGTTTTATTTATTTTATTTTATTTCATTTATTTTATGTTACTTTATTTTACATTATTTTATTTTTTTACTTTATTCTTTTATACTTTATTTTACTTGATTTTATTTTTGTTTTATTTTATTATATATTAATTAATTTCGTTTAATTTTACTTATATTAATTTGATTTTATTTAATTTAACTTAATTTAATTTAATTTAAGTTTACTTCACTTTATTTTATTTTATTATACTTTATTTTGCTTTATTTCATTGTATTTTCTTTTATTCTATATTATTTTATTTTATTTTATTTTATTTTGCTTTATTATATTTTTGTTTTAGTTTATTTTATCATATTTTATTTTTATTTTATTTTATTCTATTTTATTTTATTTTATTTTTTTTTGCTTTATTTTATTTTATTTTATTTTTTTTTTGCTTTATTTTATTTTATTTTGCTTTATTATATTTTTGTTTTAGTTTATTTTATCATATTTTATTTTAATTTTATTTTATTTTATTTTATTTCATTTTATTTTATTTCATTTTATTTTATTTTATTTTATTTCATTTTATTTTATTTCATTTTATTTTATTTCATTTTATTTTATTTCCTTTAATTTAATTTAATTTAATTTAATTTTATTTTACTTTTTTTCTTTTATTTTATGTTTATTTTTATTTTATTTTATTTTATATTTTTTTATATTATTGTTTTTTATTTTATGTTATATTATTTTATTTTAATTTAATTTAATTTATTTTATTTTATTGTATTTTGTTTTATTTCATTATTTTTATTTCATATCATTATTTTTATTTCATTTTATATTTTTTTTATATTATTTTTTTATTTCATTGTATTTTATTTTATTTTAATTTTTTAATTTTTTTACTCTATTTTAATTTATTTTATTTTATTTAATATTTTTTAATTTATTTTATTTTTTAACTTTATTTTTTTATTTTATAATTTTAATAAAATTGATAATATTCTTTTTAATTTTTTGTTCTATTTTTTTCAGTTTGAGTTGTTTTAATTTATTTTATTATTGTATATTTTATATTATTTTGTGTTATTTATTTTCCTTTATTTTATTATTATTTTATTTTTATTAATTTTTTTTTTGTGTTTTTAATACGTTTATTTGTTGTTAGTTTATTTTCTTGCAATCAGATAAGTGAAATTGAGAAGTAAAAAATTAATTCCATTGAGCTTGTTCCGGAAATATTAAAGAAACTGAATACTAATGCAAATCCGATTAAAAGCGTAGATAAAATTACAAATGTGGATGGATGCTAATAATTATAAAATAGCGAAAATACTCTTTGTCATTCGTTCAAAAGTAGCGCAAATATAATTGAAGACCACACGCATTTATAATTGGCATGCAATTCAGTAGCAGTCGTCATGACTCGCTTATAATATAATACATACTTAAATCATACTTATAAATATTGATGTCAACGCTTGGCAATACATATTAGAAGTTTGGTTGTTCAAAACCAAAAACCGAAAAAAAAATATTTATAAATATGTAATTAAACATACACACTTGACAATAAATTGTACCTATATACATACTCGTATAGTGCACTTGAGAGCTATACTCTGACATGGGCAATCAGCGAGCGAGCGTATGCCGCTTGAGAACTTGTAGTTTTACTTGACACAACAAACAATTGGGAATTGTTTTGATGAAAATATGATAGGTACATTAGAGTGTACAATAAAAATTTATTTATTTTGTAAGGTACTTAAGATATTTCGAAATAGAAATTCAAAGTCATCGGAAAAACGATTTAAATATTATATGTATTTGTATAAAAAAAACGAATATTCCAATTTTTTTGATCACTCTAATATAATATAATAATAATAAATACTGTTGTTTTATTATCCTATTTAAACGATGTTAAGTATCAATATCAAATATTTATACAAAAAAAAACATTAAGTAACTAACACGTGGCAGTATGTTTATGAATTTATTTCTAATTATTTATATGCATAAATTCCTGAACTTATATATGATATCGATAATTATTTAAAAAAATGTTACTTGTTGCAAGTATTCCCCTAATTATAGACCAGAGATACGCAATGGAATTGGATAGAGTTGAATCATATTCATCCGTATTCATTTAAACGCAGTCGAGCCACAGGTTCAACACTCGAGTTTGAGAAGCTGTTTATACTCAACACAAAGTAGTATAAGATTTGAAGATTTTCTTCCAGATTTGTAAAGGTGACGAAAATTGAATATCAACAATCAGAAAAAGCTAAAATGGAAAGATAATATCGTTCAAAAATGCGAGATTAGTATGAAATGGGACCTAAGAGAGTCAAATCAATGGACTAAAAAATATTGGATAAACACGATTTCATACCAAGATAAACAGATCGATGTGGCTCAATTACATTAACTGATAATTACTTCGGAACACGAATTCCCAGCCGGCAGAAATGGATAGATAATTACCACATTTCAGGCGACAGCTCAGTTGAGCTGTTTTCTTAGGGAAGTCTTCAATAGAACTCTGTTTCAGGCTACCTGACCATTGCAGTGTTTTTCAGGCGGAAATATCTGCTATTATAAATGCGGCAAAGCAAATCGGAGCCAGCTTTAAAGATAAGGATATCTTCATTTACAGTGACGGCACTGAATACGACAGTAATAAAAACACAGAGCTCGCTTATACTTAACTCAAAAATAGTGCTGGATTGTCGTCGATCTCTACAGAAGATGGCCAAATAGAATATAGTACTATCTCTCACGAGGGTCACAGGGACATCGCGGGAACTTTAAGGCCGATGCACTTGCTGGTATGCCTTTTGCCACGTGCAAACTGATCCCCAAGGAATTTACATACGACCAAGCCGCGTCAAGGTGGAATAATACAACAGCCAGCCGCAAATCCAGGCACAACTGTCCGAAATGGTATAAGAAGAGATCACGAAATATGTACTGCTTAAAAACAGGGGGCATGTACAAAGTAATAGGAGTTCTGAGAGGCCACTGTCCGATAGAATGACATGTTCAGAGACTAGGGGGGCTGGCTATAGAAGATGCTGCAAAAGCTGCAAGGATTATAGGTTTCGGATGGTCGGAGGATCAATCGAAAACAGTCGAAGTCAAATCATGGATCCAATGAGGTTCATTAGAGAATCAAAATGGCTGAATAATGAAGCTTGATGGTCAAGTTTTTGTGTCATCACAATGGGTATTAGTCATGGCTGTGCTAATGATAGGTAGATCCATTTATATATTGAATCAAAATGGATCATTCCAATGATATGTAGTATATACATATATTGCTTGCAATATGTTGCACATAAGGAAAAAATAAATAATAAATATCGCTTTAAGTAAACTCCAGTTCGGAATTAAATATTAACTTTGTGAAATGAGTGTAAAATTAAGCATCGTCACACTAATAAATAAATATGTATATATTGTTCAAATATTTATAATTGCAGGTATATACATGTGTATGTGTGTGTGTTTAACTTCCTTTTATGCCACATGTCGAGTATTTAAGTCAATTTAATTTAAGCTTTTACTGCACAATCATACTTACATATATACTTTGATACATCAACTGTTGACAGGCATACGAGAATTTCTTTGAAAATCAGCTTAAACGAGCATATCGAAGTAGGGACAGATTTTTGTTTCTGTTTATTTGGGGATAAATATAAAAATAACTTTTATTTATAGAAATCCCAAAAATGAAACACATACACGTACATAGGCATAAAAAACGTGTATGCAAGGCAGCTTGCTTATCTATTTATACGAGGGTTGCCTTTTATATTGTGGGATTAGAGTACAGAAACAAATATTAATCACCGAAATTCGTTTCATTATTTTTCAAAATTTTTGCCATTGTAATCTATAGACTATGGGGGAAGCACTTTTGCCCCTCTGATTGACCAAAAAATGCGCTCTGAACGCATCAACCGCCGCTTCAGGTGTCGAACAATGTTGAATACTCAGTTTATTTATTAAGTACGGGAATGAAAAGATGCCGTTCGGTGCCAAGTCAGGACTATACCATGGATGACTCATCAAATCGATGTTTTGAGTGCTCAAAAATGCAGTTGTTTCAGTTAATGTGTCAGAGCTCGCATTGTCGGGGTGAAGAGTAATCAGTCTGTGGCGGTTGGTTTTTCTGATTTTTTGTATGACAAATGGCAAATAAATGGTGGTTTATCACCCAGTATTCACTGTTCTATATAGTTCTTGTGATACGATTGTAATATGTATGTCCATTTTTCTATAAAAAAAAAAAACAGGCAACGATTTGCTTGGAAGTGGTTCGTGCGCGAACAACTTTTGCTGCATTCGGCTCATCTTTAAACACCTATACATCGAGTACTATTTACTATCGAGCGTAAATCCACGATTCTTCACCTATTATGATGTCATAGACGTTTACGAAGCACCGCTACCGCATTTTTTAACATTTATCTCGATCAATCGACACGAGCGATTGAGCTATTGACAAATCGTATGGAATCCAACTTGAAAATTCTTTTTTACAGTAAAATTTGCATGCAATATCGAATGTATGATGACCCCACTAATGCCTATAGTTATTTCAATCTCACGACAGATCACATGACGATCTTGCAATGTCAGTGTTGTCGAAACAAAAACTCGTTTTGGACGACCTTCGCGCAATTCCTTTTGGAGTAATCTATGATCCCGATTGAATTTATCACACCATCGATAAACACTGGTCCTTGATGTTAATTCACATCGAAAATTGTAAAAAAAAAAATAGTATCAGGAAACGTTCGCGAATTAATTTAATTTTTTTGTCGAGATGAATATTTTAAGTTACTGTAACCAAAAAAAATATGCTCGTATGTCAAAACGTGCCGAGAATGTATAACATCAAAAATGTCAAGCTTTACGATTAAGTTGTCAATTGCCAAATTCCAATGTATAAAAGATAACCCTCGTAATTTTATATTTATAAATAAGCAATGTGTTGAGCGGAAGTTAAAGATAAAATGCGTTTTAAATGAGCTTTGAATGCAAATATTTATTTTCCAATTTTAATGGAAAAAAATTTAATTCCTTTTTTCGAAATACCGACGAAAGCGATATCTCGCCACTTTTTTTTTATAAATATTAAAATAGCTATTTATTTTCAGAAGTGCTTTCTCTATTCGAATCCAGCAGTTATACTTATAATATGTAAATAAGTATCCCGAATTATTTGGTTTTTGGTCTTAAATTTCTTTACGGAAATTAAATGAAAATATCGTTATTTCTTTCCATAAAACTTCTCTTATAAAAATTTAAAAATTAACCCTGACCTTCGCGAATCAAAGGCAATAAAAAAATGTTGGAAATATAAAAATGACAAATTTTACAAAAAAAAAAAACAAATAATTTTATGCGCACAAATTTTATCAACATTTAACACTTCCATTCAAGCACACAAAACTTTGATATTAAGCAAAAACTTTACAGCCAAAAAAAAAACAACAAATTTGATAAACAAATAATATGACTATACGTAGTAAGCGGATTACAGCAACGATTCAATTTACGTGATTTTGTCGAGAGAGATAAAAATAAACGTACAAATTCAATAACATTCCGCCAAAACCTTAAGGGCGCATAACAATATTTCCCCAAACATTAACTAGGTAACATCAAAAAGTTAAAAACAAAAAACTTTCAATGTCAACAACAGCAAGAACAACAACAACAAGAACAATCACACGGTTGACATAACAAAAAAATCAATGAAGCGTACATAAAGACAATAAAAGCAAGTCACAAGCACATCATTTCAATAAGAATTGCTACAAAATCTACATAAATAATAAATGCAAAATAAAAAAAAATAAAAAAAATTATAATAATAAATAATATTAAATAAAGGAAAATACAAAGTGTGTATATGTATGTATGTATGCATGTGTGATTGCCGCACGAACAGTTGAGCGCTGCAGTCAAATGTGACAACTTCATATGTGAAAATAACAGTCATGTTGACAGCGGTAGAAGAAGCAACGCTACAAACTGACGGTAGCGATCCAATACCAAATACAATAACTTATACTACATAGGTACATGTACATATGTACACATGAATAAGCATATGTATCTATGCATATATACATATGTATATAAAAGTATGTCTCCATATGTGGCCCATATTGACATATAAAATATTTATAGAAAACAATAAAGAGTGATTTTGTTCAAAATCGTTTGGTATTTACATATGCTCAGGCGAGATAATAGACAATCGATTGAGTTGCATATACACAATCACAATGCTATACCTACACAGCTGGACAAAATAATAGGTGTAACTATATTTTTTTTTTGCAAAAAAAAAAGCGTGAATTCCATTTCCTTTCCACTATACGAGGGGATTAACAAAGGTTCGGTAAAAAAACCAAAAAATATTGTATTTATTCGTAAAAATTGTCCTTTTTTATCTTCCCTACATATTCGCCATTGATTTCAATGCATTTCTTAAGCCTATAGATCCACTTCTGAAAACTGTCTTTAAAATCTTATCAAGTTCAGCATTAACACACATTAATTATCTCCTCCTTCACAAGATATTCCATTTCGTGGAATATGGTACTGGACGTATTTCTTCGATACTTTGTTTCCACCGGCAGGCACTGTATCGAAAACTTTCAAAGCTAGAGTATATTCTTATCCAGCCGGATCACATGACCTAACAAAGCATAGCCGCTGTTTCTTGATTCGGTGAACTATGTCAATGTCGCCGTATATCACGTACAACTCATCGTTCCATCGGACCAACTCCACAGCTGGGTTTTATTTTGGCAAAGGGTCTTTTCAATTTCTTCTTTTAAATTGTGTCCAGAGCTTCTCAATGTGATTGAGATTTGGGGATTGATTTGACCATTCAAAGACGTCCACATTAAGTTCTTGGAATCACGAGTTCATATGTCGTGATGTATGCTTATATGTAGTCGTGATCCTGTTGAAATATCCATAACAGCGGCATATCATGCTCGGCATTTGATAACATTAAAGTTTTCAACAAATGAATCTAACAATGATGACATCGAACCGATGTATGAGTCCTACACCTTCCCACGCAAAACATCTCCATACCATTAAGCTGCCACCTGCTTCGTTCTTTACTGTTTTTTTTTGTTTGGTTCTTAAATTTAACACGAAATTTTTTTTCCTTTCGTGCGGCAAACGAGTTTCTTTCCGCCCTCTGATGCACACCAGGTTTTATGAAACAGTTTTAAGCAGCGGAACTTTGCGAACTTTTATTCTGGGAAAACTTACGCTTAGTAAATATCGACCAATGGTTCGTGAAGATACAACACTAGCTATTACCCTCGTTGATTTTTGGAAGGGCTCGAGTTTAGCTAAAGTTCGAATTCGTTCGTTGGTCCATGGTTAAGTCTTTTTAGGTGCATTTGTAATGAAATTCTCAGGCCGTCCTGACCGATCTGAAAATGAATTTGTAGGTGTTTTCTTAGTTTAAAGTGTAGGTCCCTCCATATGTTGGAAAAACATCAAGACGCATTGTCACAAATTGAAGATGGAGCTCGACCGAAACTCTCTTCAGCGACAAATTTTAAATTATATTCCCCTATTTTATTTAAAAACAGCCCTGGCATAGTTTCAAAACAGTTTTACGGTTGCGAGGAATGAAATATAATTTGTTTTGTACATTTTCGAGTTTTTTATCTTTAGACCTATTTTTTTGTCCAGCTGTGTATGCACATATATATGTATACCATACATGTAGATACAAATGTAAAACTGCTGTATAAAAAATATATGTACCTACATTCGATTCCTACTGGAATGTGTTGAGCAGTTGTGCATATTCAATGGCTACACTCTTCCCCTCTACCGCTCTCTGCCACTTAGTATGATGATGCGGCATTAATAAAACATGATTGATTTCAGTGTGCAGATAGTTAGAATGTTATGCATAAATGTATATAATAAAAGCAAATATACATATACATATATAACTACATATCTTTTTCCTTGAAGCTTGACCAAGAAAATAATGGTAACAAAGCAGAGAGTAGATAAAAAAATTATATGTACATACATATACAAATGTATATAGTAAGATGAAAGCGTCTGTAGTTATATAAGACCACAAAATCACAGGCATGAAATAAATACCTTGTTAAATGGCAAAATGCCTATAATCTTAGCTTGTAGAAGCAAGAACATTTCGTTTAATGGTTTCATAGTAAGAAAGTATAACAGTGCTGTACATTAAAATAGGCACAGTGAGGAGAGGAAACCAGCAAGAAAACAAAACAAAAAAAAAGCTTCGTAGGGAAAACTTGCGATATATTTCTTTTTAAGAAACGAAAGCTTTCGATATCATAAAAGCACGTCCAACTTTAATAAAGGTCACAGACAAAGCCATCAAAGAAAATAGTCGAAAATTGTGTACTATTTCAGGAGCTTGTATTCGGCTCCTTTCCAGACCTCTATTATTCTATTTTTTTTTTTGCTGGTTAAATTATTTGTTTCAACTTAAAAAGCTTTAATAAAGCGACACGTCCAGGGCAACTGCACATCGTACATCACTTCCCAAACTACAATCGCACTGAGAGCTGAGCAATCACAGAGTTAGTGTTCCACCGATTCCTCCTCAACTGTGTCCCTGCAGCTGTGGTAGAAGTCCAGCCTCTACCATGAGCCCCCATAAGACAGTGTCCGGTTATTACGAGGGTTGTTATGCATATGGAGGCCCTATTCAGAAGGAGTACAGACTTAGTTCTGTTTACCTCGATTAATGGCCAGATTTGTATTGTCACATTGCACGTGATTTCTCTCTGCTATCTGCTTTTGGTCCTTTTGGTGAAGGTTATTAGTCTTAGCAGATATTTTGCCGAGATGTTCCTATGACTAGCGACCCAAATCATGGACATTTCGCGTGCAAGTCAAAAGTTTGTTTAAGAATTCTCTGTATTTTATTGCCACCTTTAAGGTAGTATGATTGCATTGGAGAGACTTAGTGGCAGCGGGACTGTCAGAATATATTGTAATAGGTTGGGTTAACGTATTAGAAACGAACAACCACAAAGCGGTTTAGTTCCGCTTGGAAGACTCTTTTACCTGATTTCATAGCAAGAGGTTCAGAATAAATTCCACAATCTACTTTGTGGTTTCTGTTGAAAAAGTATTGTCGAAACAGAAAACGGAAGTGGTGGCTGATCGAAAACCACCAAATTGTACGCACCGCGAAAACGAACCAAATACTAACCTAACCTTCCTGAGCCCATTATGACTAAGCAGCAGTTGAAAATTTTTTTTACAATGGATTTATTGTTGAAAGCTCATAGATCATAACATAGATCTTTACATCAACATTTTTGATAATAGATCTACTTCCGTAGATAAAAGTTCCATAGACTCAAAGAAAGTTTACTTAATTTTTTGATGAAAAATTGTTAATAAGAGCTAACCTGGTTTAGAATTAAGGCTGATTTATATTTGAAATATAGTAACAATGACTTTTTTTAGATGATATTAAAAGAATTTTAAATTGCAACATAAAACCATATCATTTCCCAAGAAATTCGTACTTTTTCCACTGACTAACACTGTAAGCCACACTTGAAGGAGAAAAGATTTTAGTTAGCGAAAATCACCTAAAGAAAACCCCGTAAAAGCGCGATTATTTGCGAACTGAAAATTGGTTATTTGTCTTCCGAGTGGAAAGCAAAAGAGGAGGTGGCGGCTCAAACAATGCGGATGATTAGTTCTTTGGCTGGCTAAGTGAGGCATACAAGATTGATGATGTCTATGGAGCGCGCGCGACAACGCATCATTTGAGTTGTGAATGTATTTTTAGTGATGACTCATGATTTGGTAGAAGAATAGTAATAATATAAGAATTTTGTGTAATAAAGACACACTTATTGGCGCACAGGTGGCAAGGTAACGATGGTGAATTGTGGAATGGGCGAAATAAAAGCAAATTATTGCAAACAGCAGGTTCTATGGTAGTAGTACTAATGAGAAATTGGAGAATTAAGAGAAAAAGGAAAATTTGTGTATTTAAATTCATAATTTAACTTATTTCTAAATAATTAATGACAAAATTTGAAGAATTAGAATTTTAACAAACGTGCACTCAAAGTATTACTCAAGATGTTGGTGTGTGTGTGTTTGAATTTTCATCCATTAATAATGTAAACATAATGCCTGTTTAAATTAAATTCAGCCTCCATTAAAATTTTTTAAATATCCGCTAACAGTGATTTTGAACAAGTAAAGTGGACAGCTACTCTAATGAGATGATTTTAACTGATAGCCAGAAACTTTTCAAATCATTGATTGAATAATGGAAAAAAATAATGTATTACTTAAATGCTAAAAACGATTGTAGGTACATATAGATTTTTTATTTATTTATTCTTTCACAAATTCCATTCTTACAACACAACTGGCATGTCTAACAAGATCATTCTTCTCGGCTGTAACAGATTGTCAGTAATGCCTCTCGCAGTTGATCAATTTGATGTGCATCACTTTGCTATCTTCCTGTTTTGAAACGATCAATGTCTCATTTTCTTGTTGTTATTTTTTATTTTTATTTTTTTTTTTGATCGCTGGCTACTTAAAGAACGCATATACATACATACACATACGAACATACTTGAGTGTATTGGTTCTACGAAGTGCGGCGTTTAATGGCGCTTTCATGATTATAATTCGACTAGGTATACTGTGTATATACATATATATGTATGTATTATAAAATAACTTGGAGTAATTATCTTGTCATTTACAATTGTTGCTGAGTCAATTGCCGCTATTATTGCTGATAGTCGTTGCTTCTTGGCGGCGGTTGTTGTATCTCTGCTATATAAAGTCTATTTTCGTGCTATCGATCCGTGCCACTTATAGTTAAAAAATTTTCTATGGTACATACATGTATGTATATACCTACATACGTACATGTGTGTATATAATACATACAAAAGAGCGTTTGCAGCATTTTTTAAACAAAATAAAAATAAGTGCAGGTGGGAAGATTTGAAAGCAACCGTAATTGGTGGTCTAAGCTATAAGATTTGATAAAATAATATTTAAATTATAATAATTTTTTATATATTTTGAGTGTAAAGTAAAGTAAAATGGATCATTCCTATTCAAAAATAATAAAAATAATTTAAACCCGTTAAACTCGACTCAATTTAAATTTATTTTTGTTAATTTTATTTATTTAAGCAGTTTCTCTTTTTCATTTATATATCTTTTTTATTTCACTTATTTATTGTTGATGAGACAAATTTAAATTTTTTAATTTACTTTTATTTAATATTAAATTTTTTTTATGCTTATAACTTTTTATTTTTTTTTTGATATTTTTATTATTTTATTTTTCATTTTATTTTAATTAATTTTATGTTATTTAAGTTAATTTTATGTTATTTTAATTTATTTTATTTCATTTTAATTTATTTTATTTTATTTTATTTTTTTCCATTTTTTTATTGTATTATTTATTTATTGTATTTTGTTTTGTTTTAATTTATTTTATTTTATTTTGTTTCATTTTATTTTATTTTTTCTCAATTTATTTTAGTTAATTTTATTTCATTTTATTTTATTTATTTTATTTCATTTTGTATTTTATATTATTTTATTTTTTTAATTTTATTTATTTTTTTACTTTCTTATCATTCATTTTTTATTGTATTATTTATTTATTTTATTTTGTTTTATTTTATTTAATTTTGTTTTGTGTTATTTTAGTTTATTTTATTTTTTTTTTAAATTCATTTTATTTTATTTTATTTTATGTTATCTTATTTTATTTTATCTCTTTTTATTTTATTTTATTTTATTTTGTTTAATTTTTCCTTATTTTAGTTTAGTTAATTCTATTTCATTTTATTTTAATTCTTTTTGTATTTTATATTATTTTATTTTTTTAATTTTATTTTTTTTTTTGTACTTTATTATCATTCATTTTAGTTTATTTTATTTTTTCCATATTTTTTGATTGTATTATTTATTTATTTTATTTTGTTTTGTTTTAATTTATTTTATTTTATTTTATTTTATTTTATTTTATTTTATTTTATTTTATTTTATTTTATTTTATTTTATTTTATTTTATTTTATTTTATTTTATTTTATTTTATTTTATTTTATTTTATTTTATTTTATTTTATTTTATTTTATTTTATTTTATTTTACTTTATTTTATTTTATTTTAGTTGATTTGATTTGATTTGATTTGATTTGATTTGATTTGATTTGATTTGATTTGATTTGATTTGATGTGATTTTATTTTATTTGATTTGATTTGATTTGATTTGATTTGATTTTATTTTATTTTATTTTATTTTATTTTATTTTATTTTATTGTATTTTATTTTATTTTATTTTATTTTATTTCATTTTATTTTATTTTATTTTATTTTATTTTATTTTATTTTATTTTATTTTATTTTTTTTATTTTATTTTATTTTATTTTATTTTATTTTATTTTATTTTATTTTATTTTATTTTATTTTATTTTATTTTATTTTATTTTATTTTATGTTATTTTATATTATTTTATTTTATTTTATTTTATTTTATTTTATTTTATTTTATATTATTCTGTTTTAGTTTATTTTATATAACTTTTTTTATTTAATTTAATTTTTTAACTTATTTTATTTTATTTTATTTTATTTGATGTTATCTCATTTTATTTTATTTTATTTGATGTTATCTCCTTTTATTTTATTTTATTTTATTTTATTTTATTTTATTTTATTTTATTTTATTTTATTTTATTTTATTTTATTTTATTTTATTTTATTTTATTTTATTTTATTTTATTTTATTTCATTTCATTTCATTTCATTTCATTTCATTTCATTTCATTTCATTTTATTTTATTTTATTTTATTTTATTTTATTTTATTTTATTTTATTTTATTTTATTTTATTTTATTTTATTTTATTTTATTTTATTTTATTTTATTTTATTTTATTTTATTTTATTTTATTTTATTTTATTTTATTTTATTTTATTTTATTTTATTTTATTTTATTTTATTTTATTTTGTTTTATTTGATTTTATTTTATTTTATTTTATTTTATTTTATTTTATTTTATTTTATTTTATATTATTTTATTTATTTAATTTAATTTAATTTAATTTAATTTAATTTAATTTTATTTTATTTTATTTGATTTTATTTTTTTTTAATTTATTTAATTTAATTTTATTTTATTTCATTTTATTTTATTTTATTTCATTTTATTCTATTTTGTTTCGTTTCATTTCATTCCATTTTATTTTATTTTATTTTATTTGTTTTTTATTTATTTTTATTTAATTTATTTTATTTTAATTTAATTTTGTTTATTTTAGCTTATTTTACTACATTTAAATTATTTTGAATTTTATCTTATTTTTTACTTTTCTTATTTTACTTTAATTTATATCTATTAATTTTTGAATTTTTTTTTTATCTGATTCATTTAATTTAAAAACACACTTAGGCAGATTATGTCATTTTAGGCAAGTTTTATTTATACCATATGTAGGTAAGTAACTAGACGCATGGTAATACGGGTAAATATTTCTTTATTTTTTAGATAAAAATCATATTTTTCAAGCAACTCTTTGTCGGCATTCAAAGCAACATATCTATCCATGTACATACACGCATAGATGTTCCAGTATATATATGTATTTGTATTTGAGAAACAGTCTCGAAAAGCAATTCAACAGGTCAGACTTCATTCATATATATATAGGTATATATGTATAATATAAGTCAGCTCAGCCGGTGACTAATGGCCTCATCTAATGCACAACCATCAAAACAAGGTTAGATGGGAATATAAATAAGTGCGCAGCTAACAAGTGTTTACCAGTTCATTGTAAATATTACTGCTATGAATCTACATACATACCATACATACGTACATATATAGTTACATATGTATGACTTTTACACGTGCACTAATTGACAATATGAAGTACATAAAAAATAACAGTCGCAAATGGCTTATCTGATGCGCGAAAATCTAAGTAGTTAAGTGAAAATGTTCAATTCGCGTCGACTTCTGAGAATATACAAACATATAAACATATACATGAACGTAGTTGTTGTAAAACATGTGCAAATTTATATATGAAATCACGTACAAGCTAAAAAGCCATTCGAAGGCACTCGAGTCAACTAGACCAAAAGGCGGCCGCCAAGCAAACTTTTAAATTCGCACATATTTATGCATCACTTCATGTACACATATATACATACATAGTATTGCTACGTATGACTAAAACGTATTTGAATTCATGAAGAAAAGTAGTGGGTTTAAGATTTATGATTTTATGATTAGAAGTACTCCATATAACAATATATACATACATATTTTTTTTTTTTTTTTTTTTTTATAGATTAGCATATACATATGTGCAAACTTAGTCACATATTCAGTCCGTAAATAGTAAAAGCAATAACAAAAATTGTATATGAAGACTTTAATCTTTCAACATATAAACAATTACTTACGCAAATTGTACATAAAGTTTTATAAGCAAGTATGTATATACCATACATACATATGTGAATAGTTCAAAAACCTCCGCTGCGTAAACGCATAATACACTCTCCCACGCTGTCATTGTCGCTGCACAGCCAATGTATCGGAAGTGGCATGAAAAGCATCACACTTAATATAAACATATGTACATACGTGTAGATACATACATTCAATACATAGCATGCCATAATACAATAAAACTCAAACAATTTACATGTTTCACCCTTATGAAAATGATGCATCTTTCATTAATTAATTTTACTACTGAACGCTTTTTATTAGAAGATCGCTTCTCGCAGCCCAGCACTATTCATATGCACACACACACACACTCTCTTATAAGAACATAGTACAATAAGTACTTCATGCCTATGCAAGTCCGGGATAAAGACAAACGGATAAAGGCGATTAAACGCTGTGCGGCGACGAGCGCTGCATGCGAACTTTTTATTGGATGAGCGGCGGCGGCGGCGATGGAAAATAAATTGCAAGTTAATGAGCTCAAGTAGCGATGGCTATGCCACATCGGGTGCCAAGAACTAGTGGTCGATGGTGCTGTTTATTGCGTATTTACCATGAACCGACGGGGAAGTATACTAACAGTGAAGCAATAACTGAGCAAATAGAATCAATAATAAAAATGAAAAAAAATTTTGTATATACAAACGAAATATAAAAAGAAAGAAATATGTACGCGTATATCCGTCTATAATTAAATTAAATTCGAAAAGGGAATTTTATATTCATTTTGAATTGTTTTCAATTGAAACCACTAAAAACTTATTTGATTAAACATGAGGCGGTTTTTAATGAATTATAAGAATAATCGCAAATAAATGTTTAAATTTGATTATAAAAAATTGTTTCTAAGAAGACATTGCGTTCATAATGGGACGATGCGAGAAAAATTCCTCGCCAAAGTATAATAATCTAAAAAATAATAAATAAATAAACTCAGTTTCCACAAATTGTTCATTTAATAATTTATTTTACTTTATTTGAGATTTCATTTACTTTTAATTAAATTTACATTATTTATTTTTTAATTTTTACTTTATTTTTTTAATTTTATTTCCTTTATTTTATTTTATTTTTTCTATTTTATCTTTTTTTATTTTAATTTATGTTTTTTTAATTATTTTATCTATCTTTATTATTTTATTTATTTAGTTCCATTTTACTTTATTTATTTAGTTTTATTATTTCTTATTTTATTTATTTAGTTTCATTTTATATTTTTATTGTATATTATTTCATTAAATTTATTTTTATTTTATTTATTTAACTAATTTTGTTTTTTTTTTTATTCATTTAACTTACTTTTTTTTATTTTATCTTATTTTTTTATTTAATTTCCGTTTATTTAATTTAATTTTTTTTTTTCATTTCATTTTTTTTTTTATTTTATTTCATTTTATTTTTTATTATATTATTATATTTTCTTATATTATATTATTTTATTTTACCTTAATTGGGTCTATTTTATTTTCCTTTAACTTATTTTAATTTATTTTACTGTATTTTAGTTTTAAATTTTTTATTTTATTTTTATTTATTGAAATTTTTGAAATTTGTTTTAATTAATTTTTATATATTTAATTTTTTTTTATTTCATTTCATTTTACTTTATTTTATTTCTCTTTAATTTCTTTCTTTTATTTAGATATTTTAAATTTATTTTAATTTGTTTTATTTTAAATAAATTTTTATTTTTTTATTTCATTTTATGTTATTTTATTTTATTTTTCTTCAATTTATATAATTTTATTTATTTGTGTTTTATTTTTGTTATATTTGTTTTTTTTTTATTTACCTGATTTTTTATGTTTATTTTATTGTAATTTATCTTAATATATTTTATTTTTTTCAGTTTTCTTTTTTTATTTATTGTATTTTATTTTGTTTAATTTTTTTTCTTTGATTTTATTATATTAATTTTTTCAATTTATTTCAATTTAATTTAAATTACGTCATTTTATTTTAGTTTTGGTTATTTTTTTTTCATTTAATTTTATTTTTTATTTAACTTAACTTTTTTTATTCTAATTAGTTTATTTTATTTTATTTTATTTTTTATTTTTTATTATTTTATTTTATTTTATTTTATTTTATTCTATTTTATTTTATTCTATTTTATTTCCTTTTATTTTATTTTGTTTCATTTTATTTCATTTTATATAATTTTATTTTAATTTATTTGATTTGTGGTTAGTTATTTTATTTGAATTAATTTAATTTTATTTTTTAAATTTAATTTTATTAAAAAATCCCACAATTTGAAATGGAAATACTCCTCTGAAATGCGATAACAATACTAACACTGATAATGATGTTGAATTGTTGTTTGAGATTAAGCTGCAACGCATTTAATAAAACATAATAACGAACAAATAAATAAACAATCAAGAGCAATAAAAGCCGAAGTGTCGGAAAGTATGAATCAAAGATGGAAAGAGGTCGGCTCGGCGGGCTACATAAGTAAGCGATAAAGTGTAGGGCTTAAAACTAAGCGCAATAAGTGAACTATAAGCTTCAAGAGAAACGCAATGCATGCATTTTCAGCAAGTACACACAGTTGCTTATGTAAGACAATACACATACACACACATACCTTGTTCTGCGTGATGAATTTATCTGTATGCACCAAACTCACAAAGCGCCTTAGAAAATTGAGCTCGTAGAGACCAGAGCTGGCTTTGGCAGGCATTGCGTCGCCTCTACCCATGAAATGTGTTGCATTCAACACTCCAATGTGTACTATATGTATTTATGAACATATGTGTTATTATCTATTTAAGCTTCAAATTGATGGGGAGAAGATGTTGTTGACCCGCCTAGCAATGGAGTCCCTTAGTTTTTTCTTTACACTTAGCACTTCAAGTGCTGTTTAATGAGCTTAGGGATCCAACAAATAAACAAAAATAATAACAACTTTTATTGTCTTGTTTTTTTTTCATAATTTCATCGGCGCTTCGTCCATTGGACTCTCCCAGAAAGAGCTCTCCAACTAAACTGTCAACAAATAAGACATTTGAATAGCAAATGTGAGGAGGACAGCTAAGCCTATTCCTGCATTGAATTGGTCTACTCGTCAGTGTCACGTTCACTGACAATTCAAGTGTCAAAATACTTACATACGTGTACATACATACATGCAACAATGCGTTCGGTTCTGTTACATCTTTCGTCGTTTAAATATTCAAACGAATTTGTGGTTACCATTGTGTGTCTTGAAGTTGGCTGGTGATGTAATTGTTGCATTTAACCTTGATTTTCGTTGCAACTTGAAGTGACAGTAAGATGATGCCGTGTGTGTAATTACTTCACTAATACACTTACACAAATAAACTTTCAACACTTTATCTCAAAAGCATTGAACCGAAAGTAATTTGGCTTAGGTGTTAGATTCGTTGATATTACATTTGCCTCTTACATAACCGTCTACGGATTTGACCCTTGTCAGTGCAAATATATGTCTAACTGTTATTTAGGCCACTTTCAGCTTAATTTTATTATAAATATTATGTAATGAGATTAACCTAAAAACCCCGAAAACGCTGCTAGTTGAATGCAACAACGAGTGGAGTGCATTTGGAAATTAGGTTGAACGGCTGCAACAGGCACTTACATATTGTACATACATACATATGCACGGCGCATTTGTAATTATTGCGCCATATATTTTTCATTTAATTCAATTGATAATCTGGCTGATAATATATTCAAATCGCTTTGGATTTTTATGAATATTTATTTTTAATTTACAGTTAAGATTGTGTGTGTATTGCACCCTTAATTAAATATTTAAATTAAGTTTGGTAGTTAAGCAAATAAAATAAGGTCACTAAACTACTTGCTCTCTTGCTATACTTACGAGAGAGTTAGTCACGTGGTTTAGGTGGAGAAATTAAAGAATTATAGGAGTATGCAGAGGGTACACAACACGAAAATTCGTAGGAGAATTCCTCATTACTGTGTACATCGTGAGAGTTGAGAAGAAAGTTGAAAGGTAAGCTGAATTTGTTTCATCTTAACTTATTTTCTATGGAACCAAATCACAGAATAAAACCATGTGTAAGATGTCTTAGGTGTTAAAAAAACCAGATGGCAGGTAGCCTAGCAAAGCAAAAAAAATAAAATAAAAATTAAAAAATTTAGAAAGCTTAGGCCGAAATACGTAAAGAAATAAAATATTATATTTTATTTTGCTTAATTTAATTTTATTTCATTTCGTTAAATTTAATTAAATTTTGCTTTATTTAATTTAATTCAATTTTGTTTATTTAAATATATTTTACTTTGTATAAATTAATTTAATTTAATATATTTTAATTAATTTTTTTTTATTTCATTTGGTTTTTTTCACTTCTTCACTTATTATATTTCATTGACTTTTAATTTATTTTATTTTATTTTATGTTTCTTATTTCATTTTATTATATTTTTATTTATTTCATTTTATTATTTTTTTATTTCATTTTGTTTTATTTTATTTTATATATTTCATTTCATTGTTATTTTTTATTTCATTTAGTTTAATTTTTTTATTTAATTTTTTATATTTTATTTTTTGTTATTTTGGCTTATTTTCTTTTTATTTAATTTTCATAATTTAATTTTTTTATTTCATTTATTTATCTTATCTTATTTTATTTTAATTTATACTATTTCATTTTATTTTTTACTATTTTATTGTAATTTATTTTATTTTAACTAGATTTATTTATTTTTTCATTTCATTTTTATCTTTTATTTACTTTACTTTATCTCATATTTTTTATTTTATGTTATTTAACTATATTTTATTTTTTTATCAATTTTTATTTCTTAATTAATTTTAATTTTATTTTATTTTTTAATATCATTTAATTTAATTTTATTTTATTTCTTTTTTTTTTATTTTTTCATATAATTTTTTTTTTATTTTTCATTTTATTTTTGTTATTTATTTTTTTATTGCTATTTTTTATTTTACTTTTTTCATTGTAATTTTTTTATTTTACTTCCTTTTATTTTTAATTTATTTTATTTAACTTTATTTTTTTCTTTGTTTTATTTTTGTTTCTCTTATTTCACTTTGGTTTGTTTCATTTTTTTATCTTATCCTATTTGATTTTATGGTATTTTATTTTAATTTATTTTAGTTTAACTAGTTTTATTTATTTCTTTTTTTTATTTATTTATTTCATATCATTTTTATTTTTTATTTACTTCACTTTATCTCATATTCTTTAATGTTATGTATATATTATTTAACTTTATTTTATTATAGTATTTTACCAATTTTTTTTTTCATTTGTTTTATTATATTATTTAAGGTTTTTTTTTATTTTTTATTTTTTTTTTTAATTTTTATTTTTTTTTTTTTAATTTTTAATTTTTTTTTTAATTTTTAATTTTTTTTTATTTTCTTTTGTTTTATTTATTTTTTTATTTTTTTTTGTTTTACTTATTTTTTTATTTTTTTTTGTTTTACTTATTTTTTTGTTTTATTTTTATTTTCTTTATTTTATTTTTTTTCTTATTTTATTTTTTTACTTCATTTAATTTAATTTAATTTAATCTTAGTTTGATATAACTTTTTTATTTTATTCTATTTTATTTTGTATATACAGAAATAAATATAAATTCTTTTTGTAATATTTGCGGTAATATTGTTTGACTATACTTATACGAGTATACTTAAGAAGGTCTAGGTAGGTAATATTTTCCTTACGTATATTTAAATTTCAGCTAATGAAAATTCTTAAGCGGTTGTTCTGAAAAATTTTAAGTTTCAATGCATATGGCGGCAGCTGAGAAGATAAGTATTTCTACAAATCGGTTTGAATTCTGGTTAATTTTTTTAATACCAGAAAATTTCTTACAAACATATGTTTCGTATTATCTAACAGGAACTTGTACATACAAACTGGCATAATAATAGCAAGAACAAGTAGGATTTTCAGAACGCATAGGCGATTATATTTCAAGTGTAACGAGGGTGAATATACATACGTACATGCGCATGTACGAGTATGTACATATGTAATGAGAAAAATCCCGCATAGCAATGTGAGGCACAAGAATTTCTAATGCCTGTATGTAGTGCGATTGCACTATGGGAGTACAAATATTCATGCTGCAAAGATATTTCCACAATTTTTTGTTAGAAAAATTCTCGGAATGCACTCGACCACACCCTGTATGCGCTCGGCACAATTTCAGAATTCCCAATAGCAGCAAAGTAAAATGTTGGCCAAATATTTTTGGCGGAGTCAAATGACACAACGCAATAAGAGATAATAATAAAAATGACTTACATCAAATACTTAACTGAAAAATATGAGACCAAACATTTAGAAAATGAGTAAAGTCATATTGACGTAACTCACAGGGGAGAAAATGAAAATAAAAAATGTCAAAAAAAAAAAAAATGGAAAAGAGTATAATAATCGATAAACAATTGTCTGTGTCTGCCACCCATCAATCAACAACAAAATACTAATAGAAATAGAATCAACTCATCGTGTGTGTTAGCAAAGCCGAAGAAAAAGAACCAAATGCAATTACCAGTCGATCAGGTATGGAATGAACTAGAAAAACACGGCCATGAGCCAAGAGGTAGGTGATGAACGTGCCAGTCTTCTTGTATGGAGCAGTAGCATTTCAAGCTTTCAACAAATTAAAAAAAAATAAAAACGAAAAAAAAAAATTCTCAATAAAAATAGCAACAAAAACAAAAATTAAATACAGACAATGTGCGCGCATGCAATTCGGAGGCACCATTGATGGATTAGTTTATGGGAAATAGGATTGGAAGTGAAAGCGAAACCATTCGAAATTCGTCATGCAACGGAGAATGGAAACAGAATCCCATGAGGTGCATACATACATACATACATACATACAAAGATGCAGCCAGATAATGGACAATTCGAAACATATATGCGCATATGCATGTACATATATAATTTCCATAAAAATGTAAATATGTATGTGCACATGTAGAATCATCCATACACATATAAACTTGCATCAAAGTAAATATGCTTTTACATTTTTTCCCCAAACAAGATTAATTAGTTTTGAACATTTTCACAGTTTTACATATAGAAAAATCTAATAAAAATGTTGCTGTTAACCAAAGAAAAATTGAAAATAATAAAGAAAAATTACTTAAGAAAATTGTTTGTTACCTAGAAAATTGTTGAAAGTTGAAAAAGCATACATACACGTATGTATTGGATGAGTGCATAAGTTCGTGCCCGATTCCGCTGGATGCCGTACGAATCGTTTGAGAGTGGCGCTCGTGAAAGAAATATATACATATTATATATCGTTGGAAAGGTGACAGTCCGAACTGTAAATCAAGCATAAAATAATTTCATTTTGATTTGAGTTGCTTAGTGAAAAGACGCATGGAAGATGAACAACGAAAAAGATCATATGTGTCATATTATGTTATACGAATTCCGCAAAGGAAAAACAGTGGGCGCTGCAACTAAAGATATTCGCGAAGTTTATTTGGACCGTGCTCCAGCACTCCGCACAGTAAACAAATGGTTCGCGAAATTTCGTTCTGGAGATTTTAACCTCGAAGATCAACATCGCAGTGGACGGCCTTCTGAGCTTGATGACGATGTTCTAAGGACTTTAGTTGCGAATAACTCACGTATTTCGACGGAAGAGGTTGCCAGTGAATTGAACGTCAACAAATCAACTGCGTTTCGTCGTTTAAAAAAGGTTGGGTACACTTGTACACATGAGTGAGAAGAACAAAGTGGACCGTATGTCAACAGCAATTTCTTTGCTTCGACGGATCAAAAACGAACCTTTTTTGGAACGGCTCGTGACTGGTGATGAAAAATGGGTCCTGTACAACAATGTTCAACGCAAAAGAACATGTAAACAGGCACACGAAGGGGCGGAACCGATGTCGAAAGGTGGATTGCATCCGATGAAGGTACTGCTGTGCATTTGGTGGGATATCCGAGGCGTGATCTATTTTGAGCTCTTGCCAGCTGGAGAAACGATCACTGCCAACAAGTATTGTCAGCAATTGGTCGAATTGAAGAAAGAAATTGATGAAAAACGTCCGATTTTGGCCAATCGCAAAGGAGTTCTTTTCCATCATGACAACGCCAGGCCACATGTTGCAAAACCGACCCTGGCCAAACTGAAGGAGATGAATTGGGAAATCATGCCGCATCCCCCATATTCCCCCGACATTGCACCTTCTGATTATCATTTGTTTCGATTGCTGCAGAACAATTTTAATGGAAAAAAATTTATAAATGTGGAAGACGTCAAAATCCACCTTGACACCTTTCTCAACGAGAAACCGCGCGATTTCTATGAATCAGGCATCCGTAAATTGGTTGAACGTTGGGAGTGGATTGCCAAACATGATGGCGAATACATAATTGACTAATAAAAGCGCTTTCTTCAAAAAATTTCAATTTTAGTTTGCACTTGAAATCGGGCACGAACTTATGCACTCATCCAATATGTATGTATGTAATATAAACAAAATTTAAATAATACAAGCACTTCAAAGCGAACTCCACTGGACACAGCTGGTTTTTAACAAATAAATCGAGTACAGATATACATACATACACGTATGTATGCACATAAATACAAAAGGTAGATAGAATATCTATTTCTACGTGCTACATCGTCAGTGATCCGTGGCAATATAAATGACAAATTGAAAAACCGATGACGGAAACAATTGATTGGTATATAAATACAGTGAAGATGAAAATAATTGCAACAAAAAGAAGAGGAAAATGGAAAAGATAATATTAAGTCGGGAATTGTAAGAAAATTTCTATTATTTTTTAATTTTAATTTTAAATATACAAAAGTATTAATTTATTTAGATACAGGGATTGTCAATAGGAGGATTTAATTTGATATTCAAAGAAAAATCAAATTTTTTTAGGTCAATGATCGGATGTTTATTTTAATGTAAAGCGGAAGATATGCCATTAATAATGGAAAACAATATCAGCCAAATGGCCAGCACGTATCCTTTTTATGAAATTTTTCATCATCAAATCGCAAGGTGGCTGTTTTATGCCCTCAATAGCTACACGAATTCCATCATTGAGGTCTTGAATTGACGTTAGTCTCTTGGCGTAGATCTTATCTTTCACGTGACCCCAAAGGAAGGAGTCTCAAGGTTTTAAATCACAAGATCAAGGTGGCCAATTACGATTACCTCTTCGAGAGATAGCACGGTTCGAAAACTTTTCCTTTGAAATATACATATAAAGATGTTTAAAGCTTCAATTAAAAAAAATTAATTTTTTTAGTTTACAAAAACCATGCACTAATTTATGCTCAAAACTGTACATATTACGTTGCACTGGCGAATGGCAAAATTGCTGAAAGCTTAAAGGCGAAAAAGGTGAATGTAAGTAAGTACATACGAATGATATATGTATGTACATATGTGTGTAAGAAAATTGAAAATATTCTTTCGACAATATAACATTGCCTTACTGCCTAGTCAATTGGTTGTGGAAGAGTAAATTGAAAAAGCATTCTTCCCTTTCAATATTTTATGTTGTGCTATTGATTGCCTTTTGAACTTCAACTATTCTGTGGAAAATTCAATGCCATATCTTATGTAGGTTTTTACAGAATTTACAGACTTATGGATAAATATAAACAAACATTTGCACATACATACTTAAACAGTTGAATACTTAGTTATAATCGATATTCTTAATTTTGCTGTATTTGAATAAAGCGAAAAAAAGTGCGAATATTTTATAAGCAAAAAAAAAATCACTTAAAACATTTTGTTGTTGTTGAAGTTTCACTGCAGCCAGGCAAATTGGCAAATTAGCACAAATTCGTTGTGTGCCATTTATTTCGCCATCATTCACTACCACAAACGCTTCGCAGTACGCCAAAGAAAAAAGATAATGAATATTATGCAGCTCCATTTATCACCGCACAGAGGCAGAAGTTGCTCCAGCTTTCTTGCGCGCAATTTTATTTTTTTTTTTCTTTGATTGAAGCGATTTTCTTAACTATAACGACGCCATTTCTTAGTTGCTACTCATTACTTTTATTATTATTTATTTTGTTTTTTTTTTTTTATATTCTTTTTGGTTTTGTTGCTATTGTTGTTTTAATTAATGTTCCACTTTGTATTTGCACTGGATTACTATGTATGTATTGTATGTATTTGTTTGTATGGCTGTGCTTCTGTATTTATTAAATTGTTATGTATGCATTCGAAACAATGCAAAAATTAATGTTGGGTAATTATAGTGCAAATACAAACATGCATATAAAGGGTGGTTAAAATTTCAAGGGCCGATGTTGATTTTGAATAAAACACAAACTATTTAGGAAATTATTGAAATTTTATTTTATTATGATATATTGGTATTACTCAATTATGTATGTAACAAAATATCGGCCAAATGAGCGCTGCGACCTCGGCGGCACACCTCCATACGATGGTCCAAATTTTCGATGACGCTGAGGCATAATGGAGTTTCTATGCCGTTAATGTGCCGAATTATCTCATCCTTTAGCTCTTGAATTGTTGCTGGCTTATCGACGTACACCTTTTCTTTCAAATAACCCCAGAGAAAAAAGTCCAACGGTGTCAAATCACATGATTTTGGGGGCCAATTGACATCGCCATTACGTGAGATAACACGGCCATTGAATTTGTTGCGCAAAAGAGCCATTGTTTCGTTAGCTGTGTGGCAAGTGGCACCGTCCTGCTGAAACCACATATCGTCCACATCCATATCTTCCAATTGTGGCCATAAAAAATTCGTTATCATCTCACGATAGCGAACACCATTCACAGTAACTGCCTGACCGGCCTCATTTTGGAAAAAATACGGCCCGATGATGCCGCCAGCCCATAAACCGCACCAAACAGTCACTCTTTGTGGGTGCATTGGTTTTTCGACAATCACTCTTGGATTCTCATTCGCCCAAATGCGGCAATTCTGTTTATTGACGAATCCACTGAGGTGAAAATGTGCCTCATCACTGAAGATGATTTTCTTCGATATGCATTTTGATTTGAACGCCCATTTTCATAATAAGTCTGGATAACTTTAACACGTTGTTGGATTGTGTATCTATCCATGGTTCAAATTGAGTAAGTCTGAAATAGAGAAATGTCAAATTAAATTCGGAAAAAAACTTGGCGTTTAGGTGTGTATCACATTCAACATCGGCCTTTACAATTTAACCACCCTTTATATACATACATACATACATACGTTCTTATGTACTATATAAAGAATATTTAACTCTTAAGTACTCTGAAAGCTAACCGGTTAATTGCTTGTTTCTATCCATTTGGAATGGAAGGAATTGTTGTTACTTAAAAGTTCAAATTAAAAATATATGTATTTACAAAATTTCCGCCAAAGCTAATAAATTTTAAGTAAACTATTAATTTATGTCAGTACTTTCTAAAATTAACACATCAAAAATTACATTAAATATTCTGGAAACTGTCAAAATTTTCCTACAGTGCATATACTAACAAATAGCAATGTTTTAACGATACTATTTTTTTACTTATTATTTTATTTTTTCTTTACTGCAGCAATTATTTGGGATCGTATTAATGAAGTAATGAAGATTTTTTACAGAGTTAACTCACTTTCGGTAATTTAACAGAAAATGTTATGTTAACAGTCGATGCTGTCACTACTAATGTAAACATTTCGGACATTTCGGTATATTTCTTGCCAGAGTCGTGCATTTTCGGATTTAATGAGGGGCCAGACTTTTATTTTGCATGCTGAAATTTTTTCTGCAGAAGTTACTTTTTTGCATTAATATTGACATAAAAACATATATTAAGTAATTGGCGAAGATAATGCTTCTCCTCTTCAAAAAATAAAATTAAAAAAAAAAAATAAAAAACAAACAAAAAGCAATTGTGGAATTTCAAACGATCCCCTCAACATAAAAATATACGCGACTCTGGCAACTATCAGCTGATTGCGCAAAACAAATAATTATGTATCTATAATGTGCGCTTTGTAACCGGTTAAGCGATTTTTCGGCCGAGCTACTCCTCGAATTGTGGTTTACTAGAAAAACAAAATAAATATTTACTTAAAAAAATAAACTATGGTAAACTGAAAATGGAAAACGACGCAAGTGGAACCTTGCGGAGGAGCAAAGTTTCCTGGATTGCTGGGAAGGAAGAGCTCTGGAATTAAAAGGTTGCCGAAAAACTCTCATGTAGGTATACAAAGAAATGGCGGTGGAGTTAACGCAATCGGGGATCGAAGTCACTGGCAGTTGTAAGCATGCAAAAAAGCAGTTTCCTTTCAGCAGCGTCTGTCCGTGCAGCAATAATCTGCACTTGCAAATCATAATATTGTATAAATAGCAAAATAAAATAAATGCGGTCTTTTGAATTCATGATTTTAATACTTGTGACAAATTTTGCAAACTGCAAATGTAAACAAAAATCAGCTGTTTGAGTTAACTCACTTTCGGTGGAAACGTTTGACATTTCATTCACTTAACAGAGGCCTTAAATGCAGTTAAGTGCTTGGTGGAAATAGGCTATTAATATTATCTGTTAACATTGAAAATTATCTGTAAACATTTAACATTATCTGTTAACGATTTAACATTTTCTGTTAACAGTTTAACATTAACGACGGATTTTCGTCTCAGTTAAAAACAAAATAAAATTTATTTCGATAACCGCTTTAATATTAATATTTCCAAATGTTTCAACCGAATCGATTGAAATTTTTCGACTAACATGAAATTTATTGTTGCAATTCAGCCTGGAATAATACAAACAAAAATGCTAATTTTATATTTTTATTTATTTTTGGCTTTAAGGGTATATAAGTAGTTATTTTATAGCGATATCATTTCAATTTTGTTCAAAAATGTTAGCAGTTACAATATAAGGTAAAAAAAATTTATTTAGATTGTAAATCAAACTCGCCAAACAAATTAATTAAAAAAAAATTATAAAATTTATAAAATATCAAAATAAAACAAAAAGCAAAACAAAATGTATCAATAAAATCTGATAATATAAAACAATGTAAAAAAAGAAAAAAAATTCCAAATAAAATAAAATATAACAAACAAAAAATATAAATAAAATTATGTACAATAGATTAAAATGATATTAAAAATAAAATACAATAATGGTAAAAACCAATTAAATCGAAAACAATTAAAATAAAATAAAATGCAATAAAATTAAAAAAAAAGAAAATTAAATAAACAACAATAAAAAAATTAAGAAAAAAATAATATAAAATAATCAAAATTAAACTCATTAAAATCAAATAAAATTAAATTAAATCAAAACATAAAAATAAATTAAATGACATAAAACGAATTAAACAAAAATAAAATGAAGTAAAGTAAAATAAAACAAAATAAATAAAGATGTTAAAAAAAGAGAATAAAAAATATAAAACTAAATTCAATAAATCAAATATAATTAAATAAATTAAAAATAAATTTATTTTATTAATTAAAAAATAAACTAGAGATTAAAACAAAGTAAAATTAAATAATGTAAAAGAAATAATTAAAAATAGGTTTGGTAACATCAGATTAAAAATATAAAATAAAATAAAACAAAGTAAAAATAATTAAATACAAATAAGAAAATAAGTTAAAATTAATGTAAAAATCAATGAAAAACAAAAAACAAATTGAATTGAAATAAGGTTATATAATACAATATAAAATAAAATATAGCAAAAGAAATAAAAATAAAATAAAATCGAAACAAATTAAATTGATTTAAATTAGCTAAAGTCAAAACTAAAATAAAGTGAAGTAAAAAAGTATAAAATCAAAAAGAATAGAATTAAATAAAAAAGATTAAAAAATAACAAAAATTAATTAAATAAATAATAAAATAATAGAATGTAAAATAAAAGAAAATTTAATTAAATTAATTTTAATTTTAAATAATTATTACGAGAAATGTGTTCTTACTACGTAAGTTATAGATATATTTGTTTACACATATATATATATGTAAATGTATATGTACACAATAATCTCACGGTTTAATTAAATTTGCGTAGATTCATTTTTTCTGCTTCTTTAATTATTACTTTGTCATTGTTCTGACTAACTGAATTATTTCTTTTAAGCTTTTTATACATACATGCATACTTATCAAATCTACGACTATTAAAGTAAATTTTAAATGCAAATTAAAAATTGTGCTCATTGCAAAATTCACTTGAATGTACATACATACATACGTATGTATATAGCAAAAGCACGTTAAATAATACCATGAGCAGGTAAAATACACAAACATGCATACAGACATACATATATAAGTATGTATGTATTTATATGCAAATAAAGAAGGCATGTATTATGTATGCATATACTTGGTAAGTATATCTCTATATGCACATACAAAGTTGTGACTCTAAACACAAAAGATGCCGCTAAATGAACGTCTCAGACAACGCGCTGGTGATGTCATGCTGCCAAACGAACCAGATTAAAAAAGTAATAATAATAAATAAAAAAATTAAGTGAATTAATAAATGTAGCTAACAATAAAAAAGCAAAATAAAAAATAAAAAAATGCTACAAACTAAGCTAATGCGCAGACAAATATTTAAAATGTTTAGAAATATCTATATTTATATATACTCGTATGTATATACTTCCATGTACACGTACTTGTGAATTTATGCAGGTATGTAAAATGTTCATATATGTATATAGTTTTGTTTTTTAATCAGTATCTGCTTTTTCGGCATAAAAAGAACCACTTTAAACTTATTAGAATGTATTTAAATTTTATGCGAAATAAAACCACAACTGATAGTTAAGTGAAAAATATTCGCACGAAATAAATGCTGTCAATTGAAAGTGTAAGGAAGACAAAATATATGGCAAAACATTGCTAAAAGACATTTGTTTACGAGTAAAAAACTTCATTCATTAATTTTTAGAATTTACTTATGTGAATTAAAAACACATAAAACGACCAAATGTCTATCAAAATTATCCAAAGGGATAATCAAAAATACAGATATACATATGTACATATGTATTAGTTCACACATTCACATCGATGCTATGAACTTTTTCCGTTAGAAGTGCTTTCTACACATTTGGGCACTTGTTGCTTGTGCAATGAAATCTGAAATCTTTTTACCATTCCAATATTGACGTCAATAAGGTGACGTCGAGATACTCTTTGGCGTGTTTCAAGCATTTCGCTTGTTTCTTTATCAAATCTATTTAATACCACACACAAATGCAGTTGGTTTTGCGATCAAAAGCGAAGATAGTTTTAAATTTTGCGAGGAAAAAATATAGAAATATTCAAGGTCAAAAGCTTATTTACTACTTTTTCAATATATTAAGTACTAATTTATTGGCTTGTAAATTATTACTTTTAAACATTATTATTATTTTTTTTGTAAATACTTCTTTCATCTAAAAGTTTTGATGCTCTGCTTATGGTAAAAAAAGATATTTTTAAGCATTTCAGTAAGTATTGAGGTTGGAAAAAATAAAAATTAAATAAAAATAAATATACACACACGGTGTATCCCAAAAATAACCGAACTTTTTGGATATAAAATAGTAAAATACACATTATATTATCTTTGAAAGTTATTATTTATTTAAAATAGGTTCCATTTGACTCAACACAACGTTTGGAACGATCAACCAGCGCATGCATAGATTTTTTTATGTCATTTATAGAAATGTTCTTCAGTACCTCGGTTGTTTCATTTTTTTCAATTTTTTTTTTTTAATTATTTAAACTTCAATTTCAATTTTTTTTCAAGTTTTACACAAAATTTTATATTTGCTCTTTGTTCCATTTTATTTTTGAACCATTAACACACTTTTGGTTTTATTGAAATGGCTGTCACTTTTACATCTGTCATCCGACTTACATGAAGTTAGGTGCGTTTGAAAGAGGATGAATGTATCTTTTTAATGTTGCAAATTTTCAATAGATGGCGCTGTATGTTGTATGATTTAAATATAATGTTCGGTTATTTTTGGGACACATCGTGTATTTCCACTGATTTAGCATTAAAGAAAAAGAAGGGAAGAAGAAGACTAAGTTAGGATGGTACCGAACATTAGATACTCGACTGATATTTATACATCGACCGGTTTATCGAAAACCGGCGATTACCATTAGCCGCCGTCAGACTTCTTTTTGTGGAAGTATTTGAAGAACAGGGCTTAAATCGACAAACCGTCGATCAATATTTGCCGGGAAATCTCGCTTATTACTACCGAAATGCTGGAAAATGTGATGCAAAATGCACGATAAGGAACATTTTTTTGCATAAAAAGGGCGGTAATTTTTGTAATTAAAATAGAAAGCAATAAATAAAGTTTGTATAAAAAGAATTGAATCAAAAGTTATTCAAATTTCAAATAATATCGCAACAGATGGCGCACCCTGTATTCAGTTTATATATCACTTAAAAATTGTTGGTCTGTTCTGTGGAAGGTTGATAAATTTCTGAACATATGTCAGCCACTTTTATTACGATTTTAGTTCCTATTAAAAGAACCAAACACACCAAGTTTGGTGGAGATCTGTTGATTGATATTTTCGTCCATAACTAATATGACTTTCAATTCCACATTTAGTTACTCACTTTTCAAAATTACCGTTATAGGGTAAGTGGAGCTTGTTGCGATTTCACTTATTAGCCTCCCTACTTTAGACCCAAGAAATGTATAAGCCAAGCTTCATAACAACATATAAATCCTTACTTGAGTTGTCGTAAAACCAGCAAATTCAAGTTATTAATAAAGTTATTCACTTTCATGTTGTTGTTGTAGTCGTCTTGCTTCAAAACAGACAGAATTTGTTTATTTTGTCGAGTTCATCTAAAGGTAGGTTCTAGAAACCAACTATTTCGACGGGTTCGGACCTACACTGCGGGGTAGGGGTTCAAGAATTCCCTCGCGGTAAGACATTCCATGCGACTAAATTCCAAAAGTTCCCGCGACCCGGATTTTATCCGGCTAAGGACTGTCACTCCCCTAATAATGTTTTCTGGCCACAATAACAACGACAACACGGTTTCGGACGTATGGGAGAGGGGTGTTCCTGAATTTCAGTGCGTTTAGTCAGTGTAGGACATAAGTTGAGCACAAAAGATAAGTAGGAGTTCAAGGGTGTTATCAACGAATCTTTATATTTTCCATAGCCGGTGCTGGCTAGCCATTACAGGAGTTTTTTGCTGCTCTGTACTGTAGTAACAATGGCAGTCGAATGCGGAGTGAAGGAGTGCAGGTTATCGAATGTGACTTTGGGCTGTTAACAATCGGAATTTTGACGTTATCAACTTTGACAGGCTGGTCGAGATGGTACTACTTCGTCCAGCCGTCCAGAGGATAGCCGTGAAGGATTTAGTTGATTGTAATTGTAAATGACGTGTAGTGAAGAAATTGGTAAGGTCAGATAGATGAAAGTTTCCCTTTGAAGATATTTCAGCCTGTCGCCAAAAATCGAGCAGTTATGAGTTATACGGGATCAAGGGAACAACATTAGATGGTGGAGAGGGAGCTTTGAAGTGTATAAACTGCAGAATCTCATATTTATTTTTAATGAGGTCGGAATTATGAATTCGAAATTCTTCCGATGACTGTCAGTACTATCAGAGCAGTTGGAGTTTAGTTATTGTCTTGAGAAATCAGAGGGTTTATAGCGTCTAATGTGGTGGTGGAATTGTACACTTAGGGAAAGCTATGCTGATGTCCTGTTGGGCTCAAGTGTAGGTATATGTTGGCGTCCGCAATAGCCAAGTGGTTAGCATCACTGCCATTCTGAAGGCCAGGGTTCGACGTTCTGGTTCGACCAATATCAAATATTGTAGAAAATTAATTTTCAATTTTAGTTTCAAACCCTTTGAGTGTATTTCTGACCTGACAATAAAAGCTCCATCGGTCATCGGAGGAGGCTTAGAATGAACTGCAAGCCCCTCCACTTGTTGAAAAAATCATGAAGACGCATAGCACAAGTTGAGGGAGGCCGAAAAACGCTTCAGAGGTTACAAAACGCCTATTATATACTATATAGGTATTATAGCTACATATGTACATACATGTGTATGTTCTTTTGCATAACTAATGGAACTTGTTCTCATGAGTTTCTACTGTTGATATGTACATACGAATGTATATAAATGTTTTGACCCCTACAGGGTAGATATAAGGAGTGTAAAAATTAAATTAAATGTATATATATACAAATGTATATTTGTAAAAAAAGTGTGGTTGTTGTACACAAAAAACAAAAAAGAGCACCACATCAAACAGTCATACATACCTACAAATGCTGTTAATATTTATCAAACATGCTTTTGGCGCTGTAGTTAGCATTAAATGATACTGGCGCGAAGAAGAAGGTGATCATAAAGTAGGAAAACCAAACACAGACACCAAAAAAAAAAAAGAAACAATATTTGCCTTTAGCCACAAGTGACCAGCAATGTTTTTTCACTTTTCCTTAATCTGACTGGGCGTCGAACGTTGACACAAGTTGTTGTTGATTTTTTTTGGTTGTTTGTTTGTATCCTTATTGGTATTGTTGTTGTTGTTGTTATTGCAAACAATCGAGCCCGTACTTTGGTCAATTATCTGTTTGTTTGCACCAGGTTCTTTGGTGTAGACGAATTATCGTATAGCTTTGTATATTTATGTATTTATGTATATATGTATATATGTATATACATATGTGCGCTTTTTTCACATTATTTTTAACACTATTTGCACAATTCTTTCTCAGTGTATTTTTCCACTTTTTTCGATTTTATGGCACTTCACTTTTTGACCACCTTTTTATGTTGTATTATTTTTACACTTTATATATGCATGTACATATGTACATATATTATATATGTATGCATATAAATACTTGTTGGCTACTATGTTACCATGCAGTTGGGTTATGTAGAAATGTAGGTATGCTTGTGTATATATGTATGTACATACAGTTGCTTAAGCATTCAAACACAACTTTGTTTATAGAATTTGGTTACTGCACTTCGTAGCTATTCTTGATTCTTGCATTACCTACCAATATTCTTGATTTTTTTTTTAATTTATTTGTATTCTTTTTGGTTTTTTTTTGGACGTTTATTTCCAGGAAAATGTTGTCAATGAAAGCAATGAACTTGCTATGTTCTGCTGTGGTGGTGTGTCTGTCTGCTTAGTATCTGCAACTTTTTTGGTAGATTTTTGTTTTTGTTATTTTTTGTGTTTTTTCGATTAAAAAAAACTTTTCTTTTCTTTCTTCTTTAACCTGTTTATTGCACTTTTTATGCTTATGACTTTTTAGTTGTATTCTCGGCTTGACGTTGATTTAGATGCAAAGTTGCGGACAAGTTTGACTTTAAATTCAATTTTTTTGAACTTTTTGTTACTTTTTTGAACTGAAACTTTGCCTCAACTAGGCGGTTGTTGCTTGCCACGGTTGGTTATATTTTTTTATTATTATTTTTTTTTTCACTTGTCTTGTGTTGAAATAATTAATATTTCTGAGCACGTTTAGATTTTCGGGAATTTTTGGTTTGAGATTTTGATTTTAATGGCGACTTCTGCAATTCTAAAGACAGTAAGTTGTTAGAATTTTAATGTATTGGCTTTTTGGACTTTTTTTTTTAATAAAAAAAAATATTTTTGGCTTTATTTTATTAGAACATACGATTTTTGCACTTGTTCTCATATAAATTATTCACAATGTGCAACAAGTTGGTTTGGTAGCTAACGTGCCCTTAAATAATATTCACTTTTCATTAAATTTTTTCAAAATTTCCAATTGGATTTTACGCATTGCAATTTGCAAGAAATTTTCTTATGCATATTTTGATTTCAATTCAATATTTGTGGTGTTAAACACTGCCATATATACATGTAAATATTCACAATTCTTTTGCCTATGAATTTCAATTTAAACTCAATTAAAAAAAAAACTGTTATTAAGCAGTAATTTGAAAATTTCGCTCAGAATTCACTCAACATGGTGGGTATTATTATTAGACAATTTTCTTTATGTTTCTATTTTTATAATTTACTATTTTTATACAGCCGGCGATATAAGCTATACCATACACTCGTACATACACGTATATGAATATTCTATTTTCACAGCAAAAACAATTTTTTTATTTTTTTTTATTTTCGCTGATTCGCAACACGGCGGGTAATTAAGAACCCTTAATTGTATGGCATATATACAAATGCTTGTATTTATATATGTATATGTATAGATATGTATATATGTACACGTATGTGCAATCAATGTGCAACAGGCTGACAATAAGTAGAGTTCTTTGTTGCTCACGCTCTTCTTCTATTCTTTTTTAATTTTTAATTAATTAATTTTTATTTTTAAATTCTCACAAAATTGCACCTCACTTCATTTATTTTGTTGTTTTTTCACTTTGTTATTGTTATTAATTTTTTTGGTTTTACAATTAACTGCAAATTTTGCAATCAAACGTTCAGTTAATTACTTTAAATTTCAGCAAATTAATTATTTTTTTATTATTCATTTATACACTTTTTATTGCATGACTGTTTTTATTCACTCAGAATTTTTTTTGTTTGTTCAAAACTCCAACTCTTTTTATTAAATCCATGTAAAATTAAACAATTTTTACAAAACACTTTTTCATTTATCCGCGATACACCACTAAATGGGTATGTTGTTGTCTTCAAACTGTTCGATTGTTCGGCTATTTTGCTTTGTGTTTCCACCAGTTTCTTGCTGTTGCTTTGCGTTTCGGCGTTGCTGCTTTGGCGCTGGTGGTGCGTTTTTTGTTCGTTCGCCTCGTTCTCTTTGCAATTTTCAAGTTCGAATTTTCGAAATAAGCTGTTTGCTTGTTCTCTTAGAAATGAGTTTGTACTCTTTAGCTTATTACAGTAGTGGCGTGGGCATTAAAACTAACCGAAGAATTAAAAGAATTAACACAAATAAAACATTGAAGAGACTTCTTAGACAAAGTAACAAAAATATTGCATATCTCGCATTCTTCGGCACGGTTTTAGGGAGTATGAACAGGTTAAGAGTAACCTCAAGGCCATTATGTCTAACTAATGGATATTCTTCTAAATGAGGCAAAGCCCTCGTACTGAAAACTGTTTCGATCATGTGTTTTTGCAATTCGCCGGGGGCTAAAGTATAGCGTTCTTCATCTAAGAGCCTTTCAGTGAATTATTGAAGCCAATTTTTATTAGCTATAAATGTCTCATTGACGCACACTTTGAAGATAATGGCGCTTAGAAGGACGCCTGTACGCAAACTGTAAGATGTAGATAAACTTATAGATTTTTTTATGACAGTAGGAATTCTTTTTACCGCAAAATAGTTCCCCAAATCGGGTTTTGGGCAATGTTTCGGGAGGTATAAGCCAAAAGTCGTGTGATTTTAGTTTCCTTTTATAGCAAGCCCGTCTCACCGCGAGTAAATTCTTAAACACTTAACCCATAGAGGGCTCATGCGGAAGAGTTAGTGTTAGAAAAGTCCTAGTATTATCGAGACAGCAGAAACTTCGAACAATTGGGCGTCCCTTAACGTATAACAACACGGAATTCCAGCAAACAAGGGAGTGAATTACCTTTCCACTGCATGGTAATTCACATGATGCTGTTGTTGTTGTGGTGGTTTACCAACTCCGCTTAGGAGCAGGCGAGATAGTCTAAGTCATCGGGGTTATCTAACGGAAGGTTCGGGAAACTAATTATTTCAACAGGGTCGGACTAGTGGGAAAGCTTGGTAGATGAGTACGTTTTAAGTGATATGATAAGTGGTGGTTAGTGACTTGCGGGGGCTCATTGCTTGCAGGACTTACGTTCTGTATGTCGGGTTCAAGTCTGGATAAGTGGGATTTTGGTCGACTCTTAATTGTGTCAGTATTATTCGGGACTCTAAGAGCAGCTAGAGCTCTTCTTTCTTTTGGTTTTTGTTGTTGTTGTAGCACTTCTCCAAGCCCGCTAGAGAACAGGCTGGTTAGTCTAAGTCGTCGAGGTCATTTAACGGGGGGTTCAGGAAACGAACTATTGCGTGGAAACGGCTGTAGTGAAAGTTGAATTCTCCAACTGTTATGAATGCCGTTCACTGTATGAAAGTTCATAAAGGTCTTAACGCACTCTCGGTGAATGGCGCTGTCGATACGTCGTTTTCCCTACCGTAACATTGCAGCAGATATTGCTTACACAGCAGAGCATTATGCTCCTTAACTCGTAGCATAGGAGCTTCGTCGTACAAGTGGTGTTCCGGCGACATCAGGAGGTTTCATGTCACGGAAGTGAGGGCGGTGTTTTAACAGGCTTGAAGCTTCTTCATCTGCGTCTCGCTGGTCCTAGCGTCCAGATCAGAGTGGCATAGTTTATGACCACCCAACCAATTGCCTTGTATGTTGAGAGCAACGTTTTTTGTCTTTTTCCCAGTTGCAACGCTTAGAGTATTTTGATGCCGCCCTGTATGCGGAGTGAAAAAGTGCAGTCTGTCGAATATGAATCCCGGTTGCATGCCATCGAGTTGTAGCCGGTACTCTTTCGTTCCGCTGGTGAAAAGGGTAGCCGAGAATTTCGCGGGTTGTAGCTGCAATTGTCGAGCAGTGAAGAAGTGGGAAAGGTCGGCAAAATAGCAATTTTCTTTCGTCCATAAATTAGAAAATATCTTGGTCAGACGGGCAATCATCGGCTTATGAGGTCAGTGAAAAGCTCTCTGGTAAAAGAGCTTCGAAATATTGATGTTAAACAAAAGTGGGTAGAGCACACCATCTTATGGAACCCCTTGTTTAATCTTACCTGCTTTTTTGGTTCAAAAAATATATCTCTAAAACTTATGTACAGACTGGACAGAGTTCGAAGAAATTTGATACTTATACAATAATTCCCATGGTCTAGTATGAATGGAAATTTAATAGAGCGTAATCGGGCAACAACTGCCCCTACGTCTCATATAATTTTTAATTTCCGCCACCCGCTTGACTCACGACCGAGTTTTTAAGGCTTTTAATTAAAAAAAAAAAAAACTTAGGAACGAATACTTAGAGAATTAATCAAGAAAACTTTATCTTACTTAACGAATATGACAGTTATAATGAATTCCAAAAATCGGCAAATGAATGAATCCCCATAGGAGCCTACCTCTCGCGATTATTTTTAACAACTTTCGACATGGATTAACTCAGCAACAGTGCTTCGATGAACTTAAGGCCAGGTTTTTCCAAAAAACGTTTTTTTTTTCTAACAAATTTTATTTGTTTAAAAAGAAATATTTATAAAACAAATTTTTGTAGGTAAGTAGAGGCATAAAAGTATTAATTAAGTTTTTTTTTGTCTTTTAAATGGCGGCTTTTAAAATAAAGTATTTGTTCGGCCGGATTTACTGCCTGGCGCACCGCTCTCCCTTCTTCTATAATTACTTCTTAGTCTTGCGGACCTTCGGAACTAATTCTATATTATTTTAAGAGTATTTTCTAGCAATTTATAGGAAAAAAATGTATATTTTTTGAATTTTTTTTAGAGGAAATTAAAGTTTTGGCGAGGAATCTCCATCAAGGACCAGTACTTATAGATGGTATGGTGAATTCAATCGAAGGCATAGATCACTCCAAGACGAATTCCGTTCAAAAGCAGTTGTTGTATCGGAAACTACTAATGCTGTGCTCAAACTGAGGTTGGGTTGGGACAACTATTGGTATTGCAGGAAAATCTGACATCACGTTGGAGAAAAACTCGTGGCGTTTGGCCGAGAGAAATGTTAAAGAACCACGATAGCGGTGATGCGAAACAGGTCTATGTAATCGCGACAGGTGATGAATCGGGCATTTATGCATATGAACTCGAAAGTCAACAACAGTCGACTGTATGAGTGTTTAATGTTGAGCGGTATGCATCAAAAGTTGTTCGCACACGAAGCACTCCCAAGCAAATGGTTGTCCGTTTTTTTTTTTTTTTTGTTGGAAAGGCTAGACATGTTGCATCCGTACCACTAGAATGCAGAATAGTAAATTCTGAGTGCTACACAACCATTCCTGTGCCAATTGTCTTTCAAGAAATCAGCAAAACCAACCCCTGAAGACAGATCACTCTTTACCACAACAATGCCACACCACACACATCGAATAAAACAATTGCATTTTTGGGCACTCAAAACATCGATTTGCATAGTCCTGACTTAGCACCAAATGACTTCTTTTTACAAACTCCGTACATAAAGAATAAACTGAAAGGTCAACGTTTTTCGACTCCTGAAAAGCCTGAAAAGGCAGTTAATGCGCTTATAAAAGCTTGTTTTGGAGATACCTGAATCAGAGTGGCAAAAGTGTTTCGGCCTTTGGTTCAAGCCCATCCAAAAGTCTATAGATCTTAATGGAGAATATTCTGAGAAAAAATTTTCGTTGATTAGTATTTATTTTTGTGCTCTAATCCCGAAATATAAAAGGTAACCCTCGTATAAATAGTAGTTAGATATATGTATAATGTTCGCTCCCGATAAAAATTTTATGAAGAAACTGAAGAACTGGTTAAGGGGTGAAACCACTCTAGAGGTTGAAAAATAGACTCATTTTTTTAAAGTTATTGTAGGAATTTATTTAACCATTTCATTGAACATATATTGAAGTATAAACAAATATTCTTTAATTATTATTTTGTTACAAAATGGCGGTGATAAAGTCCATTATTTAATCTATGTTTTTTTGAAAGGCGCCCACGGGAGCACCGATTTCTTCTAAAGGATCTGACCTAGAACAGAAAAGCAAACAGTTTTATGATCTACAAGCTATGGTGTTTGGAAGTACGTACGGATTTATTTTTTAACAAATTTTTGTGAAAGCGGCATACTTTTTTTTAAAGATTGATTTTTGACAAAAAATACGCATTAAATTATTAAAAAATGTTGCGTATCATTTCTAGGACCCAAAGTTACCCAGTGAGCAAACCAAAAAATTGCGTTTTCCGAAATCCTAGAGTGGCTTTATCCCATAATTTGTATGTAAATCCGAATATTTTATTAAATATATGTACATACATACATATGTATTTGCATAATGTCTAACTTTGTGCAAGTCTGTATGTATGTATAATTATTGCTACAAAAAAAAAATTAATAATTTATAGCGGCATTTTGTGAATGAAAATTAGTTATACATACATAATTATCTGTTTATAGATCTCTATGTATGTATGTATTTAAGTTTTTCAATATTGTACCATATACGAGACAGCATACTTTGAAAAGCAAACGATAAAGTAAATAACAACAAAAAAGCAACAACTAAATTACTACCATATGTTAGCCCGATACAAATGTACATAAAGGCGTCACCGGACAGATGTTTATGCCACAAACTGTTATACAGCGAAAGAGTGCGTTGCAAAAGATGTAAACGAATTGGAATATTCGAAAGAAAGAGCGTGTATACACAAACGGGCTAAGAGAGTAAATAAAATTTTATTTTCGAAAATTCGAAAATGCACTTTGGAATGTGTCAATCTTCCTCGAATGCAGCTGCTGATTGCAATGCTGGGGTTACGATGTTGTTTTTGCTTTTGTACTTGCAGAAAACATGGAAAAAAGGAATGCACATTGTTTATGGTACACATATGTATGTAGAAATGTATCATTGCATTTAGAAGCAACAATTTGCATGCTTGGTAAATATAGAAGAATGCCAAATACAAGTGAAATGAAGGAAAGCGAAACTGAGAGTTGGTGTTTTTGGGTGTTGTTGGATATGTGTATTATTTACATATATTTTATTTTTGCTTTACATAAGGAAAATATATATACATACATACATATGGAGTTAATGAAATATTTGAAACGTTTATTCAGAAGTGGAAATAAAAAAATCAGGCGGCTTAAAATTATCCAATAGATTTTTGATTTCTTTTTTTTTTTGGTTAATTGAAAATAAAATTTTTTTATTGATAATTCTTGAACTTGAGGGATAGATAAAGAAGAATTTATGCACCGTAAGGTACGTGTACATATGTATGTATGTATGTATGTCTATTGGCACTAAAATCAAATGGTTCTCGGGTATTTACATATAAAGGGTTTTCCAATAAGAGGTGTCAGTTTGATCGGCTGCTATTCCGGTAGATGTCACTTTTGCAGCTGTCTTTTTTTGACATTTGACAAGTAAAAACTACGCCGGGAATAGAAATAGAGCGATTCTTGTTTCAAAAACGCATTGAAGTTATTAAAATGCCCTTTAAAATGGTACAAATCTGGCAGAGACGATTCATAAAACTAAAATATTTCTCGGTCGTCGTGAAGTACCTTATCGGACCGCAATACAGAATTTGGTGGGGAAATGGAGTTGTTAGGACAAGTTAGTGATGTGAAGAATAAAACATGTTCACGTCGCTCAACAACGACTGAGAATATTGCTGCTGTAGTTCAAAGAGTTGAAGAAAATCCACGAGTGTCCTTTCCCCGTGGTTCTTTGTAATTGGACATTCCGCAAAAGTCATTACAACGATGACAATGATCCGGAATTTCAGAGAAAAATCATATTGACTGGTGTGGCCCATTTCCACCTCGATGGCTGCGTCAATAAGAAAAACTGCCGCAATTGGGGCTCGGAAAACCCAAGAATTATTGATGAAAAGCCCTCCACTCTCAGCGTGTAACTGTTTGGTGCGGTTTATGGTCCGAAAGATTTATTGGACTTCAGTTTTTCGAAAATGGGGCAACAGTTACGGTGAATGGATTGCACTTTCATGAGATGATTAATGATTTTTTTGGCCGAAATTTGATGGTACTGATCTGGAGAACATTTACTTTCAACATGACGGCGCTATATGCCACTAAAGCAACAAAACCATTGATTTTTTAGAGCCGCTGAGATCTTTTTATTTAACACCCTGAGATTTCTTCCTTTGAGGCCGCGTGAAAGATAAGGTCTACGCCAACAGGCTAACATCGATTCCAGACCTCAAAGATGGAATTCGTGAAGCTATTGAGAGCATACAACAAGCAACCACTTTGCGATTTGGTGATGGAAAATTTCGTAAAAAGGTTACAGTGAGGCAGCTCGAACTCTTCGTTTGCAATGGATGGTGGTTTAACTCCGAGAACGCCATTCTTTAGAATAGAGTTCAGGAAGGTGTTGACGGATTCTTGTTGAATGACTTTTTATATTTTTCGGTGAGCCGTCCTATCGAACGGTTCTTGTAAGTGGTGCTAAATACAGTCCTTAAAGGGGTACTCGACTTCTTCCTGATGTGTCTAGTTGGTGGCTCGGCATCTAGTAAGTTGCTTCCCAAATGTATGATAGCATTCCAGCAGATTTTGCTTGCACAGTAAGGCATTATGCTCCCGAACTCGTAGCATTGATGCTTCGCTTTACAAATAAGCGACAACAGGTGGCTTCCTGTCACGGTACTGTGAAGGTGGTGTTTTGGCAGATTTGTAGGTTCTTCACCTGCATCTCGCTAGATTTGAGCGTCCAGATCGGAGCAGTATAGTTTATGCCCAGCCGACCAATTGCCCTGTATGTTTTCTCCAGTTACTGCTGGCTAACGCTTTGAGGTTTTTGTTGTGGCTCTGGAGTCTGGAGTTTTGTGGCAATTGCGGAGTGAGAGAGTGCAGGCTCCGGGCTGTTAATTATCGGAAGTTTTAAGCCATCGACTTTCACATTGAGCTCGAACCGGTACTCCTTCATCTAGCTGGAGGTTAGCCGAGGATTTCGCAGGTTGTAACTGTATCAGTGAAGAAGTGATGGTCGTCAAGAAAGGAGTTCACTTTCGAACATAAGTCATCAATATCCTGCGTAGACGCCAATATCGAACAATCATCAGCATATGAGATCAGTGAAACTCGTTCTGGTGGAGGAGGGAGCTTAGTAGCATAAAAAGTAAACAATAAAGAAGAGAGGACACCCCCTGCGGAAATCCTTGTTTAGAACTCTCAAGAAAACGGGTTCTACGCACCGGAGTTAACCTGTATTTTATCCGGCCGAGGGCCCTTTTACCCTTTCAGCGACCTAGCGTCGTTCACTCTGTGCAAGCCTTTGTTTAGAACTCTCACGACAGCCGGTTCTACGCACTGGAGTTGACCCGGGCAAGGGCTGCCACTCGCTGCTTCTTTCTAATGAATATAGTAAAAGATATGACCGTCGATTTCGTCTTAGAGAGAATCGTGATCAGCTTCAACACTTTTTTCATCTAAGACCCTTGGTTTATTCTCTAGTCTAGTGTTGAGGAGAAAACACCACACAGAAGTGCTTTGGAAAATACAGAAACACTTAAAAACAAGGGAAGAAAGGATTAAGAGACTAGATTGACAGGTCTTACAAGTTTACAAGAAAAGGTTTTGGGAAATATTTATAGGCTTTTTTCGACGTATTGGATGTAAATCTTCCGGAATTTATTTTCACGTGACGTCTCTGTTTGTAAAGAGAGGAAGGGCTTGCTTGACACGCTAAAGTAAACTCTGACTAAATAGCTCATGCAGGGCACGACAGTTAAGAAGAAGAAGAATGAGTAGAATGAAATCTGAATAGTATTAGCATCCGTTCGAGAATGGAGCATCCCCTTACACATCCTAACAACATTTAAAAACAAAATAAATACATTTTTTGTTGTAAAAAATAATTTTATTTTTTTCAGGTATTCGGTTACAGCCGAGAAAGTCTAAGAAGGTCTACCAAACTGGACACAACGCACCCCAATGCGGCTGACAACGAGCATCCTAGATCTGTTGGATCATAAATTGGCAACTTAATGACTACAACAGAGCAACTCTGATCAGCGGGAGTTGAAGTGGCGCCATGCAGTGATGAACATAAGAGCACAAAAACCAAACAAAAAAAAAAAATAACTCAGATGTAGCAGTGTGTGTATTCATAGTAATGGTGTATAAATGTATGTAGTGTTGCAACAATTATTTAATATTGCCTCATAGTTCGGTTTATTATTGAAACTCAGAGGCCGCATTTGCGTTGTTTTTTTTTTACTCGAGTTCCTGATAATAGTCTGAAATACAACAACAACCATGTAGAAGAAAATCGAAAACAATAAAACCAGCAGCTGATCTGTATGTATGTACATACAAACGTAAGGTCAGCAAGCATGTGTAGTAGAAGCTGCAAGTACAACATGACAAGTACAAAAATCTCCAGCTCATCACGTTGTGCAACATGAAAAACACTACGCTCATCAACGTCAACACCACCACCACCACCAGCCATCAACCATCAACCATCAACTCAGCTATACCACATCTCAGCTACAAACTGTGCTCAGCCGTAATAACTCAGCTCACTCGGTTGTGATCTGTGGCGCTCTTGCTTTAATCGCTCCGGCGGCTTCAGAACCGGAAATTATTGCATCTGCTGTTATATGGCTATTACATTTGTGTGTGTGTTTGTTTGTGTGTGATATTTCTTTCTTTTTCCTTAGTAGGAATTGCAGCAAAATTATTATTATTATTTTCGTATTTTTTACCTCTGTTTTTTTATTATTTTTTTCACTTGAAAATTGTGTTTATATTTTTTCATTCAAGTGCACACAAAAATACTTACAAACACGTTTTTCAATTATTTTTTTCCATTTCCATTTTATTTTTGTTCATATTTCTGTGAATTTTGTTTCTCTTCTCGTGTATTTCAAGCAACTGAAAAAGTGGTGTTGCACTTGAAACGCCATGCAACATGAATTTGCTGCACCCGCATACTGTTTGTATTTTTTTGTTGTTGTTGTTTATAATTTTCAATTCGACGGAAGAGGCTGGTCCATTCTGCTCTGCAAGCGTCGGTTGCAACTCACCACTTTTCCGTTCATTCATACATACAATTGTACAAATATCGATTGCAACTGTCCTTTTCAATTGCATTTGAGTCATTCGGACAATTCAAAGCCAGCGATTAGGTTTCAACTGACATAAAGTGGGATTATGATATGCAGTTTGGATTATTATATCGTTGAAATGGTGGTTGTGTATTTTTCTTGGAATTTAGGGATTCCACATAGACATACTGATAAGTGCATACATACATATACATACTCGTATATACATATTACTTTTTAACAACTTCAGTTCTTTAACCGATTTGTGTTGAAATCACATAACAAATATCCAACCAGACTAATAGTGTTAGTGCCAAGTTAATTTTTTCTATGTAATTTTCGACCATTTTTTGGCACATATAGAGCGATATCTCAGCCATAACTTGACGAATGTGCTCAAGAGTTAAAGGATTATCCGGTCTTTCATGTCGCATGATCTCGATGGCCAATTGACAGCATCCAAAGGAGAGATTACGCGGCCGGAAAATTTCTTTCGCAATAAAGCCATACTCGCTCGTGTTATGTGACATGTGGCACCGAGATTGCCGAGATCCCATATTGTCGTGTTCTTCAATGGCAGGTCAAAAAAGTGGACTGTCATACAACCATAATGCTTCGAATTGACAGAGACAGTCTTGCTGTTCTCGTTTTTAAAGAATAAGGTCCAATCAAACCTCTAAACCAAAGAGCTCACCAGACAGTAGTAAGTTTTTTTGGGTATAATCTACTTCAAAAAACGGGACCGTACAGCTTGCGCCAATTATCGTGGGATAAGCCTCCATAATATCGCCTATAATGTTTTATCGAGCACATTGTGTGAAACACTAAAGGCCACCGTCAACAATCTGATTGGACTTTATCAGTGTGGCTTTAGACCTGGTAAATCAACCATTGACCAGATGTACACCATGCCCCAAATCTTGGAAAAGTTTTGCCTCTACACCGCTATGTCTGAATTTGCTATCCCCGAAAAACTTATATGGCTATGTAAACTGATCTCAAGCAACACTAAAAACTCCGTCAGCATCAAGAAGGACCTCTCCGAGCCGTTCGATACCAAACAGGGCGACTCCTCGTCTTGTGACTTTTTTAATTTAATGCTGGAGAAAATAATACGAGCTGCAGAGATGAATGGAGAGGGTACAATCTTCTATAAGAGTGTACAGCTGCTGGCGTACGCCGATGATATCGACATTATTGGCCTCAACAACCGCGCCGTAAGTTCGACTTTCTCCAGACTTGATAAAGAAGCGAAGCGAATGGGTCTGGTAGTGAATGAGGGCAAGACGAAATATCTACTGTCATCACACAAACAGTCATCGCATTCGTGACTCGGCTCCCACGTCAATGTTGACACTCATTACTCCGAGGTCGTAGATAATTTCGTTTATCTAGGGACCAGCATTAACACCAACAACAACGTCAGCCTTGAAATTCAACGCAGAATCACTCTTGCAAGAAAAAATTAAGTCTCCTCGTAAAAAACCCTCAGTCGTTCCGAGGCGGTCCCTCCATTTGTTGGAAAAATATCCAGACACAAAACCACAAATTGGAGGAGGAGTTCGGCCGAAAATCGCTTCAGCAGTTACAAAGCGCCAATCATATATTATACGTATCCTCTGAGTGGGAAATGTGCCTCGCTGTTGAAAGAAATTTTGTTTCGAAAAATCGTCGTCCAGTGCTTGTTGTTCAAGTCTCAGCTCTTTACAGCGTCGAGAAATAGGCACATTCGAGTCTTCGGCTAAACTTTCAATTACAGTTGCGATACTTGATGTGGCGCAAACAAACCGATAATACACTGACCTTACAATATCAGTCTCTTCATTTTTTTTTTAATTTTGCCAATTTCTTGAGTAGTTAAACGACTAAATGGAGGGTAAGAAAGGGGAGTCGATTCATTAATTTTTCCTGTAATAGAGCATACTTCAAGAATTGGTCTAGAAAATATTGTCTATTTAGCTCTGCAGCTCTTAGTATTTTCTCTATTTTCTCCAGCATTAGGTTGAAGAAGTCGCACGATAAAGAGTCACTCTGTCTGAAATCTCGTTTGGTGTCGAACGGTTGGGAGAGGTCCTTTCCAATTATGACTTCGCTTCTGGTGTTGTCCAGAGTCAGCCGTATAAGTTTTGCGGGTATACCGAATTCAGACATAGCGACGTAGAATCAGCTCCTCATAATGCTGTCGAAGGCAGCTTTAAAATCGATGAATAGGTGACGGGTATCAAAACCCAGAGCAGAGCATTCATAAGCTCCAGTGTCAGGCATGCTTTCATGCGACCATATTCTGCAAAGAAGTTGATGCATGCACCTTGTCAGCTCTTCACCGCCATGTTTAAATATGTCGGCTCCAGCCGCTTTGCTATTCTATTTATTTAACCTTAATAAATAAATTCTGAAACTAATGTAAGTACATATACCTTATAGAGAGGTTTATTTTATTCTTCAAAAATAGAAATTATGCCAAGCGATTATTTATCGATCGATTGACAGAATTATTGCTTTTGATTTTTCCAATCATGAACTCTCTCTGATACTCTCACACAAATACTTCAAAGTTAAAAATATATTAAAAATCGGAAGCGCATAACTCAAAGAATTTTTTTTTCTTAAGATTCTTTGCTGTTTCTGCATAATTTGAATTTATTTTGCATATTTTGTGGTTATGCACCACTCAACTTTGTAACTTTTGCCGTAAGACTGGCGGATCTGACACTGCCAACTTGTATGGCGATGAATATTTTTATTTTATGTTTCTATCTATATAAATACATATGTATGTGCATCTTAAACAAGTATATAAATACATATACATATGTACTTAGTTATATTTGCATACGCGGCATACAATGACTATTAAAATTATTCCAAAATTTCCGAGGAGACTTGAATTCAGTCAGTGCAACCTCTTACGCTTGATGCGAAATTGTAAAATTACAAAGGGCAATGTGATTATTAAAATTTATAAATACTATTTATTTTTAATTTTTAAGGATTAATAAAATTATTTTTGGTTTCAATAATATTTTAAAGACTTCCAGAGTTGCATATATTTCAGAATTTACCAGTAGTAGCTTATATATTTAATAAGTATCAGTAAGAATTGATGTTTGTGCATGTATATTTGTACATAAAATGAAAATTATATGTATAAAATTGTAATAAATATTTTAGGTATCAAACATCAACCAAAAAGCTCCAACCGATCACAATGAATATAACTTGATCACTTTTCTGAACAACTGTATATACTATATACAGGTATATGTATATGTGTGTGTATATGTATATCTACAAGTGTGTATGTATGTAAATGTGTTAAATTATTTTTGCATTTGAATATGTAAATTGCCAAGCATTGCTTTGAAGCGTAGAAGAACATCTTGCATGCGAAAACAACTTCCGGTCGCGCGGAAATCATAAAAGACAAAGCAAAAACCGGCAGATAAGTATGTTAGCATGTATGTATTGTATGTACATACATAAAAAATATAAACGACACACCATGCAGGAAAATTTTAGCAGTTGAGATAAAGAAGTAATAAGGGAGCGTCCTTACAGCCCCTAGATAACTTCGCGAAGAGTGAGTGAGAGCTTAGTTTAAACGCTGGAAGGAGGTGAGAACAGAACTACGTGGCTTTCTTCAGATGAAACAAATATTTATTACAGATAAATAAATTGTACTTATATTATTATATATATTATATTGGAATGATAACGTTTAGGAGGGTTTAAGAAGGTCTGAAATATCTATATATATGAATTTTAATATAACTTATAATCATATATGTAGTATAATATATATTTTCCACATATTAAGTAAAACCGGATCATCGAATCGATTCCAGGCCTGCTTTCCGGAAGGAAAAGTGTTCCCAATGGTCATTCAAAGCAGAATTTACTACTATATCAAATGTTATTTAAATTCTACGATAAACACATTTTTTTCGAATCGATCGCTTTATTTTATAGTATTTTACTTTATTTTATTTTTTATTTTTAATTTGGCTTTATGTTATTTTGTTGTATTTTATTGTATTTGAATTTATTTTGATTTTATTTTATGCTATTTAATTTTATTTTATATTATTTTGTTTTAATTTATTTAAATTATTTAATATTAATGATTTTAGCGACCTTTCTTTTAATTTAATTTGAAAAAGTTTGCCGGCTACAATAACTACATTGTGTTTTTACTATTTTTCTTGACCTCAAGCCGGCAAACTTTTTCAAATTAAATTAATTTAATTTAATTTAATTTAATTTAATTTTTATTTTATTTGATTTTATTTTACTTTATTTTATTTTTTTTTTTAAATCTTATGTTATTTAATTTAATTTTATATTATTTTGTTTTAATTTATTAAATAATTTTATTTAATTTAATTTTATTTTTATTTTATTTGATTTTATTTTACTCTATTTTATTTTTTTAAATTTGGTTTTATGTTATTTTATTATTATTTTTTATTTTATTATTTTTTTAATTTTGTTTCATTTTATTTTATTTTTATTTTATCTCCGCTTCCTTAAAAATCGTTTCTTATTTGGTGCATACGTCATATGCAGAACACACCGTCCAAGTTTCAGGTCTCTACGGAGTTTACACTGTGGGTTGATCCGTTTACTGGATTGTACTTATATTATTAAATATGTAAAATATATGTAATGGAGGGAGGGATGATAGGATCTGCTGATCTTTCTTTCAGAAGTAAGCACTGGTCTTAAGAGTTGCAGTAATTCACCATATGTTTTTGTTGAAATCTTGAGCATTTTAGCTCATCATTCTCATGCTTTCCGATCTTTCTCTTCTTTGAAGAGCTCGCAATAGGTATTTTACAAGGTACTCGATCTACTTCTTCGATTGTTTTATTGATTTCTACGACCGAATCTTAAAATTTCATAGTACCAGCTTTTCGGAAACCAAATTGCTACAAATAGTAGTAGCGATAGCAGCACTCAAACAGTAATAGCTGTTGTCGAGTTTAAGTACAAGACAAAAGTCAAGCCCCAAAGGTGTTTGGGTCTTCCGATTTGATGATGGTCAAAGAGATTTTTCGATTTTTTCAATGCTGAATTTTTTGTTTTATGTTTAATTTTCCTATAGGTTTGGGATCAATCAACGATATGTATCCCCCAGCGCAAATTGAGTTGAAATCAAAGTATCAATTCGATTGAGTTTATTTTTTTGTAGGCAATAATTCTATCTTTGAGAAAAGTGCTAATTTTTCCTACAGGGCAATTTGAAGTTGCCTACACATACACACAAGTTCTCTCCCCCATATATCATTCAGTTGCTCAGTGAAGTCAATGAAGTTAGCACATTTAATGTACGATGTCAGCAATGTTTGGTACATTTGTGGTGGACAATTATTGTTATGCGACAAGAATGCAAATTCACATGCATATTTATATACATACATACATACATATAGACGTAAGTATGTATATGGAAACAAACATGAATACAATTAAATGAAATGTATGGGACGCGTGGCGGAAATGCAAAAAACAAAGTGTTTTATTAGTCACTCGAAAAAAAAACAATTGAAAATAAACAAATATATATTTACATCTGTGCACATGCGCTTTTATGGATGTATGTGTTTAGCTGAGAATATCTCTTAAATTCCACAACTTCCAGCTACCACACTACCACGTGTTTCTATAACTCTCCCACGCACCTGAATTCAAATATCCGCCCACAAATGCTTAGTAAATACGTGTATATTACTTTCAGTTAACAGCTGTAATTGATTACTGTAAGGACATCCTAACGGCTAGTTACGTGGGCATTACAGCAACAGCAACGTCGAAATGTCACAGCTCAAAGAGTATCACAGAGGTCATATACTTTGAAAAAAAATGCGGATTAAGGTTTTTTACCTGTGATTTTGTAAAATAATAAGTTCTGGTCTGCTATAAAAATTTCCTCTTCTTTCTGCACTAAACGTGAAATTAAAAATAAAAATCTTCAAAATTTTGTATATTATATTATATTTGGTTTATTCTATTCCATGTAGTTTTTTTATTTTATTTTATTTTGTTTAATTTAAATTAGTTTTATTTCATTCATGTATTTTTTATTATTTGATTTATATTAATTTTGTGTTAATTTCATTCAGCTTAATTTTAATTCGTTTTATTTCATATTATGTTATTTATTTTGTTTTTTTAAATTTTTTCCCTTTTTTTAATTTTTAATTTTGACTCACATTATTTTATTTCATTGTCAATTTTTTTATTTATGTTTTTCTCTTCTTTTTTAATGTAGTTTAATTTTACTTTATTTAATTTTGCATATTTTCTTTCATGTTATCTTAAATTAAATTTGTTTTGTTCTAATTCTATTTCTATTTCTATTTCTATTTCTATTTGATTTAATTTTATTACAATATAATTAAATGTTTAATTTTGTTTTGATTTACTTTAATAAATTTTATGGTATTTCATTTTACTCAATTTAATTTAAGTTTCATTCGTTTTTTTTCAAATAATTTAATTCATTTATTATACTATTTTAAACTAATTTCTTTTTATATTTTTTTATTTACTTTTTTAAAAACTACTAAATTTTATTTTATTATATATTATTATTAATTATTTTATTGTGTTTTATTTTGTTTCATTTTATTTTATTACATTTTATTTTATTCACTTTTATTTAATTTAGTATCTTTTCTGTTATTTTAATTTATTTCATTTTATTTCGTTTTATTTTACTTTATTATAAAAATTTTAAATTTTTTGGTATTTACTACATTTTATAATATATTTCATTATATTTTACATTATTTTATTTTATTTTATTTTATATAAGTTTATTTTATTTGTTATTTAATTTAATTTTAATTAATTTCATTTATATTATTTACGTTTTTTTAGTTAATTTTTTATTTTATTTTAAATAATTTTATTTTATTTCATTTATATCATTTAATTTTGTTTTACTTTAGTTTAGTTTTTTTATTGAGTTTTATGTTATTTTATTGTATTTTATTTAATTTAATTTAATTTTAATTTTTTTTATTATTTTTTTAGTTTTGTGTCATTTTATTTTTTTATTTTATGTGTTATTTAATTTTTTTTATTATTATTTCAATTTGTGTAAATTAATTTTATTTTATTCTTTTTTTATTCTATTTTATTTTATTTTATTTTACTTTATTTTACATTTTTAAATGTGGTTTTATGTTATTTTATAGTATTTTATTACATTTTATTTAAATTTTTTTTATTTTTTTATTTTATTATTTCTTTGGTTTTGTTTCATTTTATTTATTTAATTTTATTTCCTTGTATTTTATTTTAATTTATTTAAATTAATTTTATTTTATTTTTTATTTTATTTTATATTATTTCACTTTATTTTATTTTATTTTTATTTCATTTTAATTTAATTTATATTATTTTATTTTATATTATGTTGTTTTATTTTTCGTTATTTTATTTTGATCTGTTTTATTTAATATTATTTTAATTTCATTTATTTTATTTTAATTTAATTTAAATTTATTATATTCTATTTTATTTTATTTTATTTACTTTAATTTAAGTTTAGTTTATTTAATTATATTTTATCTTATATTATTTAATTTAATCTTTTTTCATTTATTTTAGGACTATTTGATGTTATCTTATGTTAATTTATTTAATTTAATATAATTTTAGTTTATTTAATTTATTTTTATTTAATTTTTTGTATATTGTTTATTTCATGTTATCTTATTTTATTTAATATAATTTTATCTTATTATTTTTATTTTATATTTTTTTTTTTTGCATTTTATTCTATTTTGTTTTATTTTATTTTATTTTGTTTTTTGTTTTATTCCCTTTTATTTTGAGCTATATTGTTCATTGTTATTCTGTTTGTTTTCATTTTATAAAAAAAAATTTCTTTTATTTACTTTATTTTCATTCTACTTTATATTTATTTTATTTCATATTTTATATTTATTTGATTTAATGTAAATTAATTTTCGATTTCTCTTTTAATAATTTCGCTTTATTTTGTTCTAGTTAATTTTGTCTTTTTCTATTTTGTTTTATTTTATAATAATATTTTTTAATTATATTTTTTTAATTTACTTTATTTTATTTTATTTGTTTACTTTTCTCACTTTAATACTTCAGAAAGTTTTGTTTTGATATGAACCATTGTACATCCCTCAAAAATCTTCTGTAATGCGCGTGTGCTCTCGTAGTTTATTCGTTTACATCTGCACGTACGCGAAATATTCATTCACACTTGTCCGAGTAAATAAAACAGAACATTTTTTGCTTGGCACGTCAGCATGTCGCGACCATGTACCCTTGCGCAATCACAGCCGACAGCAGCACATTGTTATCACCAGCAACACCGACAGCATCACCGACGAGTGCCAAGTGCACAAGTTTATCTTACACAGATGTACATACATACACCCACAAATTTTCCAACTAAATTGAAGTTTTCGCCAACTACTCAACGTGCACCTCCTACTGCATGCAAGCTGCTGTGCTCCTGTTCAACTCGCACGCTCTATGTGTACGTGCGGTTTTATCGGTATTCTTTTTCGTCACGTACGTGAATGAGAAAATTTTATTATCGTTTCTTTCTAATGGATATAGGTACTCGTATGTAATCGTAGTAAAAAAAAAAAATTATTTCTGAACCAAAAATGTTTCATGGGTTGCGATAGTCAAAAAACACTTTTCGGTTTATGGGCGTGAGTGAAGACTTCTTGATACAACAACTAGATATGAAGGTATCTGAATAAGAGTTCTCTTTTATAGAAACGTTAATTTGGTATCTTATGAAAATGAAGAGCTTTTGGATCCTGTGTGCTTGTTATGTACCATATTTCCAACCTTTTATGAATTGTACGACAAATTTCAAGCTATCACATACTGTGGTTATTTGGTGTATTGGAATTTATGCACTGGAACTTAGGACATTCACCGATACCTATTGTATATATATATATGTATACATATATATATATATGTATATATATATGATTCGTGGTTTATTCTTAATGGAAAATTTATTTTTTTTGGTTTTAAATTCACACTTTTTGGAGGTTCAGCACAAATATATGACAGAAACTGTGTAAATATGTAGATACATGTGCCTGTGTATGAGGTTACAAACTTACATATAATCCCGGAAAGCGGCCCATATCTCATAAAGAAAATTTAAATATTTTTGGCGTACTCACCTGAAAGAAAAAAAAAGCAAAATGTACATAAATGAGCAGATATCAACAAAAAACAAAATAAAAAATAAAAATATAAATAAAATAAAATGTTGAAAAATAATCGTGAAATTTTGTTTACACTTATTATATGTCTTATTACTGCAGATCTTCTGCAAAACTATTTTTGTGACGAAAAATTAGTGGCAATTATTGCTATAAAAATAAAAAACAAAAACAATAAATAATTGCACATAAAGGCAGTAAGAGGAAAAAACAAAATAAAAAATAACTCTTAATAACAGACAGTGCTCATTCAAGCGGCTTTCGAGGAGGGAAATAAAAAAAATAAAATAAAAAAAACTACGGTGTCTTCCAAGTACCACCGGTGATACCCTCAAAGATACACAAAGCAAGATAGCGGCGAACAAATGAAAAGAACAGCCAAAACAGGCAGACAATTTACAAACCTAAATTTTGAATGAAAAAGGGGAGAAGCGGTGAAGATACAAACATAATAAATATGTATAAGAGCAAACCAAATGTTTTTTTTTTCAAAATAATAAAGAGCAAAAGCGAAAAGTACATACAAATGTATGTAGGTATATAGCCAAATCCTTTGTAAGACAGTAAGAAGTATAAAAAGTAAATAAGAGTAACACAAAAACTGCTTATGAAGTGCTTACACCGAAATGAATGAATGAAATAAAGTGATATGATGAAATGTGATAAATAAAGGTAAGCAAGAATGATGTGAGAATATGCGATCATGAAGAAAAAATATAAAATACAAAATAAAAAAACAATTTTTTTACTTTATAAGCATGTACATATGTATTTATGTATACTCGTATATATTCTTTTAGGCACGTATGTATTTATAAATGACTGCATGCACTCTGTAATCAATGGTTAAAATTTCATAGAAAATCTTTCTATCAAAACAACCACAAAAAGCCTAAAGGTAGGTCATAAGAAGACACAAAGTTAATGTAATTATTTTGTTTTTTTGTATGTATGTACGAATAAATCTTAAATTTCAGAAGTATACATAATTACTGGACACCCTGTTTACTAACTTTGTGTTTACATGGAGGCAAAGGTGTGATTTGAAAAGGTGAAACATAAACAAAAGAGCGCAATGAGGTTTAAGTTTTCTACATTGAAAGTAGAACTAGGAAATTAGTTGGTCAACAATGGCAAGGAAAAACTATTACTTTTGCTTTTGTTAATCAATATGTCACATTTGGTCAGTTTTTCACTTAATAAATTCTATTGTATACAAATATAAATTTTTTCAGAACTTCCCGAATTTGTTGTAGTTGTTCTTAATTGCCAGGAGAAGGATTTTACGAAAGAATTTACCATTTTTCTTATATACGCAAGATACCTTTTTGCTAAAATTAACATGCGAAACACTTTTTTTTTTTGGGAAATGGATCGACCTCTTCGAAAAAATTGAATTTCCAATGCACTTGAAGTCAATTTGAACCTTTATCTTCTTCTTTATTCGTTTTTTCTCTTAGCGTTGAAAACTTCCAAACCCGAAGTGTCGCATCGTATTTGCTATTCGCCCATCGTCTGTGGTATCCGCCCTCGACAAAATTCTAAGGTTCATAAGTAATTCATCTTTCTCCCAAAAACGCTTAGCTCCAACCCTATCACATGCCGCCATCGTTCTCGCTTATCTATCTGAGAACCAGTGTTAACACCAACAACAATGTCAGCCTAAAATCCATCACAGAATCACTTTGCAAATAGGTGATACTTTGAAAAGTAAGGCCTACTCGTGACGAACAAATATCAAACTCTACAGGTTGCTCTGCCGCCCTACCATATGGTGCAGAAGTGTGGAAGGTAACGACATCCGATGAGGTGGGCCTGAGAGTCTTCGAAAGAAAAGTTTTGTGGAACATTTACGGTCGATGGTACGATTAGCTGTAAGAAATATAGAATGAATTTGACACAGTTCAGGAGATAGCGGCTACGCTGGTTTGGTCTTGGCACCCTAGCCTTAATAGTTTTCGATGCTGTACCCACCGAAGGAGGGAAAAACAAGATGGAGAAGGCCATTACTACATTTGGTATATCCGATTGGCGTCAAACAGCGAAAAGAAGCAAGGAATGGTGCACAATTGTTAACCCCGCTAAGATCGCGGAGAAGAAGCTTTTTTATTTCTTTAAGTTACTTCTTGATTACTGAGATACAGGACTCGCGGTGTCCGTTAGTAGGTGGAAACGTAGGTGCATTCATATATTTTGTTTTATTGATTTTCATTATATGTCAAAAATTATAAAAATAAGTCAAAATTTGTTTCAAGAGTTAGCGCGCTTCAGTTTTTCAATAACAGATCCTTTATAGATAGAACTTCATTATGTTACTAACAATATTGTAGGTATTATATACGAGTATATACGAGTATATGATTGGCGCTTTGTAACCGCTGAAGCGATTTTCGGTGAGCTCCTCCTCCAATTTGTGGTTTTGCGTTTTTCCAACAAAATGAAGGCACTTACAGTTTATACTAAGCCGCCTCCGAACGGCTGATGGTTTTTTTACGAGGAGCTTTATTTCATGTCCGAAATACACTCGGAGGGATGGACATTCCCTGCTGAGGAGAGCCCCCAAATAGAAAAATTATTATTGATTGTTAGTAAAACAAGGCGTCGAACCCTGACCTTCCGAATGGCAGTACGCAATGAACATAATTAAGGTCCACACTAAGTCAGAACATGATACTAGTACGAAGTTTTTTTTTTACAAAAGAGCTCCACACTACATACGGCAACAGAGACAGGAGCCCTGCCCATGGCGATAAACAATTTGTAAGGAACGTACGTTGTATGATACTATTACCTAGTTATAAGTGAGCTACGAGAATTTGTTGGACGATTTGAAAACATCGGCAACGATAGACCCTAATATATAGAGACAGAACTGGTGATAAAACCCACATTTGTATGTTTTATCGGTTTGAACCGACTGCAGTGTTCAATATTGCATGAAAGCTTTCGGAGAGCTTAATCCTAACTAAGGCTTAGGGTAATCCGTGTTATACAAACCTGAAAAGTCGCAACGGTTTTACTCAACCCATTCCCCTAACATTCATACATACTAAGTATCTCATCATTTTATGGTCCGTTTATAAGAAAACAAGTAAGGAAAATATTTAAGTAAGTCCAATAAGCACAATGAACTCGTCTCGAGTCCGAGGCGAACGAGGTTAACTCGCCTTACTTAGTAATGTTCGCGATAGATTGGTGAACTTCCAGGCGAGTGCGAGTCAAAATAACGAGCCGGAACAATTTTCTTCTCATTTCTATTAATCGTTATTGACTTTTTCGGTTAAAGGCGATTCCCAAAAGGATGATTTGTTATTCGTTCCAGGTAAATGTTTCATTAAACATTTTATACAAAAACTCCGCGCGGCATCTCACATTTATGTTTATGGGGATATATGCGTGTTTGCGTATGAAAATGTTTTTACCATATATCAAGATAAGTTTCATTCAACAATTTCACATTTATTGTTTAAAAAGTGAATTATATCCTTTCAAGGACTTGTCAGACACTGTATTTATTACACACAATCTATACATATACAACATGGTAAGTAAAGATGAAGATATGATAATTGTGGCATTGTTTTTTTTTACTTGCGGTGCATAATTAATATATAAGGGAATATTTTTATATACATACATATATGTATGTACAAATATATCTGAATAATAGAAAATGATATTGCTTATAATAATAATATTAAATTTCATTGATTTGGTTTTATAATTTTTTATTATAGTTTTTGTCATGCTTTTATTATTTATTTCGCAAATGAATAATAACCTTCTGGAATTGCTATAGAGAGAAGCAGATATGTTGCATGTGCTCTATACACATTCACATGCAACGTGCCTCAGCTGCTGCAATGAATTCACACAGCTGTTTAAACGTGTTTAGCTTCCTTGTAGGAAAATATATTTTTTACTTTATAAAGAAGTTACTTTGGGGAATCCAAGTAAGATCCACAATATGTCATTACTTATTTAGCGTAAAAAAATAAATAAATGAAAAAATAAATAATCAATGTTTAAAGTTGAGTAAAGCAAACCAAAAAAAAAAACAATATATAAAATGCGTTGAGATTTCATGAGAAACTCTGATTTTCTTTCCATCTTTTATTATGTTTTAAATAAATTTTTAACAGAAGGTAATTATAAAGATTTTTATTAAAAAAAATAAATCAAAAATTAATTTTTATTTTTGTATTCCAAAATTTTGTTCAGAAAATAATATAATATTTATTTATCAGAAAAATTAAACTTAAAAAAATGGTTAATATTTTTGAGAAAAAATTTTTAAACTCAAAGTACAATGAATGTTTTGATGAAAAAAAATATAAAACTTAAATAAAATCGATATTTTTAATCAAAAAACTTAAATATTAAGATTATGATTATTTTTGATAGGTAAAATTTAAAGCTCAGATACAATCATAATTTTTATGCACAAATAAAAATAAAAAAAACTAAAAGTAAAATTTACATCTGATCGAAGGAATATTACTTTATTGTTATTATATATATATATTTTCTGAGCGATAAGTTAAAACTGCTGCAGAATCGTAAAGAGACTATGCCTCTACATGTGCAGGTCTCTCATGCGATAAAAAAGTCATGGAAGCCTTTGATTTTTTCATTGATAAATCAAAAATAAAGTTAAACTTTGATATCTGATTGTTATTATAAGTTTTTGAGAGTTGCGGTCCTGAAGTTAGCATTCTGAAGGATTCGAGCTCTGTAAAAAATTATAAGAAATTCATTTTTCTAAATACGGTCGTACCTCGGCAGCGAATGTGAAGTCCTTTCAGTGTATTTCTGATGTGAAACAAAAAAGGCTCCTCATAAAAGTTCTTCGGTCCTTTGAGTTGAGTTATAACAAATTGTAGGTCCTTCCATTAAAAGTTTTATATCGTAATTAAATGAAAAATAAATATATGACAAGAAAAAGCCTGATTTTGTATTTTTTTGTGCAAAACTAACAGGAAAATCATAAAATAATCTTTAAGACAAAAAAGGAAATTTTTTTGTAGAGCCGTGTTATCTATAATCTCCCATGACCTTTAGACAAGGAATTAATTTAAAAACAATTTATTTTAAACGACAATTGTTTTGAAACAATTTAGATTTATTTGAAGTAGTGAAAAAAGTTCCTACAGGATTTTAAATACTGCGTAGAACCATTGAATAGTTCCATAATTGTATTGAATGCGAACGTGCGCGGTGTTAATTGCAAGAGATTTACATTTATTATTGTTGTTTTTGTTATTGTCATTGCAATCCAAGAGCCCATTAAAATCCGGTTTTTATCAAACGGCGGTATGTATTTTGTTTTATGGATGTATGTATGTATGTATGTATGTATGTACTTGGCTATGTTCATACCACTGACGACTGACGCACATGGCCGCCTATCAATAGCAAGAAAGCTAGGCAAGTTTTGCATTTATTCTCTTTTATTGCATTTCAATGATATACATACATATGTACGTAGGCGCATACATTTTGTTGCGCAACGTGCAAGTACTTCTAAACGGGTTACGATGTGGGAAAGAATTTTCCTTCGTTATCAGTCAAATGTACAAAAACACCACATGTGTGTATGTATATACATAGACATGAATTTTAATTAAATATATGTACATACAATATCCTATCCTTTAGCGGTGTATCAGAATCAAAGAAGCTTCATTTTTAAATCATTTTCAGACGCCTTCCTTCATTTCCACTTCTACTTTAGTAGTAATACACACATTAAACACCTCTGTTTGTTTGTATGTATGTGCTTAAAACCCAATGTAAATACATTCGATACATTCGATATATGCGTATTTGAATGCATATGGCTTTGAAGATATGTAAATGCATTGCATATATTCTAATAAGATGCTCTATGAATGAACATGAAGTGTGTTGCATGCCACATGCTCAGTAATATGGTAATTTCGAAGTGAAACACTTCAAATTCTATTAATTTCAAAGTGCATTCAGAAATATAGGGTATGCAGATAAGGGTATGTGCATTTTTATTTTATTTTAAGTAATTTAAAATTAAATTTTAATTAAATTAAATTTAGTTTTGCTTTTTCATTTATTTTATTTATATTTTTTTATTTTGTTTTTTTTTTGATTTTATTTTGGCTTATTTTGTTTTATTTTATTTATATTTTTTTATTTTGTTTTATTTTATTACATTTTATTTAATTTTTTTTATTTATTTTATTTTGTTTTATTTTAATTTTTTTTATTCTTTTTTTTTGTTTTTTATTTTTTTATTTTGATTTCTTTAATATAATTTAATTTATTTTTTCATTTCGTTTCATTATTTTGTGTTAAATTTGATTTTTTTTATTTATCTTTAATTATATTTTATTTATTTATTCATTATATTTAAATTTTTATTTTATTAGTTTATTTAATTTTATTAATTTTTATTTCATTTTAATTTATTTAATTGAAATGAAAATTGTTTCATTACTTTTTTGTATTTATTTAAATTAAATTTAATTTTTTTAGAGTATTTTATATTAGTTTATATTATTTTATTTTATTTTATTTATTTTTATTTGTTTTATATATTCAGTTTATTTTATTATTTAATTTAACTTTTTTAATTTATGCTATTTAAATTTAATTTTAATTTTATGTAATTATTTTTTATGGCTTAATTTTATGTAATGTTATTTTATTTTTTATTTTATTTTATTTGATTTATTTTTTCATTTTTTTCATTACTTCATTACTTTATTTTGCATTTAATTTTATTTGATATTATTTTATTTTATTTTATGTTGTTACAATTTTCAATTATATTAATTTATTTTATTTGAATTTATACCATTTTATTTTATTTTATTTTATTTTATTTTATATCACTTTGTTTTAGTTTCTTTCTTTATTTTATTTTATTTAAATATTATTTTTATTTAATGAAATTCATGTTATAATTATTTTATTTTAATTATTTTAATATTATTTTGTTTTATTTCGTTTAATTTATTTTTTAATGTAATTTTTTTTTTTCTGTTTCATTTCATGAATTTTATTTTATTTTATTTATTTTGTTTTATTTCATTTCATTTATGTTTTAATTTTATTTTATTATTTTCCTATTTAATTCAATTAATTTTTTTTATTATATTTTAATTTATTTCATTTCTTTCTGTTTATGTTATTTTATCTCATTTTATTTTATTTTGTTTTGTTTTAAGTTATTTTATGAATTAATACTACATTTTAACTTATTATAAAATTCAATTACACTATTGAAATACCCTTTACAATTTTAATAACCAGCAGCTATGATAGCAGAGACATACATACATATGAATAATATGTAGATAGTAACCTCCATCTCATTTTCGTATATCTTTACTATTAATCTATGAATGAATATTGGTTTTTATTTTTCCCCCTATATAAGTATTAATTTTCTAAAATTGTACTCAATCAATGTAAAGTTGTTGCTTAAGAACTTTAAATGAAATCAATTGACGAAATTATACACATACATGTATACTTGTACATTATTATCTCACGAATAGTTTCCGGAAGAATTGGATTACACCACCGTCAACATGTGCTATTTGTTTTCCACAAGAATCCACAAACGTTCTGCAGCACAGAGTCAAACCTATCATTACAGATGAATCAAAACAAAAGATCACAGAGCCTAGGCGCCCACAGGTCCAAGATCCAGGAACCAAAATTATAGAAAATTAATTTCTTTAATATCCCCGCGGTGGGGAATGGTAAGCCCACCGAATGTATTTCTGAAATAAAAAGCTCCTCATAAAAATCCATCATTCGTTCGGTCGATTTGATGGAAACAACATCTAGACACAGACTGCAAATTGTGGCAGGAGCTCGGCCGAAAATCACTTTAGCGGTTACAAAGCGTCAATTATATAAAAGCTGACAGATCCTTACAAAAGCCACTAAAGATCGTCAAATGTGGTAATAAATTGCGGAAACGCTCTGAACGTACTATTGAATAAATTCAACACAGCTACCTGGACACAGGGATATCAGAGGCAAATATATGAAGGACAATCTACATAGGAGCAGCTATATTAACCACAATATCCCATGCACACGATGCGGGGATACCTCTGCTCAAGGCAAACCACATGCTGAAACTGATCTTCACTAAAAAGGCGAACCTCACACTGATGAAAGAGTTCACGTGCAACGTCTCAGGGCAGGATGCAAGAAAATCAAGGCATATATATTTTCCAGACCAGTTCTCCATCAGTATGGAATGGGGCTTCTTGGAAAGATATTTTTGGTTACTACTTAATAATTTTTTTTCGCAGTTCTAGAAACGAAGAGGAATCCTTTAAGCACTATCTCTGTCACTGACCAGTCTTAATAACCGCGCCAAACGAGTTTTGCGGGAAATAATTTTTTTCACTGTCTCGCTAGCTTCAGCTATGTAATATTAGCAATATCATGGGTTTTATGATTCATTCCATTTAATTCCATTTAAAAAGTTTTAAAGACTTTGGCTTTTGAAATGTCATTGTTCCTTCCTTGGATCGCCTAAGAGAATTGAAGAATATTATGCCATTTAAATCAAACCAAATCGACACTTTATGTGCATCCTTTTGAGTCAAAGCCAACTGTGACGTGCCACTAACACCTACTACACTTACCATACATGCATGTATGTATGTATATTCCACCTACTATTGCACCCATGTGTAGATATGTGTAGTTATGTCGTTATTGTAAATCTGAAAAGACCACCACACATGGCTCATATGACATATGAGTAAATCCCATTACCAACTTGCCTCATGCTGTCAGCGCTTAAGGCGACCGACGGGTAAGATCGTGCAAGCACACAGGTTAACGCCTTCTAATATATCACAAGATCGATTGCCGCTTTACTTTCATGATATACACACACTACATATGTGCATACATAAACATAAATATTTTCTTTAGTGTGGCCATGCCACCGGCGCAGCCATCATCACCATCACATCAACTCTGAACCAATGTTGTCGATATGTACAGGCTGTTTAAAAAAAAAAAAGCGTAACTGTATGTTGATGTACATATATCCTGTAGTGAACTATCGAAGCTGCTCAGAAAATATATTATTTGCTGTCTGGAATGGAACTAGTCCGAAAATGTCCCAATTACAAAATTCTTAAAAATTCCACTCCAATGAGAAACAACAAAATGCCTCGGATGAGAGACCTTTCACAATGTTAGAGGGTCAGGATTTGAGGTTATACACTTGAAATTACCGCTCCCTCAATTTGTAAGATGCCCCTGGCCAGTTGGTTAATGTCCCCGTAAGGCTAAAAGCTGACATCGCCGCCGTCAAAGAAGTGCGATGGACGGAACAAAGGTGGAAGAAGGTGGGCCTTGGCGAAATTTACTGGTATTTGGTATTAAATTTGTGGTGCGAGAGAGATTGCGTTGTCTAGTCCTGGTATTCACCCCGGTGTAGGAACGTCTCATGGCAATTCTCTTCAATGCAAGGCGATTTTAAGGCCAGTATTAATTCCAATAATAATGTGTTAATCTAACGCAACATCTTCTTCCAAAGCCAAACTCTACACTCCTCTTTCCCGTCCTGTTGTATGCTGTAGTAGCGTGGATAATGTCGACCTCCAAAGAGTCGCTACTAGAATTATGGACCCTTCTGCATTGGCAACGGCGTATGCTGCAGACGATGGGCCGATAAAACTACTCCAACTTTGAGGTATTCGATGCAGAACCCGTTGGTACTCCAATTCGCTTTGAAGGGTCAGGTGAATCGCTATATACGAGGTGTGACAATTAAGTAATGAGACTGATTATATTGCCGCGATTGTGGTAACCCTGCGACCTTGAAATTCCGTTTCCCTTCTCCTAAAATTGTAAAAGTGAATGGTGATAGTGATCTTAGTCGTGCCCAGGTGTTTCGATGGAATAAAGAGTTTAAGTTTAAATAAAGCTCGCATGAACAAGTCGAAGGTGAAAACGCTGATTATTGCCTTTTTTGATAGTCGTAGAATCGTCCACAAAGAATTTTTTCCAACGGGGCAAACCGTAAATCATGTCTACTACAGCCAAGTACTCGAAAGATTGCGAAAACGAGTCAACAAGGTGCGCCCACACATCGCTCGTAGCTGGATCCTTCACCCCGACAACGCGCCATGCCACACCGCCCTCAGCGTGTCCCAGTATTTGGCCTTTAAAGGGATCGCCGTGTTGCAACAACCACCTTATTGGCCCGATATGTCACCCTGTGAACCCATTTTGGGTCGATTGAGGACATCCAGGCGGCCGTGACGAGGGTACTCGCGGACGACCCAGTCGAAGCGGTCCAGAAATCTTACGAAGCATGGAAAACTATTTCTTGCTCGAAACTTGGCACTAATATACTAAGTTCTAATCCAATTACAACTAGTTTGAGACTACTAAATTATTGACTAGTTGACTGTAGGATACTATGACATACCTATGTACACATACAATCATATGAGTTTGTTGGTCTTGTGCAATTGACAGCTTCAATGAAGGTCTTTAAAGTTGAAGTTTTTTTTTTTGTAGAGAAATCACTCCATATGGTTACGATGCCGAAACAATCGTTTGACAAGTCAATGTTAACTTGCAACGACCAACCACACTATGGCTTGAACTCATGAGTGATGAATTAAGTTTGTGTGGAAAAAATATAACTTTTTGTTTCGTTTAAAAATTGAACAAAGAGACTTTGAAAAACTGCAATCTTTTGAGTTTTCACTTTTTGAAGCCTTTCTTTCGTATAAACCTATATAAAACTAACAAATTTGATTTTGCCATAAATCTCGCAGAGATATTTGCGATTGACATTTCCTGATATACACGTATACCAAACATAAAACATGTCGGCTGCGGGCATACATACTAAACACTGCATTGAACTTGATATTTTAGCATTGTTAACGATGCAACCGCGTAAGTATGTATGAATGTATGTAAGTATGTTTGTGATTGCATGTACTCTTATGCTTAAGTAACGAAATACGATAAAAAAAAGCTTCAGACTTCACTGACTGCCAAGTAACAAAACTGCCCTAACCAACTAAATTTGTAGATATGTAAGTTCAAAAGTACATAGAACGAATGAATATTTACGATCATTGAACAGGATTTCCATCGTTGCATACTTGTTTCAATGTGTCTGTATGTCTACTCAGAGTACACCCGCATAAAAGAGGAGACTCCACAAAACAACGGTGGTCAATGCATTGTAGACTGACATCAAGCAAGATAATACGCATATATGCACATATGTACCTACATATGTACGTATGTAAAAATGTACGCATGCAACCTATCCAGTCACCTCATGGCAACGATTATTCCTGTCTGACAAACAACAATATATTACCCCTTTATGTCGTATTGGGTGGTCTCGTCTCTGATACTTGTTGTTACCTTTATTGTACCCGTTTGCCTTTGGATCGAGCTTAAGCATAACTAACACTTGCGCCAGAGCAAATTCAAATTGCCATCAATTCATTCATTCACTCTTTCATTCATTCATTTAGTTGCTTATTTAACGATGCATTCTCCACACATTCTCATTCTCATACTCCGTACATATGTACGTACATACAATACATATTTATTAATTATAACTCTGTTTTCATTTACTCTTTCCTTTCAAATTGTGGTTTAGTGTCTTACAGCAGGAATGAATGGTATGAAGATTTACTATATGTATGTATTAGTGGCATATGGCCTCATGTTTAATAACCATTTGCGCATAAAAAATATTCTTTAATTATATTTTCTATGTGAAAACCTCCATGGAACCCTTTCAGGAGGGAAAACAAAATGTTGGTAGGCATTCAAGAGTGAACATAGACATAGCGCAGTCATGTAAAGTAGGACTTTGAAAAAATCGTCAAAAATACAAATTTTAAAATAAAACATTGGCGAACCCGATTCTACCCACAATCGATGACGACAGAACAGATATTTCACTTTTGCTCGACAGTCGAGCTTGTAAGGTGCATTTATCAGGTTCTTTGTAAAATGTGGTCGGATAAAAGCATGGCAGAAGCTCGGAACCTAAGTGTGCTCTGTGCAATCCACAAAAAGTATTCTGTTAAAGACTAAAGCCCACCGTCAACAAACTGATTGTACCTTATTAGGCTTTAGACCTGGTAAATCAAATCTTGAAAAAGGCCCGTAAGAAGAGGATCGACATACACCACCTCCTCGTCGATTTTAAAGAGGCCTTCGACAGCATGAACAGGAGCTGCCTTTACCCCGCTATATCTGAATTTGGTATCCCCGTAAAACTTATACTGCTCTCTAAATTGAAATGGGAAGGATCTCTCCGAGCCGTTCGCTGTCAAACGAGGTTTCAGACAAACATATGGGTATGGTAGTAAGCGGGGGCCTGTCATCAAACAAACTGCCAAGTTTGGTTGAAATATTTCAAAAGCTGAGGAACTAGTTTGGGTACAAACAGACCGTCAGATGGGCGTGGTTAAATTAACTTAACTCATCATTCTGAGCCGATCGGTATGCATTTTCACCCTCTGGTATTTCTACGACGAGAAATATTTTTCTTTGTACAACTGATTCAAATGACTCCCTAATGATTTGTGAAGCAGTTCACTTCTTTTGGAACTGGCTCAATACAAACAGCCACAATTTGTTATTTAATTACATTTTTTTCCCAAATTTTCGTGAAGTTAAGTCATAACAAGAGATAATAATGCAGTATACAGTATATTAATTTTTTAAAACAAAGTGATATTCTGAAAAAAAAAAAATATTGAGAACCACTATTTTTTCATGCCTCTGAACACTCCTATGCATTAAGGACAGAATTTTTATGAATTTGAAATGGATGTTTGTGTTTAAGAGAGTTTTCTTTCATTTTGGAATATGTCTCTAAATGGTAGCTTTCGTTATACAACTAAGCTGTAATTTTAATGAAACCTTCATGACTGGAAAAATGTCCAAGAAAGTAAGAAGGGACGAAAAAGATGATCGTTATTGGAGTATTTTCAGGGATTGTAATCATTATAAGTCATGAAATATTCCTCATAAATTATAATGATTATGCAGTTATACATATATATTTTCTTTAGTTGTTTATAATAATTTTTCAAGTTTTACTCAATCACTTAACAATATTATATTATACTATTGCTACTAAAGATGTACAAACAGGGGACATATTTCCTTCGAATTTTTCGTCGTGATTGAATTGAATCATTGAAAAATGTGTTATCCAAGTTCGAGCATTATTTTGAGTAAACATCAAAAAGAAGAGAAGCCTTTCACGAGCATAACAATTTTTTTTTGTACATCATGTTAGGATTAAATGTTAATTCTGATATGTAAAATCTCCGTTTATATAGTCCTCCTATTTCGGTGATTTTTGGTAACAATGTTTTTTTCTATATAGGTGCGTAGATTACCAAACCTCTCGCAAATCGAAAGTTGAACGAATTGATTTGAGGTGTGGTGAAACTGATACGATTTTATACAGATTCGAACTAAAATTCAAAACAGCTGATAGTTAAACCATTGACATTTAGTAACATTATGGTGTAAAATATTTTTGTGAATGAGAGTTTAAACTATTTCCGCTTCCAAATAATTGAAACAAAAATATATGAGAAAATTATAAGAGATCACTCCAATCCTTTAGATATTCCAGAGGCTGTGTAAGTGAATATATGGACATAGCCATGAAGCTGTGTGTTCAAAGTTAACGGAAATCATTTAATTATTTACAGATTCGTTTCGTTCAACAGGATAAATAAAAATTATTTGAAAATATTATTAACAATATAAGGACCCTAATGAACCAATGAAGACGCTGCAATGGTCTTGTAGTCTCATTCATATCATATTTATTGAGCGAACTCTGATTCTAATAGATTCCACATCCTATTTTTCTATCGAGCTTAGAGCCGTCTGTAAAGGTGGCTATGGCTCTCTGATCGAGGGCGTTGGTATTTTCCTACTCACAAGGGTGAGCAGTCGTAAGTTTAGGTGTCTTAAAAGAAGGCAACTTGTACCTCCTGGTGAATAGTACTATTTCGGTTTTGCCTGCGATAACATCCAGCTGATTGCTTAAAGTTTTTAGGTTTTTCCCTGTCGCTGTTAGGACAAAGTCGTCAGCGTATGCCACATCACAGCCTGTGCTGTTCAATTTTCTAATCAGCGTATTTGTAGTTAGACACCACAGCAGTGGCGATAAAACTCCCCCTCTGCTTCCCCTCTCTGCGAAGATGATCTTGTTTCATAGCTGAGACTCTACAAGATTCACTATGGGCTTTTGGAGACCCATTTCTTGAAGAGTCGCTATTACGAATTCGAGATAGATTTATTCATATATAACTGTCGAGCAGCCTTTCAATGTTACACTACAAATTGCAAATATAATGTATATGTAATTAAATCAAATAAAAAATTAAGTTTATTTTTCAAATTGCGGTCGCTCCTCGGTAGGGATTGTCAACCTCTCCGATTGTATTTATGACATGAAATAAAGGCCGCTTAAGAAAACCATGAGCCGTGTTTGGAGACTACTTGGAATATTCTGTAGGTCCCTTCATTTGTTGGAAAAACATAAATTGGAGGAGGAGCTCGGCTGAAAATCACTTCATAGTTTACAAAGCGCCTATTACTCGTATATAAATATATGGGCATTTCTCCACTGTCGAATGTGACAATCGTATTGTAAAACAAAATTTTATTTTGATAAATGGCGAAAGTTGTTAGTGCTTTGATTGATCCTAAGGACGATTTTGGACAATTGTTCGTTTTTAATATAATTAAAAAAACAACGAAGACAAAAGTAGATTTCAACGCAAACACTTCTTTTAATGCAACTACTTTTAAAAAGTTATGCATTGATGTATTTTAATAATGGTTTCTGTTTTTTCGAAAATATTAAGTAGTTTATGTTTAATTTAATATAAATCAATGTCGCACGCGACATGTCACATGTGACATTTTGTTCCATCATACTTTTAATGTTGTTTTTTACTTTTTATGCATTTAGGAATGTATAACATAATTTTAAATGATGTTAAACATATTCAATATATTTATTTTCACAACCAAAATTACAAACTTAGCAAAACATTTTTAATTTGAGCAAATGGCATGAAATATATTTTAATTCCACTTGTGTTGTTAAATAAAACACAACTTTTTCAGATTTTATTTCCGTGAGAACTAGCAAAAAAAACTCCATTCCACGTATATACTTACATCCAACTTCTTGCATAATACCTATCATTCAAGCATCTCAAAATAAATTAATTTTTAAATGGAGTGCAGCTTCTATCAGAAAATAGAAAAACTGTACTTAATTTCGATCAAACCAAAAATAAATACATCGTGCGGAATTTTAATGCTTATTTATAACTGCAAATGACTGAGAAGCACCAGTCAACCAAGCTACTCAAGTAAAAATTGTTTCCGGGCGTTAGCTGAAAGGCGCACTTTGCATCTAAATCAATTTTGTTTAGAATTTACTCATTTTACACTTATGATGTCGCACGCTACAAACTTTAAATACATAAGTAAAGAGAGCAAAGCGTTTAATATTTTCCAGCAAATTTTTTTTTTTGTAAATTTTACAAATACTTTTGACGCACATGTTCTTTTTCAATGTCACACGCGACATCAAAATGTAGGGTAAAAAAAAAGAAAAAATTTACCATAATTGGCAATCGCATCGTTCCTTCTACATTTTGGTTATATTCGTTACATATTGTTTATTTATATACATGTACATATATTTATAAAATTAAACTCTAAATATTTCAAGTTCATATTTTTCAAATTCTTTTTGTCTGTCAAATATTTCTGCTACACTTAGAAATAATAAATCTTTCCAAAACCCCTAATTTATCAAAAAATTAAAAAAAAAAATGGAATGTGACTATACTATGTACTTTCAAACACATAAACATACGTGTATGTAAACAAATATGCCCAAAAATACTCTCACAAGTGAAAATATTAAACATAAAATCTATTATGAGAACTAAGAACTCGTAAAACTGAATAGAAAGAAGGCTTATCACGTTGTTGTACGCTCAAACTTTTTAAGCTCTATTTTTAACAAAGCGATTAATTTATTTATAAGTATATAAACATCGCTTCTAGTAACGTGTAGACAATCAGCAAACCTCATAATTAAAAGTGACTTAGTGCACATGTCGTTGCCGATCGTAAATATTTTGTAATCATTATTACATTTTTTAAATGTATACATATGTACGAGTATATGTAATTTGAAGGCAATTTAACGCGGAAGCTCAAAATCATGGAAAACTGGGGTCAAAAGCTTATAATTTGTTATAAAGTTATGACACTCTAAGAAAAGTGAGAACCACGAATTTGGATTGCTTTATTGCATATACATACATACATATATACAAATGTATGCATGTAAATATGCAGCAGTTGTTCTTCTTCTTTGCGTATGAAGTAGTATTTTCACATTCAAGAGCTTGCAGCGAAAGTCTGCTGTCGTTTCCAACTTTCCTCACGGTTCAGCGCTTTCAAAGCTTGTGACCCTGTCTCTCTTTCTTTCTCTCTCTCGTTCTTAGAATGCAATTATGCATTCAGTGCTACAGAAGAACACAATTGAAATTCAAAGGCTTTTGAACTCACATTTTAAATGAATATTCTGTGGGTAAATCATTTGGCTCTCCACTGTAATGTGCCATAAATAATTATAATCTCATTTGTGACTTATCTTAATGAGTAAAGCTACTTAATTCATACTTGACTTAACTTTACTTTGCCACACATTTTCTATGCTACGCATGTTGACGCACGGACAGACGTACGAACGACTGTTGTGTTTGCTGTCATGAATTTAGGGCAAACCCGTTAAACAATCATATGTCAAGTGTGAGTGTTTTGGAATGCCTCAAAGCTTTTCTGGGCATTGTTTGGATTCGAAACAAAATTTCAAAAATTATTAAAAAAAGATTGGAGAAAATTCTAAGCGTTTAATTCGATAATTTCCCACTTCATAACTCGCTGCTAATATTTTCATACGTATATACATAATTATTTATTATTTTTTATAATCTTATTTTTATACCTGTGTGAAATTTTGTGCACTTGGTATATTAAGTTTGTTATGCTGCTTAGGGAGAGCCATAAGGAGGATGGAAGGCTTCATAATATTACTTACTGCGTGATATGGTTTTCGAAGTCACTCTGTCACTCTGGAGAACCTAATGAAAACTTAGGATTGTCGCAAATGACGCACAAACAAGTTTGTGGTCGAAAAGACCACGACCATACTTTCTACTTGCTCCTAACTGCTGCGCTCTGCTAGAAATCTTTAGTTAATACCGCTAAGGTTGCAAATACTGGTTGACAAAAATGGCCGAAAATACTACCAGCCGACTCATCTTCCAGATCTGATCCAACGGGAGCACAGTCTACAGTGTAAAGCTAGAGCACATCAGCCAAACATTATGATGCTCCAGACAATAAGACTTATGTTGAGAATTCAGACAGGTATAACGATTGAAGTACTCCGTCCAATTCACAAAAATAGGCTACCAAATCTTCCAAGGCAAACGGGGGATAAAGGTTCATGGAATTGGTCTTACTTCATTTCTATATTTGGATACAAATCGCAAAGATTTTAAGCGTGTATACTGGCCGTTGACAGCCGCAATAGTCGAGTGGTTAGCATTGCGCTCCGAGTATATTTCTAATATGAAATTAAAAAAGAACTCCTTACAAAAATCCATCAGATTTTCGGAGGTGGCTTAGAATAAACTGTAGGTCACTCCATTTTTTGAAGAAACATCAAGGCGCACACCACATATTACAGTAGGAGCTCGGAGGGCCAAGTTTATATACTAGATGGGGTGAAAAGTAATCTCCGTGGGAATGAAATTTTTTAAACTGTTTTTTTTTTTTTTATTTTATTCAATGTAATCCTCTTTTAGCTCCATACACTTATTCCAGCGATTTTCCAACTTCTTTATCCTGTCCGCAAAGTAATTTTCTGGAAGGTCTGCAAAATATCCTCCACAACAATCAGCTGTTAAAACAGTCTCGCACGGAAATTTGGCATCTTTGCCTAAATATGAAGGGACTACAAGGCACTATAACTTACTTTTCATCCCACCTAGTATGTAGGTATATATGCCAGCCAGTTAGGCACATCTTTCTCTAACATAACTCAATGGGCGAGGCTAAGAAATGGAGCACAACAATTTGGCTTAATATTCTGGTTTAAACATTTTTAAAATCTGCGCCAATGATATACTAACTGGGGCTTAGATTCTGCATCACCTAACTCTGTACTCTCCGCAATCGGTTCCGGGGATTCTTATCTTGTTTTAAAATTACCATATGAGAGGATAACCCTCAGAGTGCCTATCTTAGGCATCAACATCACTAATCTCTTCTCAAGAACATTAATCCGTTATAGCAATTTAATTCACCCTTCTAGACTCCCTGGACTCCCAGGAGGAATCTTAGTCTAAATTAATACTAAAACTCTGATCACAACCACTCTTCGCTTCCTTACAAAGTTAATGGAATTTTAGCCACAACTTAAGTTCCCTACAATTATCTCAAATAGACTAAAATGCCGCGACGCTTATTTCTTTTAAGTGATTCCGGTAGATTCAACTCCGCCTTACGTGCTTACACAGACATTTTACATAATTTAAATGACTTTTAAGGCCATGACGTATCAAAAAGAAGAAGAAGAGCTTTATTACAGCTTAAAAAATGGATTGTGCTTTCGTAATATCCAATTTCAGATTATTTTCACGGTTAATGTTCTAAGTAGTCGTTAAGGCGTAAAAATTACTCTTTTCCTGTATGTGTGTGTATGCATGTGCTTATAAATATATAGACACTTTGTAATGTAAGATTTGTAAAGTAAAATTTGTGCAGCATTGACTAAATAAATTCTTCTTTATGAGTTTGATCCTTCAACAGTATGCCATGCCTTGCATGCAGCTCTTACGTTCTGGTCTGGGTTAAGTGACTTAAACAGGAAAAATGGGTAAAATTAATTAAGTTCAGTTTTCAATTTGTAAGACTGTATTGTTGTGCAAAATACTAGTACATAGACAGTTAAACAAAAAAATAAATAGATAAACACAAAAAGGCGGGCAAAACTGAATAGTTTATTCAATACATATATTTTTATAATAAAAAAACATTTGCTAAATTTACTTTAATAAATAAAAATCCAAATCCAAATTAAATAAGAAAATATTAAATTTATTATGAAAATTAATTATGAAAATTTTGAACATTTAAAAAAAAATAAGAGAAATAAACAAATAATGCAGAAAACAAACAAAAATATTTTTTCTATTTTATTTTATATAAAAGAAAATGTGCAGAAACCTTTTACCAAATTTCTGTGCAAAATTTTGAATTTTGACTTTTGTGATTTTAGTGGCTTTATTTGTGTAAGTAACACCTTACAAATAATAAAATTAATAAATAAAGGAAATATTAGTCATTTAAAGAGAAAAATGGACAATTACTCAACTATGCTGCAGTGTAACTGTCGGTAAGGATTTTTTTTCATTTTATTTCCATTTAGCATTATTATCTCCTTACTACATACGTACAACGTCGCGCCGCCATATGGACGCCACAGAGCAAAGGCAACTTAGTATTACCCCACCTTTATCACCACTCTTAGTCCAACACTATACTGCATATATGCACATAAGAGTGGTCCATTGAAGTTTAAAAATTTCAACGTTGAGGAAAAAGTATAGAAAAACTTTTTCTTTTGGTTTCAAACAAAAATAGTAAATTTTTACTTTTTGAAATAATTGAAAGAATTTTTTGTTTGTAAAAAATTATATCTCATCGAAATGTTCTGATCTTTTCCTTCAAATAGACTATACCTATGTATATAGCTTTATCCATTTCGTGGTTTCAAAAGTACAGAGTTGTATTTTGACATCTGTCAAACATAAGTGTCAAGACAAACTTGTTTTGTTTTAGTTGAAAAATAGACATTTCCGAAAATCTATCGCATAACAACCACACAACGTGTTAAAATTGTTAAAATCTAAAACAAAAAATTGTAATTCAAATATACGTGGGCATATCATGCTTTCAGATGAGATTATCGTCCAACTACTCAAGCAGTTTGTACAATTTTGAAGAAGTTTCAAGAGGCGGAATCGGTTACAGATATTGTAAGGCTTGTATATCATCGTTTTGCTCGTTTCACCTCAAATATCGATACGGCAAACGAAAGTGTAACTGAAGACCCGAATGTGTCTATTTCCCGACGTTCTCCAGAGCTAGCACTTTCTCACGGAACATGATGTGATAATTTCACTTGGACTGACACCTACATCCATATAAAGTACAGCTGACATGACAACTGAAGCCTGCTGTCCATTCACAACGACCTACTTATGTCGATTGCAAACAAAATTTTCTTCAGCGATGGGACCCATTTTCACTCGGGGGATAAGTAAATAATCAAAATTGTGGCTTTGGATTTACATATAAGCCTGTATCCCTGAAATCGGTAGCAGTATTTTCTACATGATATCACGTAAAGACTGGAGGAATATACTGTTCATTATAGTGACTGAAGCATATATGTACTTGGACTAAATTGTAAAAATGGGAAAATTAATTGTGTATTGCTGCTTTTGTTTTTTCGATTTTTAACTGGGTTAGAAGTAAACTAGCCTTGGGATAGCGCCATGAAAAAATATTCAAAGTAAGTTTCTAATGTAAATATTTGTATAGAATTTCTCAATAAAGAAGAAAAAAAGATGAAAAAAAGATGAAAAAAATCCCAATAAGTTTCTTGTGAGAATTATTCTTTTTTGTAAAGAAACTATCGGTAAAGCAAAACAAGTTTGTAGGTCGGTCTGAATCAGCACTGATGTACAAGACTTTCTTGGATAACAGTTCGATGTCAATATTTCATCAACTTCGCTATCTTCAGCCATTAATCCGACGCTGAAATGTAAAGGCCGCGGTGTCATTACTTCAAAAAATATAACTTGTCGATACAAATCTTTTGCATTCTGTGTTACTTTAGTATCAGCTCAGTATAGATAAAGGTCCACGACTTTGTATACATCACCATTTCTAAGTTGGTATCATCGTATTCGTACTCAGAAAGTTTTTTTTTTCAAAATAGGGAAGTGTCGACGGTACTTTTTGAAGCACTACCTAGTAAAGGTACTGTCCATGAATCGATGGAAAACAGTATATATGTTGCAGGTGAATGTTTGGATAGGATTCACTCTCGATAAAAATCGAAAATTAGATATTTAAAGATGGGGGATGGAACCATGTGCAGAAGTTCACGCAAATGAGGAAAGTTTTTGACTGCCATTCACCTGTGAGTGGCCAAAAACGATTATTTTGCATATGGTTCAAGCAGCTCACGTATTCCGGTCTTAGTCCTCTGGGGTACCTCCTCTGGGTAGCCGACAATCATCCGCTTGGAGGCGAGCTAAAGTGAGAAGGCGAATCCCATGCGGTTGTGCGTAGGGTTTGGGACCCACCACATGAAAAACAAAATCCAATGAAAAATTTAAATAAGCCTCGGACGAGAGAACCCCATTTTGATGACGACCCCCGCAAACGTTTTAAGGATTACGATTTTAGGGTATGCACCTGGAGTGTCTGGTCCCTTAATTGGGAAGGTGCCGCTGCCCAGCTGGTTGATGTCCTCAGAAAATTAAAGGCTGTCATCACCGCCGTCCAAGAGATGCGATGAACGGGACAAAGACGGAAGAAGGTGGGTCCTGGTGAAATTTACTATAGTGGCCATATAAAGAAGCGCAAATTTGGTGTAGGATTCGTGGTGGGAGAGAGACTCCTTCGCCGAGTACTGGCATTCACCCCGGTGGATGAACGTCACGCCACAATCCGCATCAAAACGAAATTTTTCAACACCCCTCCAATTTGCGCCCACGCTCCGACGGAAAAGAAGGATGACTTGACCAAAGACGCCTTTTACGAGTGCCTCGAACACACTTATGCGCGCTGCCCCTGCCACGACGTCAAAATTGTGCTTGGCGACTTCAACGCTAGAGTGGGTAAAGAAGGTATCTTTCGTACGACTGTTTGAAAATTCAGCCTTCACGACGAAACATCCCCAAATGGGCTGAGGCTGATCGACTACGCCGGGGCACGAAATATGGTTGTCTCCAAGTTACTTGGGTGTTTCCTGATCGAAAAACTTTCAACCAGATCGATCATGTTGTGATAGACGGAAGATATGTATCCAGCATTTTAGATGTGTGTATGTTCCGAGGTCATAACATCGACTCGGATCACTATCTTGTCGCATTTTCTATAAGAGTGTATAGCTGCTGGCGTACGCCGATGATATCGAGATTATTGGCCTCAACAACCGCCCCGTAAGTTCTGCTTTCTCCAGACTTGATAAAGAAGCGGAGCGAATGGCTCTGGTAGTGAATGAGGGCAAGACGAAATATCTCCTGTCATCAAACAAACAGTCATCGCATTCGCTACTCGGCTCTCACGTCACTGTTGACAGTCATAACTTCGAGGTCGTAGATAATTTCGTCTATCTAGGGACCAGCGTAAACACCAACAACAATGTCAGTTTTGCGTACGATTTATGGTCCTTTGCGCATTGACTACGGCGAATACCGCAGACAATGGAACGATGAGCTGTACGAGCTCAGTTCAGCGAAAGAAGAGAGCGGCTACGCTGGTTAGGTCATGTCGTCCGAATGGATGAAAGCACTCCAGCTTTGAAAGTATTCGATGCAGTACCCGCTGGTAGAAAAAGAGGAAGAGGAAGATCTCCACTCCGTTGGAATGATCAGGTGGAGAGTGACTTGGCCTCACTTGAAATTTCCAACTGGCGCCAGACAGCGTAAACAAGAGAGGAATGGCGCGCTATAATTGATTCGGCTTTAATCGCGTAAGTGGTGGCAACGCAACATATACTCTGATCTGATACTGATCTGGGAGAACTGAAGAGTCTTTCATATACCTTAAAAAAAACAAAACATGTTTTACTTTTGCTACTGTTTTAATATTTTCATTATACAATATACAAATAGTTTCAGCATTTACTCTTCATTAAATTGTTGTGCTTCATTTTAGTTGTAACAATGAAGACACTTTGGCAAGAGCCGGTTGGCGATATTTCAAGGCAAAGACAAACAAAAATTCTTATTTGAAAAAAAAAAAAAAAAAAAACAACAACTAGAAAGTAGAGGCTTTACCCATCTGATCTAATGTTCTATTGACTCAGTTGAAAATTGTTCTGCATAGCGCTTTAAAGCTTTCAGTATCTATTGTACCATACACTAGATCATGATGGTATCACTCCATCTGTATGGATGATTCTAGCTCTTACTTGATCTAAGTCAAATTAAACAATGGTTCGGAAAAAATAAATATTAACTTTATATTTTTTTAATCTATAGTTTCGAAAAAAATTATCTCAATTTTTATTGTTCACCCTAATGTTCATGCATGTAAAGGCGTGAAGCGTTGCTAAAACGATTTGCGATTATGCGGAACGCATGCTCCAAACGAAAATAAAGTACCAAGTAACTAGCCAGAGGCAACGAGTCCAGTCACTCATACACAAACGCACATACAATGTAGATATGTATATACATACATACATAATCGTATAATTTCATTAAGAATTCCATTAAATAGAATTTTAATCAATGATCCGCCGCCAATGTAAAAGAGGAGGAGTGGCGAATTCGTCTTTGACTTGCCTCTGTGGCGATCATCATTGCATACGGTTGATTGTGATATTCATTATGCGATTAAATTATAATTACATGTACAATTCTAAACATGCATACATATATACATACATATACATATACCTATGTATGCTCGAGTATAAGCGTGTCGGAAACTTTAATCTGGCTGTTGCAACAGAGTTCTTGACAATTTTAATGAAGTAACGTAAAAGTGTGAGGATTGGCGCCAATAATGGCGCCTACTATATGCCATAAGACACAGGCAACTAGAGTTTTTCTTTTTTATATACATACATACATATATGCATACGTAAATACTCAGGAGTATATACTATATATAATGCATAATTTTATATACGATTATGCCTATACGGCAGTCATTTATTGTAAGAAGCGGCATTTTTGTTGTGTTCCGTCGCACATTGGGGTAAAATGTGTCGATTTTGGAAATTAATTCAAAAATCAAATTTCAAGGTACAAGTTAATTTTTGATACCAAATGAAAGTAGCTAAAATCCTCTATCACTAGCCAAACAAATATTTGGCAAAAAATACACTGTTTAAGTTTATTTTATTTTGTGTGCACCCAGTGAAATACGTGAATTTATTCAATTTCCCCACCCAGTGGAAATATGCTACTGTAGTCATTGTACTTAAACCACGTAAACCTGAAAATTGTGTGAACTCTTACCGTTCTATTCGGAAGGATATTTTTGCAAAGGATGTTGCCTGTAATTGAGGATAACAATATAATACCTGAACATTAGTTTCGGTACACCAAAACAATGCCATAGGATTGCAAATATAATAGCATATGCGTTGGAAGAAAAAAAGTACTGTTCTACTGCTCTTTTAGTCGTTCAACAAGCATTTGACAGAGTATGGAATCAGGGACTTCTTTATAAAATAATAAAGATTTTGCCAGCATACTTCTTCTTAATTTTGAAATCTTATCTGAGCGGCAGGTATTTCTATGAAAGACATAAGTATGCCTCATCAGAAATTTACAGCATTAATGCTGGCGTACCCCAGGGTAGTATTTTAGGTCCCGTCCTATATACTATTTTCACATCGGATATATCCACATACCATATACCCACATTAGAAGCGGTAGAAGTGGCGACTTTTGCTGCTGATATCGGTTGTAACTTCTTCTTTGTTGCAAACCCACTTGACATTTTGCAGTCTTGGCTAAACAAATGGAGAATTAAGGTTAAGGGGTTAGGGGTAGTCAGAATTTTGCATTTGCATTTTCGTTAAGTATAATATCTTAAAAGTAATCTCTGAAAATTTCAAGTTAATCCGATAATTCGTTTTTAAGTTATTCGACAAATAACAAAGAGAGCTCGGGCCTTTCAAAGCGCTAGTGTGAAACTTTAAACGCGTTTTTCTCAAAACTATGTTTTTTGAACTGGTGACAACTGTAACTCGAAAACCGCTCAGTTGATTTTAATGAAATTTATACAGCTTTTAGAATACATAATAAACTCGGGAAAAAATCGAAAGATTTTTTGTTTTGAAATATTTCGATTTTTTAAGACCAATTAACTTTCCCAAAAATCTAGACAAAAATTTCCTGAGGCCGCCATTTTGTTAATTTTTGAAAAAAAAAATCTTTGGATCAGGCCCAGGATTATTTATTTATAAAACTAATTTTTTTATCCGATTGATTTCAGATGAATCTCCAAGGACTTATGATTGTCACCGCAAGGACCTTTTTTTTTGGACTGGTTTAACACAGACAGCTGTAACTTCGGAAATAAATTTTTTTTTTTTTGAAATTTTCGTGACTTCAAGTCAAAACATTGTTTAATAATACCATATCACTACTTTTGTAAAATAAAATTATTTAATAGCAAAAAAAAAAATACTGAAAATTCTCATTTTTTCGTGCCTCTGACTACCCCTTAATTCAGAATGGTCTACATATGTCACCTTTACATTAATAAGCTGTATTTCTAAACAATAATCAGATGCTCTCTAGTGATACCGTCAAATATTTAGGAATGCATCTTGATCGACGTCTAAGATAGAAAAATCTTATTAAGACTAAGATGTGGAGATCATCCAACGTTACCAATCGAAAACGCTGCAATCAATGGTTAATGCTCCCTGGTTTGTTACCAATAAAGCTATACACAAGGACCTAGGTATAATCTGTCCACCCAGTTTGAAAAATGTGATTTTGAGAAAAATGTGTTTAAAGCTTTCATTGTACTCAGCGCACGCTCTGAGGGGCTGCAGCAATTTAAAATTATTTGAAATTTTTTGTTACTTTAAAACCAATTGCATATCACTTCAACACTTCAAAAATATTTCGCCCATTTAACAGAAATAATGTTACCAATCGGACAATTATCAGAAGAAACTCAAGAAGCACGAAACAAGGATTTTAAGACTTTTAGAAAATATTTTTCTCGCAAATGCTGCGAAGAAAAAGCAAATGAACACATATTCAACAGACTTATAATCAGTTCTGATCCCGTTATATCTATCAGAAGAAAATTACCCCAAAAAAAATGTGCAGGATTTACCGAAAGAAGCCTTAGAGATGATTATGGTGGAGAGTGGCTATCAAATGAAGAAACTGATGATGATGAAGACGATGATAACAATTTAAGCGTAGCTGATTATGATTAGGAATATGATTACGGTGGTGAAGAAGCTTATATATTTACATATATATAAAAAAAAAATTTAAGATGAAATAAATAAAAATTGTTGAAAACCGATCTTCACCAAATTTTTTGTTTTTTATGATTAAAAACATTAATTTTTTGCTTTTTTATGATTAATTAACTTAAAAAAAAATATCTTTTCCGTAACTAGAAGGCTTGTGGGAATTAATCTACATTTTAAGCACCATTTACCCCACTGTGCGTCGTTAAATATTTGTATTTGCTAATGAGAAGGCATGTGGCACATTTATTTTAAAGTTAAATAAATACATACATACACGTATGTATGTACACACTCGTATGCATGTATGTACTGCATGTTTATGCAATATAAGTGCTCGTATATTTGTAGTCTTGCTATTTTGTAGATCATAATCAGAGTAGGTCAATTGGAAGAAGAGGCAAAAATCCAAGTAGCTATTTGTGGGGGCGTTTTCATTAATTTTATTATCAGTTATTAATTCACACACACAAAATCCACATATATATTTATACGTATTTCTATGAAAATCGGTTTTATTTAATTTTTCAATTGAATATTTTCATATGCGTGAAAATTCATTTATTCATTGATTATTAGAAGGCATAGAAGGCTTATAGTTAAGGTGAGGAAATTTATCTCAGAGGAATGTCCAATTGTGATCGGTGCTCCTTGGTATCTGCAAATCCTTTCGTTTACCTGATGACTGTAGTATTTTTCAGGCAGAATAGGGGGCTATATATGAGGCTGTCAATTGTTTCAGCTCAATGGCGCTCTCAAAAAATGGTATCCATATTTTTCCGAATAGCCAGGACACATTCAGAGCCCTGAAATCTGTAAAAGTTAAATTGAAAACCGTAGAGAATTGCCGCATATCACACAACGTGATGGCTAAGCAGTTCTCTCTGAACCTGGTATGGATGCCTGGACATAGCAACATACCTACCATATAATGATTTAGCGGTCGAGTTTGCAAGGAAGAGCACTTCCCTTCCACTTTCGCCATTATGGAAGAGTTGCATGCTATTCTCCACTTGTAAACTCAATATGTATAAGAGAGATTTTCATTAAAGATGCTAACTCAAGGTGGCGAAGTCTCAATGCGTGTAATGTGACCGATTCTGGACAGCATGAAAGAGAAGAAGATCTCGTGGTCTTATCGGGCTAATAAGAAAGGAGATATCTATAGTTATAGAACTTCTTATAGGGCATACTCTATTGGGAATCTGCGTAGAGTGGTTGGGCGTACCATCCGAAGCATCTATCTGATTTTATTTTGGTAAATTCAGAATTTCACCATTCTCGAATTCTTGCGAAATTCCCATGAAAAAGATTCGCTATACACCATTTGCTGGTGTCTATTCGCCGCTACGTCCGAATTCAATATACCACTGAGTAAATTCAGAATTTCACCATTCTCGAATTCTTGCGAAATTCCCATGAAAAAGATTCGCTATACACCATTTGCTGGTGTCTATTCGCCGCTACGTCCGAATTCAATATACCACTGAGGAGTTTCCAATTGAAGTTATTGTTCTTCAATGTAGCGCTCTTGGGCAAATATTATACATCATATACACTGTAGACACCCAGGTAAACCGAAAAGTTCAAACATCCACTTTCGCGGAGAACACAGCCGATGTAATATAATGATGCTCTACCGATTTACTCTCTGTCTAGGTATGTTGGGCTCTTGAAAATAGACCCTCATCCACAGTTTCCTTGATGTGAACATCAATTACGCGCTCTAATGTTTTTAGAAGAAACGATTAAACTGATTGGGTAATTGTCTTTAATATATAAGTCTTACCTACTCTAGATAGGAACACTAATCTTGCCGTTCGCCATGCGACCGGATCATAGCTTTCCCAAGTGGGCCGGAAAGAGTTATAATCAGATAACGACTGCATTGCCTATATAACCTTGCCTGGATCCGCTAAGTCGCCTACGCTTTCTAACTGCTTCGCTCTAGTGGTTCGCATAAACGCTCCGACGTAGAATTTCCAGTGATTCCTTACTATAACTGGACTATTGATCGTTCTTCTTATATTTTTTAAGTAATTGAGACGTGGTTGCCTTGGATAATACTTTCTTTCCTTAGTCTTGCGAGCGCGGTTGTGCCTTCAAACCCACTTCAGAAATACTGCAAAGAGCTTTTCTTGGCATGCCTTGTAGCTTTTTTATATAACCTTAGCAGGTCCGACGACTTACAGAAGGTTTCAAGCATCAACACCAATAATAATGTCAGCCTTGAAATCCAGCGCAGAATCCCTCTTGCCAACAGGTGCTACTTTGGACTAAGCAGGCAATTGAAAAGTAAAGTCCTCTCTCGGCGAACGAAGACCAAACTCTACAAGTCCCTCATCGTTCCCGTCCTACTATATGGTGCGGAGATATGGATGATGAGTCTTTGTTAGAAGTTTTTGAGATAAACGTTTTGCGTAAGACTTATTGTCCTCTTCGAGTTGGCAACGGCGAATATCGCAGACGATGGAACGATGAACTGTACGATTTATACGACGACATTGGCATAGTTCAGCGAATCAAGAAGCAGCGGCTACGCTGGCTAGACCATGTGGTCCGGATGGATACGAATACTCCAGGTTTGAAAGTTTTCGATGCAGAACCCGCCGCTGGAAGCAGAGGAAGAGGAAGACCTCCACTCCGTTGGAAGGGCCAGGTAGAGAAGGACCTGGCTGTACTTGGTATTTCGAATTGGCGCCACACAGTAAACAGAAGAAGCGAATGGCGCAATGCTGTTAAGTCGGCTAAAATCGCGTTAGCGGTGTGTACGCCAGTAAAGTAAGTAAGTAGCAGGTCTTTGTATTTATCACAACACGGTGTTGATTTAGCCATACACGCTAACTTGAAACTGTCCCTTACCATTTTTTGAGGATTTTGGCTTGGGTTTCTAAAATTTTTTGGTCTCTCGATTTTGTTTATCAGATTAGAAAATCCTTTATACCTATGGTCGAAAACGGATGGTCTGTTAAGCTCCTTCCAAACTTCAACTAGAATTCCCTTGTCGAATGTGAGTGTTATAGCTAAAATGTCGGTTCTCCTTTTCGCGTGCAGTGCTCTAGCAGCAACTTCAATTGCAGGAGTTTCGAAATTTGGAGCCATGTAGCGTGAGGCTAGGATGATATTACTCTTTTTCCCCTTTCAACGACCATTACCGCCATGTTCGCACTTTCTGCGTAAAAGTTGAACTTGAAATTCACGTAAACTATTCCGGCTTATGGTCGCATGTGAAGTGCGCCAATTGTCACGTTTTATTGCTGATTATTCCAACAAATCTTTCCAGCCTTTTCCCTGTTTCACATTGCTTTCAATAATATCTCATTTTATTTGTCAAGTTTCACTTAAGGATAATACATATTTGCGCCAAACGTATACTGCTTTGTTATTTGCCTCCACTGAAGACACTCGAATGTACGAGAATTTGAGAAAACGTGCGAACGAACAACTGTCAGGTGGTGGTTACTAGTAATCCTTAAGAGACGTCACGTTAGAAGAGATGATGCTTCTGTAAACCTGTTGTACATACAATATATTCATAAATATGTATGTGCGCTTGAACTGCCAAAGGTCTAACTGTATTGAAACAAACGCATCATCATAATATGACTGTTATCATCACCATCAATTGTGTACTTTGTCGACGATCAGAAGGATTCTATTTTATTTCAACATAAATCCTGTATTGGTATTTTTAAATTCACTTACTTTACGACAACACGCATTCATATGTACACGTATGTATTGTAAATACCCTGCAGTAGGAGAAGGTGGACTAGTAGGAAAACAAACTGGTTAAATAGTAGTATTTTGAAGATGAAATCATAGTAGTTGATTATTTGTATAGCAGTTTAGTAATAATAATAAGAGTAATAACAATTTCCACCATCGTGTGTTGCTGTTATTTCTCTCAGTTACGCTATGTTGAAGAGCGCAAAATTACGTTTATCGTTTAATCGTTGCGATAGCCGAGTGGTTCACGGTACGAGTTTTGCTGCAGGAAGTTTGGTTTTTTTTTTATTTTTGGTGAAATAGAAATTTTCACCACCATGCCATGCGTATGTTGATTTTTTAGAACACCACGGCTGGGTTGAGTTTCCTAATAAGCTCTGTTAAAGTGTGTAGATTTCGTTGTTCTCTACGTCGCAACTATAGTCGAGCGGCTCGGACTAATCACTCTAGCACGTGAGGTTCATGGTTCGAGTCTCACTACAGGCAAACTCATTTTTATTTTTATTTTACTTCATTCTTTTTTTGGTGAAGAAGGAATTCAACATGCCTAAACGAACTAGTATGCAACTAGTATAAAGCTGATGCATAATCGGACAATTGACAGTTCATAGGAAAGGAAATAGATGAAAGATGAATTAAATAGTGAGTGAAAAAATGCACACCAGTATAATTGTGGTTAACAACTAGTATTGTATTTCTCCCTGCATGGTAGCTATATCCATAGAATAAAAGTGTTATGGTGGTTTCCGTGAATTTTTATTATATTTTTACAGCTTTGGTTTTAAAATTTCTATACTTCCTCCTACTCAAACCCGCTCATAAAAATACATACGAGTATATTGTACATTCGCACATAAAAATTGTATGTCTGTATATACATAAATGTAAGATTATTGCTGTGTTTACACAAACAATGAACTTGAATTGAAGAGGGATAATAGTGGTTTTTGAAAAAAAAGTAAAAGTGCAAATAAACAAGAAATGAAAAGAAAAATGAAACTCTGAACTTTTCAAAGACAAGAGGATAAGCTATGATTGAACTGCGAATATCCTGTGCGCACCATTTCATTCGTTCATTCCATACATTGTTTGATTTACGTTGTGCTTTTCATGTTTTCCACTTGCATTTTAAATAAACGAAAATAAGTAGCTACACATGGTGGCACGGAAATGGGTACGCAGAATTGTAGTAAATTAAAGAAATAAAAATTCATTTTAACTAATAAATAATTAAAAAAAAATTATTGGAATATAAAGGGATGTTATTAATGATAAGGCCAACTTCGATTCAAAACCATAAAGATGAAATTCGTTAAACTATTGAGGGCATATAACATCCACTTTCCGATTTGGTGATGGAAAATTTCAAAAAGAGGTCACAGTCCTCTAAGCGTAGCCATTCGGCTGAAAATTTCAATTATTAATGGCATATCTCTATCCATTTAGATTGAAATAAACATCCGATCATTTATCTCAAAAATTAAAATTTTTCTTTGCATATAAAAATAATACCACTTATTGGAAAATCTTGTACGTTGAATAAAAACTAAAATATTTTCCCCAAGGCTGCAACGTAACGATAAATTTCACGTCAATCAAAAAAGTTCTATCGATTCGATTGAAATATTTGGAAATGTTAAGGTTAAACAGTTAACAAAATAAATTTTATTTCGTTTTTACCGGAAACGAAATGCTATCGTTAATGTTAATGCTAACAGATAATGTTAAATCATTAACAGATCATGTTAAACATTAAAATCGAAGTGTGCTGTTAATATCATATCAATCAGCCATATTAGAAATTAACGTTAACGCTAAGTCTGTGTGGCTTCAGCACTAAAATTTTCTTTTTGTCTCGATAACATGATGCCGAAACGAAACAAAATCGTTAAGTTTATTTTTAATATTAACAAAACGAAATCGCTTCGTTTCGTTGGTGAACATCTCTACGCTTCCTCAAATAAACAACTAATCAGCACAAAAAAAATTGTTTTTTTTTTCAATTTTGTGAAATAAATAAGCAAGTGTGGTTTTATCAATAGCCGCTGGTGTATTTTGTACATTGTGAAAATATTTTCAAATTTGGTAGAATAATGTATAGAAAATTTATTTTGAGGCTTACGTTGCTCCTGGGCATCCAATTTGTTGATGTTAGCACTTTCAATTGATTAAGTGTACTAAGAAATATTTCTCTTGTCTCCCCTACTGCATGCTATCACATACATACGTGTATGTGCGCCGGTGTAAATGAAATGAAAATCATATGTTTGTTAAATATGTGTATTTATTACATTTCATAAGAGCTGTCGACTTACAATATGTTTGTCATATTTTTTTACATTAATCTAGATTAGAAATAATGAAATTGAATTCCTTACACTCATTCCCACTCAATATGACTGAGAAGAAGAAATGTGATGAACGCTGCATGGATGAAAGAAGGTGGGTCTTGGTGAAATCTACTACGGCGGCAATATATTGGATCCCAAATTTGATGTATAATTCTTAGTTTGAGAGGCTCAATTTTCGAGTTCTGGTGTTCACCCCTATCCTCTTTAAGCTCTTCAAAATATCTTATCAGTGACAGCAGAGCTACTGCTGTGTGCTGGCTTTCAAAGGAAAAGAATTCACATCATACAGCACGAAGTGAGCTGTGGTTGCACTATGTAAAGAGGCTTAAACGTGTATCTCTATAAAACAGGTCATAGTAATGAACCTTCCAGTTCCAGCTAAGGGCTACAGAATCGCAAAAAATTATGCGTATGATGCTAAACTTACTAAGTTTGTACTATATGTAAAGAGGCCGCTTTTCAGGCTGCTGATAGAACTATTAACAGGTCATTGCCTTTTGGCATCGCATGCTTTTAATATAGGTTTTACTGGGGGTAACAAATGCTGGAAATGTTAGAAATGTGTGGAGGCAGTGGAGCACGTAATCTATTAGTGTCCAGCATACGGCAGACAAAGACTACATATGCACAGTTGGTGTAGAAAGGCTACATTATCTTCAATCGGCAGTGGCCAAGGGGTCAGAACGAGTACTGGTAACATTATGGATGTATTGTATCATCGCTAGCAGATAATGTTAAATCATTAACAGATAATTTAAATCGTTTACAAAAAATTTTATATCGTTAACAGATAATGCTAAATAGTTAACAGACAATTTTAAATCGCTAACAGATAATGTTATCGTTAACATATAATATTAAATGTTAACAGATAATGTTAAATCGTTAAGAGATAATGTTAAATCGCTAACAGATAATTTTAAATTGTTAACAGATAATGCTAAATCGTTAACATATAATGTTAAATGTTAACAGATAATGTTAAATGTGAACAGATAATGTCAAATCGTTAGCAGATAAAGTTTAATAGTTAACAGATAATTTTAAATCGCTAACAGATAATGTTATCGTTAACATATAATATTTAATGTTAATAGATAATGTTAAATCGTTAACATATAATATTTAATGTTAATAGATTAGGTTAAATCGTTAAGAGATAATGTTAAATCGTTAACATATAATGTTAAATTGTAACAGATAACGTTAAATCGTTGACATATAATGTTAAATGTTAACTGATAATATTCAATCGTTAACAGATAATGCTAAATGTTAACAGATAAGGTTAAATCGTTAGTAGATAATGTTAAATGTTAACAGATAATGTTAAGTCATTAGCAGATGATGTTAAGTCGTTAACGGATAACGTTAAACGTTAAAATTTCAACGTTAACAATTTCTCTTCATTTCGAAAACAGGTGGCCGAAGTAAAACAAAATCCTTTCGTTAAGTTTTTCTTTTCATATTAACAAAACGAAATGACAACATTTCGTTAGTTGAGTATCTCTGGTGTAAATATGAAACTAATGTTAAAATTTTACCCAGAATTATTAAATTGAAGCATAAAATTGAAAACATCACTCCTGTTATTGCCAGTAAACATAAATACAAGTAAAAATATATGTATGTATGTATGTATGCACTCTTGCGATTATTTTCAGCATAAAAATTGTAAAACGATTTTATTTCAAGATATTACAACAAGTAACTGTATTGCCATTAGCCATTGCAAACTGTGCACATGTAACAAGGCAACAAAGATACATACGTATGTATATAATAGCATAGGTATGTATGTATGTGTGTATGTATATGTGTACATTATATTGCTCATTGATCGAATATGCCCCAACATAATGATATCGATTAAGCATGCGTTGTTATTGTTGCACATAAAGCGTGTTGTAAGCGCATAAACCGTTAGTTTACCCTCTACCCTTTGGCTATGTGTGGCAAATAGACCACACTCTATAAAACATACATACAAATGTTTGTACTTACTCGTATATGCCACAAAAGATAAACAATACAAAGTGCTTGAACACGAAGAAGTTTGATAGCATACATACCTACATACATACAAATATACTAGAATCACTATTATATACTATAGACGTAAGCGCGCCATAAGAGAAGCATTAAAATTATAGCAGATAATCGCTTATGGAAACAAAAACAAACAATGCCACAATAGTGAATGGGGCAAAGAAATGCGCAGTGTTGCACTGTAAATACGTACATAAATACATAAATACATATTGTTGCTGGCAACCACTCAAGTGAAGCGAACGCGATACGATATTGCACCGCTAATGCCAAAAGCAAGAAAAGTGTGCAACAAGAAATTGTACAGCAGCAGCAGCAGCAACAGCAGCAACAATAAGTCCAAGCAAGCAATGCGCTTTTGGCATGAGCAATAAATGTAGTATTAAACGTCTATGAGCCATTTGGCTACAAAAAAAGGTTTGGTAAATGTGTGTATGGGCATAAATATAGCTACAGGAAGAAAATTGAAAAAAAATATGAGAAAATATTAAACGTGCAAAGCGTGCAACGTGCTGCATGCAACAGCACTGAGTAGATACATATGCAGCTCTGCGTCCCTCTGCAGATGACAGTTAATGTGAGAGTCTAGTATAGAATCGTAAACTTGACTCACGAGACGCACACGCTCCTATACTCGTGCAACAGCAAAGCACTGAAGGCGCACAGTGGGATGGTAACATATAATATTTTGCAAAAATAAAAAAGATTTAAAAAATAAATATTTAAAAATCGAACTTGGTTTGATTATTAGTTTGATGTAAATTACCCAAAAATAATAATAAAGTGAAAAAAGTGCAAAGTATATGCTTAAACTGGGCATTGTTCGGAAAACAGACTCAAGATGGATTAACGAGACAACAGACAAATAACTGGCAGTCGTTTAATGGCGCTTCATAGGAAAGGATTATCCCAATCACTCTAAAGATTTTTGCCACAGCTGGCTGTACGAAGAAGGGGTGGAATCTGTGCTCGAGAGACTCTGTCATTGTCCAGCCTTGAAAACTGCGCGACACAAATTCTCGCTGCCTTTATAATGCCCACGAAATGGTTCGATCATTTGAGAAGGTGAAGACAGGAGTCTCACAGCACGCTCACTATAAGCCTATTGGCCTAAGTGCGTTGGTAGTAACCAGCGGCCGCAGCTACTCAAGTCTCAAGTCTTACCTGAAAACGAGAGCAAACCTTGTGCGAGATGATGTAACCATCCCGTGTACAGTTCCATGATTCACTGTTAAAAGAAAGGAAGCTTTGGTGAAGCTACTCAAACAATATAAAGCTTCACTTATAAAAAAAATGCCCTTTGGGCTTGGGACCTAGAAAGCAAAAAAAAAAAGAAATTCGGCTGAAAACCTTTTCATGACGACCACTGCAACCTCTATTTAATGGTAGGCACCTGAAATGTCCGGTAGCTTAAATGATAATGCGCCGCTGTCCAGCCGGTTGTCGCGTTCGGAAGACGGAAAGCTCACATGCTGTCGCTTAAGAAACTAGTAGATTCTCAAGAAAGGTACTACAGCAACTATAAAATAAAGCGTCAAATTTTGTATCGCACTCGTAGTGAGAGAAAAACTCCATCACCAAGTTCTGCCATTCCCTTTGGTAGATGAACGTGTAGCCAAAATCAGGAAGAAAGCAAACTTCTTCAACAAATCGCTGATTTGCGCCAAATACCGACGAAAAAGAGGATGTGACCAGAGGAGTCTTTAATGAACGTCTGGGACTTTAACAAGCCAGTATGTGCAAAGAAAGCATATTCCACAAACAGTAGGAAAATTCAGCTTCAGCTATGGTTTGATCGACAAAAATTGATCAAGCTACTTATGGTTCTCCTGCTTGAATAACTCTCAACCAGATCGATTATGTTATTATGTTGACGCTGAAAAGCTGCAATCACAAGAGACAGTCGAACGGATTCCTACTCGTCATATATTCTTTCTCTCTGAGAGCACTGATCAGCCACTCGGTATGAGGAAACTATGGGTAAGTATTTCAAGCCTCTTAGGTACAGCCGCCAACGAAACCATTAGTATTTGCTATGATCAAAAGAAAAGCTGAAATGATGAGAATTGGATTGATGTTGAAACGACACACATTTGCAGTGAGAAAAAGAGAAGTACGAAACGCGTGTGCACAAAGTTGGTCGTCAGGGGTAGTACTCCAAAAATTCTTTAAAAAAAGCGGCGACTTATAGAAGTTTTCAAGAATAGAGCATACTCATGGGTCCTACAAGAGAAATATTTTTTCACCCTGCTTAATGGCAGAGAAAATGAAATACCAGGAAATGGCGTACCCGAAACCCGAAGAAATGACGACGGAGTAGACCTCCCAACACCCGACTAAGATTAATTCGGTATAGAATTTACCGACCTGGATAACGACAAAATGGCGTGAGCCGATGACTTAACAGCTGGGCAATTCAAATAAGACGAGGAAGAATTAACATATAGTATGCATCATCTTTGCATAGTTTGATCAGATGAGTATCTAAATGTGCCCTGTCTAATCCATAAAAAGGATGCAAATAATGAGAACTAAATAAAGAAGGCACACTCTTTTAAAAGAGCTTACAATTACTAGCTTATGACGGTGTTATTGATATCAATGGTCCTAAAAGACGCGCCGGAAATTCCGTTTTCTCCAGATTAGGCAAAGAAGCGGAGCAAATATCACTGTTGACAGTCATAACTTTGAAGTCGTAGATACTTTCGTCTACCTAGGAACTAATTCTCTCTCGTTGAACAAAAAAACGAACTAAACAACTCGTTCATTATATCCGTTGTTCCTGTTGTTGTAGCCGCAAAGATATCCCACAAAGTAGTTTTTGGGGCATTTTATGAGAGGGACAGTCCTTGGCCAGATGAAAATCCGAGTCGTTCCGGTATAAGGACCCTACGGTCGCCTCTAACCACAGGCATGCCTTAAGAGGAAATTCTTGTATCCCTACCCTGCAGAGATATTTCACTATACCCGTCTTGCTATGTGGTGTTGAGGTCTGGATGGTGCCAACATTTGATGATTTGCCACTAGAAGTTTTCGTTGGATGTGTTGTGGTAGATTTATGGATATTTTGCGAAGTGGAAACGACGAATACCGCAAACGATGGAACGTATTCAGCGGCGAAGACATAGCTCAGTGAATTAATTAATTAAGAATTAGGGACTTGTAGTCCGAATGTATGAAAGAAATACAGCTTTGAAAGCATTGGAAGCAGTGCCCAGATGATCTCCACTTCGATCAGATGGAGAAGAACCTGGCTTCACATGGTTTCTCCAGTTGGCGCCGAACGGCTAAGAAAATAAACGATTGTTGTCTGGTAGAATCGTGTCCACGCCAATAAAGAAGAAAAATCGAATAAGAATACCACTGTTCATCTGCTGTAGCTCTTATTCTTAAATACATATCTACATACATATATAACAAATATATTATTTATGGCATTTTGTTGCCGCATTTAGTAGCCATTTGATGTTGTTGGTATACCGATTACGATACAAAGAACTACTTGAAATGTTGCGACTTGAAATGGCAGGAACTAAAGCAACTCCGACGGCAGGATCATATGGATATAGGTAGATATATATATGTACATATATTTGATGAGCACAAATGCAATTCAATTTTGGTATACCTATGTATATATGTTTACCATGTCCACTCTCTCTACTACATATATGTATGTATGTACATAAGTATATTATATTTATGTCCAACCATTAAGATTTGTAAGTGTGTACTTTTTTGTTCAGTTTGTTCCTAACAGGACATCCTGTTTGTCGCTGTTAAAGTGTAAAAACTCACATTTGTCATTATTTGAGCTTTTTAATGTCCTCACTGCTACGGCGAGTGGCAAAGCAACGACACCCTCGTTGAAAGTCATTCAAGCTTGAAAAATTCACATAAATTATTTAAAGTCTAGACACATGGGCACATATATATGTATGTATGTACACATATACGAGTACATTAAAAAACATCGCTTTTATTAGAAGTTATGCCAACAATAGTACTAAAATAATTGATAGTTAGATAATACATGGTTAGATATACGAGGGGAGACTGATAAGTTCGCGGCTTAAGGTGGTTAGTGATGACACATAATCTCGTTATTGTTAATACTAATTGCGGGACTCATTATTAGTATAAATAACACAACTTTTTTTTGTAGGTTCATTAACATTTCGTTACTGGAACAAGCAACAACACGGAAACTGGAAGTTCTGTCCGTTCTGTGATTAAATTCCTTGTAAAAAAAAGGATGTATGCCGAAAGAAATTTTTAAAGAGATGTCATCGGTTCTTCAGTACTACACTTCTTCATATACTTTGGTGAAAAAATGCCTCGGATGTTTCAACAAGGAAGAGAGACCTGTGAAGATGACTCCCGCTCGAGGCGCTCAGTGACGGTCGTGACCGAAGAAAATATTCAGAAAATAGAAAAATTAGTATTGGCTAATCGAGAATTAAATTGTGGCAGATAGCAGAAGAATAACAGATTAGTAAATAACGCACTGGAGAGATTTTGCATGAACATTTGAATATGAAAAAAATTAGTGGGAGTTATGTACCGCAAATGCTCACGCTGCTCGACAAGCAGCGACGATTGGGGAGTTGTAAAAATTGTTTGTACTTGTGCCAAGATGATTTGGATGGAATTTTGCAACCGCATTGTAAAAGTTGATGAAACTTGGATTTGTCAGTGCAATCCGGAGTCCAAACAGAAGTCGATGTAGAGGATAAAAAAAGGGCAAGGCCACCAAAATAATTCAAAGTAGAAGAGTCAGCGTCGAAGATTATGGCAACCATTTTCTGGGATAGCGAGCGAATATTATTAACTAATAGTTGCCCAAGGGAACTACAATGAACGGCCTGTATTGCGCTAATTTGTTGAGTCAGGCGCGTAAGGCAGTCGTACAGTAGAGACTTTTACTTCAAGAAAATGCACCAGTTCACACTGCTCAGGTTGCGAGGAAAAGCTACTGGATTTACAGAAATTGAACCATCCAGTCTACAGTCCATACCTGACGCGCAGTGACTGTTTCCTTTTTTAAATTTGAAAAAAAAAGAGTTGAAGGGACCAAAATTTTCAAACGACAGTGGGGTGAAAGGGCTCGTAGAAAACATTTTTAAGAAAAATCAAAAGAATATTTTTTCAGTATCATAAAGGTATTGTACTCACGATGTGAAAAGTGTATTTCACTTGAGGGAGTTTATATTGAAAAATATAAAAACATAAGACTACACATTTACTTCATTAAGTACTTTAGGCCGCGAACTTATCAGCCGCCCCTCGTGCGTACTTATATGTGTATGTTTGTTTGTACTTGTGTACATCTTCATGCTACTGCTCCATATGTACACGGTACTTCGTGGCACACAAGCAACGCAACCATCGATCTTTAATGGAAGAGAAAAGTTTCTTTGAATATTAAAATAACAACTCTTTTTGGAACACCCTATGTATTAATTGAGTAATCATACGTACATATGTACAACCGATATTTAAAGACAACAATACATTACAATCCTTCAACTATTATTTTCTCCTTTCTTGCAACTGCAACTATGTGTTGTTGCAAGTTCATTGACAGCAATAATTTGCATAATTAATTAACGGGCGCTTGAAGTGAACAATTTTACGCCTCAGCTAATTTAAACCTAATTTAACATGCCTCATGCTAATACTTAATGAGTAATTATGTATCATTATAAAAAATGAAAAAAAAAACTTTTTAAAAAGGCAGAAGGATATAAGAAATTTGTGAGATAAAAACTGCAATTAAATACATAACTCATATTACCCATTGACAATGTCATTGGTTTATTCATTCAGTGTAAAAATATGTAGCATGTGGCATGTGGCAAATTAGTCAAATTAGTCCCATTCGTTATATGTATACATAAATAAGAGCAATGAGTATCATAAGAGATGAATAAGGGATGAGTAGGTGTAAGTGTGCAATCCGAGAGACATTTAATACCGCCCATGTACTGTATACAGCAGTTCAACAATATACCATACACACCGTTGTTGAAGAATTAGGCGTTTTCCCCGGCCACCACCAGGTTTTTATACCTTGCGTGAATATGAAATTTTATCATAACTTTGATCCGAAGTATGCACCACGAGTAGAATGGAGACACTCACCAAAAAGTATACCCATGCTAGTCTGTCCGTCTGTATGTACGCAAGCTATCCCCTCAGTTTTCTGAGATATTTCAAATTGTTTCACCACACGATGCAGACAAACGAAGATCAGGTTGTATCGGAGTGAAGTGTAGAAAATAATAAATTAGTGTGGGTGTAATAATTCTTTATAGAATATTTAAATTTTCAAAAGGAGTTATCTGTTCAGCGAAAACGCGTGTACGATCTAGCCACTGCTGGATCTAAGCTGCGGACGGTGCTCCCACGATCACGTACGAGTATGTCGTAACCCTTTTGTTGAGTCAATATTTGCCCTTAAACATAGTTGTTAAATTTTCTAGTTGCGGTCGCTCCTCGGCAGGGAATGTCAAGTCTTCCGAGTGTATTTCTGACATGAAATAATGCTGCTCTTAAAAACCGATTAGCCGTTCGTAGATCCCTTTATTTATATATATATAAACATAGTTGACCTCCCACTCTTACTTCTTCAAGGTTTACACGGTGTGTCCCAAAAATAACCGAAATTTTTGGATATAAAATAGTAAAATACACATTATATTATCTTTGAAAGTTATTATTTATTCAAAATTGGTTCCATTTGACTCAACACAACGTTTGGAACGATCAACCAGCGCATGCATAAATTTTTTTATGTCATTTATAGAAATGTTCTTCAGTACCTCGGTTACGGCTGCTTCATTTTTTTCAATTTTTTTTTAATTTTTTAAACTTCAATTTCATTTTTTTTTCAAGTTTGACACAAAATTTTATATTTGCTCTTTGTTCCATTTTTTTTGGAACCATTAGCACACTTTTGGTTTTATTGAAATGGCTGTCACTTTTACATCTGTCATCCGACTTACATGAAGTTAGGTGCATTTGAAAGAGGATGAATGTATCTTTTTAATGTTGCAAATTTTCAATAGATGGCGCTGTATGTTGTATGATTTAAATATAAAGTTCGGTTATTTTTGGGACACACCGTGTAGGTCTCTGGCGATGCCTTATGCGATGATGCTGGTGAGGACGCAAACGTCGATTTAGATGGAGTCGTCCACATGCTTCAATTTTAACAATTGGAGTTAAGAGGCCTTGGTGATGGTATGAAGTAGGGACGAATGTGTCGAGTATATTTCTAAATCATGTTACAAGCCCTTACGTGATGGATGATGACGATGATGATGAGACGTTACGGGGTCGGCGAGTTGACTATCAATTGTTCAGATTAGAGACTTTCAAGAAAATTTCATTTTGCGAAAAATACTCAATACTCAAAATCAAACATGGATATTTTGTCCTTTTCATTTTATTTGTTCAATACTTGTGAATACATTGAAAACATGTAACACACAATTTTCAATTCCTAAATGTAGACCACATAATTCCAAATACCAATCGAATAGGAAACGGTAGTGGGTTGCATTGCAAGAGAGTATCGGCTGAAATAGGAATGATAGAAATTGGAGGCATGAGGATATCTTCACTTTGGAAAATTACAGTCAGAATTGTTGCTTCTATTACGTTCCTCTGTAATTTTTTTTCTACAAGCCGTGTGTGATTACAGAGTTTCGGCTAATTAATGTTACGTAGCATTTTAATAGGCATATATATTCTCAAGCTTAATACGTGCGATGGAACCCCCTCAAAGTCTGAAAATTTTTAAAATTTTGTTGGATATTTGACGACCTCATGTGCTTCCTTTACGGTTACTTTTGTCTTCTAAGTTATGCATTCGCTTTCTATGTCGGACTGAATAGTGTGGTTGAAATTGTAGACAGCTTAGTTCTATCCATCTGGAAGTCCGATCTATAGGGCATTTTGCCGTTCCTCATATCCAGTAACTAGCGTGAAAATACATCGGCTCGGCTCGGCTCGGATCCGATCGGATGGACCATTTTGCATGTTGACACTCACATTGGTGGTTAATGGCAGAGTTTGTCCAGGTCGCCATAATTTTGATTATTTCAGACAAGAATTGATCTCGACCGCTGGAGTGGAGAGTATAATGACAGGTTTGTTTAAAAATTTCGAGATGTGCGGATCTTTAAAAACGAAGGTAAAATTTATTTATATACATATGGTATATATAGAATCATCTATCTACTTATTTCTATGTGTGGGTCATTACTTCGCAGTCTTTCATGAAAATATCAATATGAATGCCTCGAAGTAAGCTAAACGCACCATTCGGATCGAGACTGATTCATACTAAAGTTGAACCTTTAGCCGCAAAATAATAAAAATGCGAACCTTACATCGAAATCAAACCAGTTTTTGTCATAAAGAAATTATTTTTTACATTTCAAGCAAATGGAACTTGGTTCCAGGTCTTTGGTTCAACTCTAGGAAGCAAACGTATACAATTTCATCAGTTTGAGGTAAATTTCTACAATTTTTGGGTACATATTGGGCGGTTTCTTAGCCATAACTTTATGAATGCTGGTTTTAGAGTTCTCAAGAGTTGATGCTTTATCCGCATAAACACGGTCTTTCGCGTAGTTTCACAAAAAATTATCGAACGGTGTCAAATCGCATGGTCTCGGTGACCAGTTGATATAGCCAAGACGAGAGATTAGCGGCTGGGAAATTTCTCAAAGCCATATCCTCTTCTGTTGTTTCGCATTTGCCAATATCTTGTTGAAATCACATATTGTCCAAGTCATGTTCTACAATTGCAAACCAAAAAAAAAATCGGCTCCAAATTGATAATGACAATCTCGCTGTTGTCGTTTTCAACAACGTAAGGTCCAATCCCACCTCTGGATTTAAACCCGCACTAGACAGTAAGTTTGTTTTATGTAACGGCCTCTCTTCAATTATTTGAGGATTCTTGTACCGCCAAATGTAACAATTTAGCTTATTTACGTATCCCCCGAGTGAGAAATGTGTCTCTTCCTTGTTGTTCAAGCTCCCAACTGATGTATGTACGGCATTGTAAATGCTCAGTTGTTGGGTAACCTGGACTTTATATGGTTGTAGGTGTAAGTCCAAGTCCCGGCTCTTGAGAACTTAATGCAGTTAGAAAAATTATATTAATTTTTTATACAAATTAATTTTCCTTGATTTTTGGTTGTTGGTTGGAGCAGGACTAGAACCCTTATTTCAGTCAAATCTTTGAGAAAAGAGAGATTAGTTCGCGGTTAATCCGACAGACGGATATGGTAACTTCAACATAACTCATCATTATGATATGAATCTACATGTTCTTCCTCTGCTGTGACTTATGTCATTTCATCTTTATGAAAATTAACAAAAATTTAGAAGAAGAAGAAAGCAGTTCCTATTTTCTAGAGTCAAACTTCAGTAAGGTTCAGTATTTTTCTTAAACCAGAATCACCACCCGTTTATTTATGTAAATGCAGTTAAAAAAAATTATCTTAAAGTAAATATGAGCATACCAGATTATTAAGAGTCAATTTTTATATTCCGCAATAATGTGTCTTGCCACATGCCACAAAACGATGGTCGCAAAAAAGCAACCAAACCACGTTTCATTGGAAGGGGGTAATTTTCAAAATAAAAAAAAAAAAAAACACCCCAATAACTAAATTTGTTATGATTTTCTGATTTTCATTTCCCATTTATGTAGCTCGTATGTGGCTGTGTGCAAACATCTTGAACTGCGTAATTGAGGAAACAGCAGGAAATGTTTATTGCATGGTAAATATTCATTGAAAAGAAAATCATTTCGTAATAATTGAAAGCACGCGTTGAGTATTATTTTAATGGGTCTGTAAAGGCACGTCATACATACGCCCATACATACATACATACATATGCACAAATGCAGCTTACCACAGTAACCACATATTGCGCAACCCCCAGACTCTTTTTAAACAAATCTCAAAAGGGTCTGTAAAGTTATGCCATTTAGAACGCTTCGAAAAAGGTGTAAGCAAAAAGTCAAGGGGAAAAGCTAAATTGCGGTAAATACAAAAGTCAGCGCGTAGTAATCAGGCGTTAAAGATACTTTTTTTTTTTGGTTTTTTTTTTTGTCACAAAGAGGATTATGCGCAGCCAAAAATATATGCAACAGATTTATAAAATATATTTACAGACATTGCATTAATACATACATACACAAAGTAGTACATACAGATGTACATTAGCAGACTCAGTGGGTTTTCTTATTTTGGGTATTAATAATTGAAAGTGGTTGGGTAGCTTGTGAATTGGTGACAGCTGCCACCATTGACATTGCCACCAGTGAGTGTCAATTTCTGCATGTCAAAAAGGATTAAATATTCATTCGATTAGTAAGTGGCAACCGAAATTATTTTCTTGTACTAGCAGAAAGCGAAAATACACTTTCGGGGGAGATTTCTTACGGAAGCGTATTTTCTAAACAACATGTGTCAATTTACCTTCCTATTTTTCATTGTCGTGGGCACCGCTTACACGATTACAGCCGAATCAACAATAGCACGCCATTCGTTCCTTCTCTTCGCTGTTTGGCGCCAGTTGGAATTATCAAGTGAAACCAGATCGATATCTACCTGATCCTCCACCATATCTTGAGTGGAGATCTTTCTAATCTTCTGCTTACACCATCATGGACTGCTTCAAGTAGTTTAAAAACTGGAGTACTTTCATTCAATCGAACGACATCAATGTATAACTCGTACAATTCATCGTTCCATCGTCGACCTTAAATTGTTCGTAAAACTTTTCTCTCGAAGATTCCCCGGACCGACTCATCAGATATTGACATCGTCCACGCTTCTGCGCCATACAGTAGGACGGGTAGAGGTTGGTCTTCACTCGTAGATATAGGACTTCACTTTTCAATTGCCTACTCAGTCTAAAGTAGCACCTGTTGGCAAGAATTATTCCTCGTTGGATGTGATCGACAAAATTATCAACGGCCTCGAAGTTTACTGACTACATTAATAGGGGTGTCAAGTTATAAAAGTGTGCCGACTGTTTGTTTGATGACAGGAGATATTCATCTTGTCCTCGTTAAATAGTAGACCCATTTCATGTATCGAACGGCGCGGAAGAGGTCCTTCCCAATTTTAACTGAGCTTCTGGTGTTGTCTAGCGTCAAATTTTTCTCACGCATGTTTTCCAAAACTTGTTCCGTGGTAAATATCTGATCAATTTTGGATTTACCAGATCTAAAGCCACACTAGTAAGGTTAAATCGGCCTTTTGACGGGGCCTATAGTCTTTTACACAATACTTTCGATAGAATCTGGGCAATCCCTATTCGCACCTTCTGTTATTCTGGCAATGGAAAATCTTTTACATCATCATTGATTAGAGTTTTGGGTTCGCCATCTCCGGATGTTGTTATTTCACTACCATTGATCAGGCTGGAGAAGTGTTCCCTCCATAAATGCAGTATACTCTAGGCATCAGTCATTAGATTACCCTTTGTGCTCTACAAGAGTCTGCTCCAATCTTGAAACCTTCTGGTATTCGCCGTATCTTTTCGGAGAATTTTCAAGCATTGCCCTTGTCTTAACTCTTATATACGTGTACCTCTGGTGTTGTTATCGATTTCTGGCGTGATTTCTTTGTTATTTTCTGTTTATTAAAATTAAATTATTGTTTTACAAATTTTAGTTTAAGGTTAAAAAAATCTGCAAATATGTACATATATGCTAGTGTGTATGTGCACAAATCGATTCTCTTAAATGTCATGGATTACTTTTTATTTTTTATTCACAAATATCTACAACAACACTGCGCTCGTACAAATTACACACCATTCAGTTGTAAATCATTTAATTGTTATCCTCATTGATCTTTGACAGCGGTTGCATCATAAATTTTCTTTTTCTATTAAATAAATAAATGAAGTGAAAAATTCTACTTAGCGGTGGGAAATTTGTACGAGTATTTGGTACGATTTAAGGGTTGTCGATTGTTTCACATATGTAAGTATGTGTAATGTAGAGCACTCTTTGGAAGCATTTGTTTATACGAGTACTAGCCTGAAGATAATGTTGTTTTTTTTTTTGACTCAAATTGTAATTAAAAAATGAGTCACTCCGAACTTGCGAGTATAAAAAAACATAAAATTTAGCACCAAAACAGGTGAGTGAGTATCAGATCAATTGCATCTCATCTCATCAGGAGCTGCAGATGATAAAAATACCATCTGTATATTTTATTATAGTTAACATACAACAAAAAATGATATAATGAAAAATAACGTTGCTTTATATGAGATTCAAAAGGTTGCAGGCAATTAGTACACATGTGCCACAAAACTAGCTCATTAAGCACGAGGAGTCCTGTCCCGATAGTCTTATCTTTGCTTTGAAAAATCGGCCGAATTGTCTTAGTTATATTGCAAAAATAGAGATTTTCCCATTTAGAGTTAGCAAAACTCATATACATATTGAATTTAGACATGGAGGATGGTAAGCTCGAACTCTTTTGTGATGATGAAATGTGAAGAGAAGTGAACTTTCTTGAAAATCCGCTCATCATCTTATTACCCAGTATGTTTCTGTGCTCCGGCACTAAACTGCAGCAATTTTATATAGTTACTGATTACAATGTTCCATATTCCAGCAGTTTTACTACGACTTCTCTATTAAACAAATATAGGCACAATGTCTTGAGATTTAACTTTAGTTTAGATACTTGATACCTTAAAAATGGGGTTTGCATAAGGCTGTACATTGTGATCACTTGAGATTTTCTAGTTGACAGTACTTTTGTATAATGTTGGAATAACCATAATTTACTAGCGACACCATAACGTCACATGGACTTTCATGGTGCGTTTCGCCATACTTCACTGTTGGATTTTTCTTGAACACCACTAACGTTTTCTATTCTCTTAAATGATGCGACCATATAAAGTGTTTTCTTAGTGATTTCATTCCAGAAAGCGCTTTTCACTTTTGGTTTCTTATAACTCATAATGAATACAGCATATTCAATCCTTATTTTGATTTGTGTTCCAGTCACTAACTTGAACTTCTCCTCTATGTTCCTCAGTAATTGTTTACTAGCAGAACTCGAAGTAGAGGTGACAGAACTTGGTGTATCAGCAAGATCAATCCCAAAATCGACACTCAGTCAGGATATGAATGACATGATTAATGCAAACGCAGACATGAATGGTGTAATGTTCATCATATAGTAAATAAAATTATTTTAAGTGATCATTCTCAATGCATGCAACATAAGTTGTAGAAGGTGGACTTATGCTTTATGAGGAAATAAGTTCTCTCAATTAGTTAGATGTTGTTAATATCTGGAACAACTCGAACCCTGGCCTTCAGAATGGCAGTATGCAATGCCAATCAATCGGCTAATATGGCAGCCAGGCATTACGCTTAATTTACTAGATTTTTTTTATGGATACTGGTTTTGTTCAAAATTACAAAAGATAGCTGAGATCAAATGTTTAGAACTTCTATAGCCAAGCATGAAGAGATTTTTGGTAATCAAGCACTTGAATATTGTTTCCAGCAGAGTAAAATCTTCAAGCTTATATAAGGTAGAATCCGGCTGTAAAAGAGGAAACATGTTGCATACCAAAAGTTGTTATATACATATATTATAAGAAGAGGTTCAGCGATTATTATGAAATGGTTCTTTTCACAAGAAGATGTAAAGCACATCCTTTTAAACCAACAAAGCTCAAAGGCATGGAAATCATTCCCTCTACCAAAGTCAAATATCTCGGGATAGTCTCAGTTAGTAAGCTCAGCTGGAGCCGTAACACCGTTAAAAGATCTCAGAAAGCTATTACAGCACTCTTCATATGCAAAGCTGCCATTGTCAAAAGATTAAAACCGTTTATTTTTTACCAGGAGGTATGGTCAACACTCGAAAAACCCACTTTCAGGAGCAGACTGGATAGAGTGCAGCGATCGGCAGATATTCACATTACTGCAGCTCAACATTATCCATCAAAACCATTGAAACTCTTCTTAATTTTCTTCCGCTTGGATTTGTTCGGCAAACTTCAAGCGAGCCGGAATTATATTAGCTTAGACGTGGTTCAGCCTTGGAGGTATCGCGTTACAGGGCACGCCCGTATTTCCAGCGGAGTCAGACTCGTCGTCTCGTCTTCACCGGACAGCAATAATGAATGGGAGAATACAAATGCTCCAAATCAGAGTGATATAGCCATCTTCGCAGACGGTACTAAATTCGATGTGGAATTCACTCAGCAACGTTCTCAATAAATGTTAATTTGCGACTAGCAGACTACTGCAGCGTCTTATTGCAATTATGGAAGCCGATAATGGTTGGTGGAATCTTTGGTTACAAACCAATCAATCAGTATATACTCGGATAATCGAGCTGCCATCAGATCTCTTCACATAAAAAGTGGTGTTGAAATGCAGAAGCACTGCAATACAGCCGTGGTTTGCGTAGCCGGACATAGGGACATCCAAAGCAATTGTATAGTTAGAGAGCTCACTACAATAAATGCTACGCAGGTCGCTGGCATACCCTCGTCTACGGCAAAACTCACACTAAAGCTGGTTTTTACCAAAACAGCCAACACCAGATGACTTAGCGAAGGAACATGCAACGTGAGTGAAATCTTATCCGCCTAGACCGGTTCACCATTAATTCAACAACGGGCATACTAAGTAGACACTTTTTAATGGGACTTCACGGTAGGAGAATGGAATACTTTTTAAATAATTTTTGTCGTAGTTGCAGGGGATGAGAAGGAAGAGTCACATAAGTCACATAGAAGGAAGAGAGACATAAATACCTAGGACATCACATCTGTGACTGACGTAACAACGGCTGCTGTAGGCAGTAACGCATCGTCATCGAAATGGTTCGTTCATCTGAGGAGGTGGGAAGTACATAACAGTGGTATTACAATAGGCTTTCAGGCCTAAGTGCGCTGGTCGCTCTGATCAGCAACAGCATCAACTCAACGCAACTCAAAGCTCTTTATTTTATTGCATTATTATTTCATAGCATTTACATCTAATTAATCAATTTCCAATTAATTCATTTTCAGGCTGTTTTTTTATTTTTATTTCACTTAATATTTTCCTTGAATTCGATTTGAAGAGTCTTATTAACAATTTTATATTTTTATTTCGTTTTTATGTTTTTCCATAAATTTATGATTTTTCTACATACATATTTACATTTGTGCCATCCCATGTCACACACAGCAACAACAACAGCAATGATATAACCAATAAAAATAACTGAAGTGCTTGTATTCACTCCATTAAAGGGGCCACACACGTGCAGTCACACCTTCGGCCAGACCCTACGGTCAAAGTACTTGATTGAATTAACTTATTCATATACTCATGCCCTTATATATGTATGTTTGTATGTATTTATGTATGTAGCAGAGAACGCGGATATGAAATCATGGTGGTCTGTGCACTAAAGCAAAATATGAATTGGTAGAAAGAATCATCGACAGCAGTACACATACGATGGGACTTCGTAATTGCTTGTGATAATTCTTGTTGTTGATGTTGTAGCAGCAATTGTTTATAAACTACACATACACACACAAACAAGTATTTTACTTAATGGCCAATGTTGCTAGCCAAGCATATAAATAAATTCATTTGAGCCATTTATAATGACCACGACCAAAGACTGTATTGAGTGGCACCTGGTGGGTGAAGAAAAAGAAGGAAGAATTTAAATTGCATAGACACCGTTGCAATTACAAATTTATGCCAATATTGCTAATTTGAAAGGACGCGACGCATGCCCAAAATACATTTTCATATAATATATATTTTTTATTTATTATAGGCATACATATGTACCTTGTTTGTATAGTGAGGTAAAAAGCATTTCCTATATATTTTTTTATTGTGAAGTTAAAGGGCTGCCTTCGATCTTTAATTAATCAATTATGAAAAAAACACAACTTCAATGAAAAGTGACATAATGTCATGTCTTCGGTGAGTAACTCCAGTTTTGATGACGATCACCGCAGAGGATTTAACGAACTCGGTTTGAAGGTATTCCCCTGGAATGCACTCACTTAATTAGGAAGCTTCCGCTGTCTAGCTGCTGGATGCTCTCGCCAAGGCGGATTCTGACCTTATTGTCATTTAAGAGAAGAAAAGATTAAAAGAGATGGGGTACATAAAAAGAGGTGCAAATTTGAATTTGTGGTGGAAGAGAGAATCCGTCATCGGACTTTATAGTTTACTGAAGTGAACGTTATGTATGAAGACCTTGCCTCATTCCGTATTAAATCGAGATTTTCCAACATATCGCTGATTTTCACTACGCACCGCTTGAAGAAAAAGGTGATGTGAAATTTGTATGAGCCCTTTCAAGGAACCTTCTGGTGCTACCCCCACCATTATCTTAAAATCTTTATGGTCAGTTTTAACATCAGGATGACCACAAAATGTTTCTTTGGCGCAAACGAATGAAAATTCAGCATACATGACGAAAATTGCCAACAGATTCTACGTGGGACTGAGGGCAATTGAAAAGTACTCTAAAAGTTGTTCATGATTCGAGGCACCCAAAAAATATATATTTATACCATATTAACCACAAGGGTTTCAATGTGGAACTCACTGTTCAATAATCTTGTCTCCGCAAAACTTATACGGCTATGTAAACTGACGTTAAGCAACACTAAAAGCTCCATCATGATTGGGAAGGACCTCTCCGTGTGACTTTTTAAACCCCGTTTTGTATCGATTTATTGATGGAGAAAATCAAAAGTGCTGCACAGCTGAATAGAGAAGGTACAATCTTCAATAAGAGTGTGCAGCTGAAGGACTTGGGTCTGGTAGTGAACAAGGGCAAGGCGAAATATCTTCTGGCAGTAAACAAACAGTCATCGCATTTGCGACCGGATTCACAAGTCACTGTTGACAGTCATAATTTTGAAGTCGTGAATAACTTCGTCTACCTTGAAACCAGTATTAAAAACAAAAACAACAATGACAGCCGTGAAATCCAATGCAAAATAACTCTTGCCAACAGGTATTACTTTGGACTGACTAGGCAATTGCAAAGTAAAGTTCTCTCTCGTTGAACGAAAACCAAACACTTCAAATCGCTCATAGTTTCCCTCTGCTATATGTTGCGGAGGCATGGACGATGAGAAAATCTTAGCAAGATCGGGAAGCGTAAGCGATTATGCGGATGATCTTGTCATCCAATCTTCCGGCAAACATCTCAACCGACTATCACGAGTAATAGACATGTGACTTAAAATCGCCACTCATTGAGCTCAGAGACAAGACTTTCAGTAAATCGGGAAAAATCGGAATTCTGCCTCTTTAAGAGAAAGACGAAAGTTTGTCAATTTAACCCACCATCTTTAGAGAGTATCCTTATAATACCATCCACCTCTGTTTAGTATCTCATTATAACCCTTGATAAACAACTCAGCTGAAAAGAACATGTTGAAAGCAGGGCCAGTTAAGCGCGGCGAGTTTGGAAGACCTGCAGAAGAGCTATTGCGTTAAAAAGAAGCCTAGAACCTCATATGATCCATTGGCTCTACACAAACGTCGTGGGAGTCATACTAACATATGGATCACTATTCCGGTGTATGACACTGAACAAAAATTGCCGTATCTTAATCTTAAATCTTAAGAACATGTGCAACGTACTTGTCTACTCGATATAACAAGCGCGTCGAAGACTACCTCAACAAAGGTTCTAGACATTAGATCAACTAACAGACAAGTGATGTATGAAGCAGCGCTAACAGTTAGCCGCCTAAATGTTCTAGAAAACTGAGCCCAGCCTCCAGCTTCTGAAGTACATGACATCATAAAGAAAATTATATCAGAACTTCGTTTCAACGTAAGATGCGACCAAGAAAAAGAGACCTTCTGCCGGATAGAGCCCACTTACTCCTTTCCTACTGGCAGGTTTCCAGTGACTGTTTACCGGCAATTAAGTGTTCAAACACAAAGTCCAAATGTGTTAGAACTTGCAAAGAGGTAATTAACAGAATATCAGAAAGGGCAGAAAGCTGGTTCTCAGCTGAATCAGACCCTTCCGCGCCTTCAAATGTTGTTGAAAGCAGTGGACACTTAAGGTCATGGAACTCTTCCAACGTAGGAGTACCATTAACTTACTGTGAGACAGTGTGGATAGTAGACAGAACGAACTGTTACTTGCACTAAGCAAAATATAATTTAGTAATCTAATGGGAATATTAAAGAGGTATCTACCCCTGATAAGATACCATCTCCGCAAGCAAGGTAAAGTGGAGTCGTTTGAGTGTAGAGGGTTATTACCTTTGCGAGTGTCCGGCCTTCAGCCGATTGGTACGCACATCTTTCACACTACGCTCGGATTCAACATTTCAGAAGTGGGAACGCTTGGCTTATTATATTTGTTCGAACATAATGTTCGCAAAGGTAAAGTTGGGTTAAGTAGGAAGGCACGATGAACCGTCTTAATAACTTAGAGCAGCCGTCTTAATAACCCATCAAATCCTTGGGAGTAAAAAAAACGTTTACTTACGCTAATTAGCAAATGTGATTCTTTGGTGAAAGCTTACCTGCAAAATTAGAAAATACATAAATTTATTATTATGAAATATTAATTAGTGAAAAGGTTATAAAAATTCCATAAAAAGATTTTAGATTGCATATATGTATATATATTTTTACATGAAATTTCTCTCATACAGCAGTTTTACCAAAGAACAACAGTCATGAATTTAGTGTTTCTGAAACGTTTTTCTTGAACATTTCTAAGAAAATGCCGCAGAGGCAAGTAACTTAAGTAAATTATAAGCTATTTTAGCCAGAAGCTCGCTTGCAGCACACTAATGTTTACTTGTAAGTGCATAAATACACACCAGAAGAAATCGTAAAAATTTTTAACTTCTTTCTTCTTCTTTTTTTTGGCGACCAAAAGCAGAAAGGAGCGAATAAATGAAATTGTATGGTAACAAACCGATCGACAAGCAATCATTTCATTTTGAATGTCCTGCAGCGTTAACGTTTTACGAAGGCGCATCCAGCAATTATGAGCAAAAGTTTTTTGTTTTGGTATTTTGAGTGCTTTTTTGAGATTTTATCTTTTGAAATGGCTGTAAGTTACACACATGACAGTTTCTTACAAAATAATGACAAGATGTACAGTTAGTCACAAAATCGATCACGCTAAAACTTCTTACCTAATTTGTTTTGCATAGTTTGAAAGATATTTAACGGCTTTTAATTTTTTTTATTTTTTTTTTAAATATATATAGGCCAAAGATGGAATTCCGATCGAAATTATGGACAGGGGGAACGAGTCCGGAGCAATGGATGCTGGAGTACGCCGGAGGAACCCTCAGTTGCAACTCTCTCTCAGGCTACCCAAACATTGTAGTGTTTTTCAGGCGGAGATATCTGCTATCATAGAGGCTGCAAAGCAAATTGGAGCCAGTTTTTAAGATAAGGATATTTTCATTTTCAGCGACAGGCAGGCAGCAATAAAAGCACTGGACTCGCTTACACTTAGTTCCAAATTAATGCTGGACTGTCGCCGACCTCTACAGAAGATGGCTGAACAGAAAAGACTGTCTCTCACGTGGGTCCCTGGTCACAGAGTCATCGTGGGAAACTGTTAAGTGGATGAACTTGCTTGGCGCGGTATGACCAACAGATTCTTCTCGATAACGAACGCATTGGTTTGCCTTTTGCCACTTGAAAACTACTTCTCAAGGAATTTATATAAGAACAAGCCGTGTCAAGGTGAAATGATACTACAACCTGACGCAAATCCAAACCCACCTGGTCGAGATGAGGAGGAGACGATCACCCATCTCTTATGAGAGGACAGCTGAATGGTCTATCAAAGATAGCCGATGTCAAAGTCATGGATCTAAAGAGGTTCATTAGAGAATCAAAATGTCTGCATAATGAACACTGATGGCCAAGTTTTTGTGGCATCACAATGAGTCTTCATCAGGCCTAAGTGAGTCCGATACGATAGATCGGTAGCCACAACTAGCTAACATAACCTATCAATTCGCCAGCCTACCAACACCAAAATTTCAGCGTTGGTCCGACATGATGCGCTCATTTCGAGCTTTTAGCCAAAACGATTTATTTTTGCCTCATCCGACCATTTAACCTTTTCTTAGTCATTTGAGTTCCAATTTTGGATTTTTTTTGCTCTGTCTCTGCTGATAATATGATATTGGCGTGCTTTTTAAGCTGCGCGTTTCTGACTTGTCTCATTCTTCTTCCGGGAAGTGTCTCCCTCCCCGACTGGTTTAAGTATACGCTTGTCGTCGGCTTTATTTTTAGTGGCTAATAGGTTAGTACGAGCTGAGAACGGCAAATACCGCAGCCGATGGAACGACGTGCCATACGAGAAGAGCTGACAAGGTGCATACATCAGCTTTTTTTCAAAATATGGTCGGATGAAAGCATGCCCGACGAGTGAAACTTAAGGGTGCTTTGCACAATCCATAAAAAGGGGACTTCCACAGTCTGCGCCAATTACCATGGGATTAGTTTTCTTAATATCGCATTTAAGGCTGTATTTCTGATTGGACCTTATAAGTTTGACTTAAAACCTGGTAAATGTATGATTTACTAGACGCATGGAAATATCCCGTGAGAAAAGAATCGATACACATCACTTTTTCTTCGATTTTAAGGGTGCCTTCGGCAGCACAGTAAGGAGAGGCAGCTCTGCTATGAATTTGGTATCCCTGCAAAACTTATACGGCTGTATAAACTGACGCTGGACAACAACAGAAGCGCAGTCAGAATTGGGTAGGACCTCTTCCGCGCGGTTCGATACAAAATGAGGTTTCAGACAGGTTGACTCTTAATCGTGCGATTTCTTTAACTCGATGCTGGAGAAAATAGTAAGAGCTGCAGAGATAAAAAGGAAGGAAGAGCAAGATTTCTGTCTAGGTCGTTGGAAGGATCAGGTGGCGATCGACCTGATTTCACTTGGTATTTCCAACTGGCGCCAAACGGCGAAGGAAGAACCGAAAGGCGAGCTGTCGTTGATTCAGCTATAATCGCGTAAGTGGTGCCCACGACAATGAAGAAGAAGAAGAATTTGACCCACTGTATTCTCAGTTTGAAAAGTGACTATTCTAATTTTTTCGTTCATCGGGATACATTTAAAGCAAGGAAAAAGCATTTTAAAATGAAAAATGGCCAAAAATTACATTTTCGTTATTAAAAATAATTAAAGTTCTATTTCTTTAAGCATTAGGTAAATTTAGTTTTAAAGAGAGTTGCTTTATGCCCTAAAAACAGCACGAAAGTAGTTTGAAACAAATAATGATATAAGAAATTTTACTTAAACCTGCTGAAAAAAGTGACTACAAAATAAACTTTATGTTCACATGGTTATTAAGTTGTCTAAACCTTGTAAAAGGATAAAAATACATATGTACCTATGTGCCTACATAATTTATCACGAGTTTCCATAATCCATAGCTGGCAATTGAAAACGAATTTTAATGAATTGGCGGCTATAAAATTTTGAGTGAGATCCTTGTGGCAAGTGCTTTTCCAAAAAGTGGAGACGGCGTTGAGTTTCAAATATTTTTTGTTATGCGCATTTAAACAAGAGCACTGGTAGTTTGTGGATACTTGGATAAGTACAATACTCAAGCGTACGTATGTACATATGTACATATATATAAATATGTATAGTTGTGTATGTTATGTATGCAAGCTAGGGTGTTAGTTGAATATAAATTTTTTTAGACACAATGAAAACGATTTGCTGAAGAATGCTTTTTTAGAGAATGTTTTCAAAACAGGAGCCACGCACAGCACTTCTTTGTCGGTAGCACGAAAAGATGCTGACAATACCAAAAGGCACATCAAAATCCTGAAGGACCTCTTCGAACCAGCCGTGCGATACCAAGTGAAGTTTCGGCAAGGTGACTCCTTAGCATGTGACTTCTATAATTTAATGCTGAAAAAATACTACCTCCAAAGCCAAACAAAAAAGATACAATGTTTCAAAAGAACCATCATCTTCTGATATATACCTACGGTATTAACGTTGTTGTTTTCTCTAGACGTGATAAAGAAGCCAAACGAATGGGCCTGTTAGTGAACGTGGACACGACGAAATATCTCTTGCCATGGAACAAGAAGTCAGTGCAATGGCGAGTCTGCTTCCACGTAACTTTCATCTCTCTAGGAACTCGCTTCTACACCAACACCAAAAACCCCGCTCATGACAAACAAAGACCAAACACTGTAAGTCGATGGTTATGCCGGTGCTAAGAATTTTCGAGATAAAGACTTTTCGAACGATTTATAAACCTTTGCACATTAGCATCGCAGGCTATTAAACAATGAGCTGTACGAGATATAGACCAGATTGATATAGCTCAGCGAATTAAGAGACAGTAGCTATGCTGGTTAAGTCATGTCTGGACCGGCGACAATGAACTCACCTTTTACCGGTACTAAAGCGTTTAGCTTTGTTGAAGGCCATTCTACAGTTTTTACTTGTAGGTTTTCGCTCATCTGCCATCAAAGGCTTACCTAACATAGAAACGAGCCGGCCTTGCGTAAATGACAAGCTTCTGAAAATGCACTCAGGGTGCTTTCTGAAATTTTCTTTAATACTAGTGCTATCTACGATTTGGAACTCAACCGTTCAGGTACTAAGGATGCGCTTAATCACCACTATAAGATCATCAAATATTTATTCAAGTTGATGCTAGTCTTGTTATACCATACATCGGTGGCTGAGAGCCCCCAATGTTTATTTTGCAGTCAATATACTATTGATCAGAAAAAATGTGCTCCCAGGAAATTTGTCAGCCTGATTTTACTTTATTCCACTGAAAAATGTCCTTACGGGCGAAGCAGCACTCCAGACCCGAAAGTATTCTAAGCAGTACTCGCCGGTGGTAGCAGAGGAAGAGGTGGACACTCACTCTGTCACTTTGATGGAAAAAGGCTTGGCTTCACTTGGCGCCGAACGGTTAGGAGAAGAAACACTTGGTGCGCTACTTTTGTTCCCCTGTCACGCAAATAAAAAAGACGAAAAAGGAGAGAATGAAGAAGCAGATATAGATATTTTTTTAATTTTATCGGTAAGCAAATTTTGAATAGCTTTGGAGCTTCTTTCTTCTTACACAAATCCCCATCTAAATGGAGTCGAAACAAATTTAATTCTTAACGACAACCCTAACGTTCAGTTGTACCTTACTGTGGGGATGGTGTAGTGTGAACACCAGTTGTTGAGAATTTTATTTTTTCTCCGTTTTTGTGCAGTTAATTGCGCAATTTCAGAATTAAACGTTTTTTTGCAAACGAGTTGAGTTGATCCCTTTTCCATTATACTTTTTTTTTGCTGCTGCCGTTGAAGTGTAGGAGTTTATTAATGCTTCAAGCGAAAACAATAACAGCAACTACTGCGAGGAGAACTACATACGAGTATATACAAGCACAATGGATAAAAAATGTTTGAAAATTTGAAAAGAATATTAAAAAAAAACTATTTAAACAAATAACAACAACATATGTAGGTGAATTAAGTACTGCAAACAGTTCTATGCACAATACTACACTGAGTACTTGAAGCTTATCGGTAGTTTTGCATAAAAAATATGTATGCTTGTGTTTGGGTTTGTTTTGAAATGCGATATTCAAACGCGGTCGAGTGCGCGTGCGTCTCGTATTGAAGGTGGTTAAGCTCAGTTGCCGTGGTAATACAAAAATAATCATAATAAAAGTTGGTTTATGCAGCGGAGCGGCTCCTAAGTAAATGTTTGTTGTTGATGAATTCGAGTAGGCGCATGTTGTATGAACACACATGTAAATATATGGTATATATAATATATATCACTGTATAAAGAAAAAGAAAAAACTCATATCATCTACATAACTGAGTTGGTATAATGTATGCCATCTACAATAGCGAATGGTTAGAATTGCGTACTGCCCCTCCGATAGTATTTCTGACAGGAAATAAAGCTCTTCATAAAAATTCTTCGATCGTTTGAGGCGGTTTATAATAAACTATAGGTCTCTCTAATTGTTGGGAAGGTTGGAGACCAGACCTGATTCGGAGATACCGTGAAAGATGTGGCATCTCAACCGGTTGAAGGCTGGACACTCGCAAAGGCAGTGCTGCTTGTCGTTACCTTCTGTACATGCTCGGCACTCAATGGACTCTACTTTATCTAGCTGGTGGAGATGATATTCCAGGGTTAGATACCCGGGAAGACACCCATAAAAATACCGAGTACCCTTTTGCTTAATTTTGTAACGGCTTGGTTTGTCTACAACCGAATTGTATTGCAATAATTTTGGTGGTTCGTTGGAATTACTTCAGGATCTTAAGTGTTCCTCTATGGTCCACTACTCTAGACAACATTTGAAGGTGCCGAAAGGTCTGAGACAATCGTTGGTTCTGTATGATTTGAGTGATATTCACTGTGGTTTCCCGCGATAGTGTGTTAAGTGCCTCTCTAACATACTTAATTGCTTTAATTGCCGCTTGTGTCTACCAGAAATCTAATAGATTTTACCATTAAAACGATTGTCCATTTGGCAGCTTGAGTGATGCCCATAAACCGCTTAGAAGACAGTGTGGTATTTATAGAGTTTGAAGCTACTCCAGAGTGGTAATCTTTGAGTTTGAAGCTACCTTGTTTTTCAAGGTTTTCGTAGAAGATCCCTGCTGCTGGGCCTGTCTTACATTTAAACTCATCAGTAATGATATCGAGATATTATTTCCGATTGGCCCGCCTTCCGCTCGTTCTTCTCTGCTAAGAAATGAGTAGCTGGCATCTACAAGGTAGAAGGTTTCCATTGCGCATTCTACGTTTAGCCCGAGTTCGGACAACATTTTCTGAATGCTGTCATGTCTTTGAGATGCTAGAGCAGATCATTATTTTTATTATTACTAGTATAAATAGTACAACCTTTTTTTATTATGTTCATTAACATCTCGTTCCTGGAACAAGCAACAACACTATGTTAACGGAAACTGGAAATTCTCGCAATTCGGAGCACCGCGCTGTGATTAAATTCCGTGTAAAAAAAGTCTGTACGCCGAAAGACATTTTTATCAATCGTTCTATAAACTTAGATAAAGATTTCAAACAACTTTCTAATTTTTATGTTGAAGTTCAATTTTTAAATCTCAAAAAAATTAATTTTTTATTTAATCCACAATATTAGTCTCTGTATCCGTCGATTGCGATTCAAAATTGAATATGTGAAACACTACCTATATAATTCAAATGACCACCTCGTGAATTTTTGCAAACTTCGATCCATTGAATGTAATTTTTTACCACTTTTGTGCGCATATTGGACGGTATTTCGCATAGCCCCACAAAAAAATGCCAACGATGTCAAATCTTATGATCTCAGTGGCCATTTAACAACGCCAAAACGAGAGATTACGCTGCCGGGAAATTTCTCTCGAAATTCGCTCCTGTTGTGTTGCAAGTGGCATCTTCTTCTTGAAACCACAAATTGACAACGACAGTCACGCCGTTGTCGTTTTCAAGGTAGTAAAGTCGAATCACACCTCCAGACCAGCTCTTGGAAACGTCGAGAAATAGACAAATTTGAGTCTTTTGCCACACTTTTACTCACAGTACATATATGTATATTTGAATGGGAACGAGCAAAACGATGATGTACAGGACTTTCAACATCTTTAACTACTCCAGTCTCTTCAAATTACTTTTCAATTTTACCAATTGCTTGAATAGTTGGACGATTATGTGCACCATATCACCACCTCTTAACCGTTCCGAGACTGTTGGGATGTTTTTATACCAAAATTTTTCTTAAAAATCCTGACATGGAATACGAGTGTACCATAAGTTGTGTCAAACCGATCCCAATATGTTCTTTAGGCTTATGTAGTTGCATTGTTGACAGTTTAGGAGGGAAAAAACTTTTAATTTTTGACAGATGACATTTTGTTACCACGTGGCTTTGTGTTACAGGTAAAAAGAAATCTTAATTATTACTTATTTTCACCACTTGTTCTATGTGGTATAGAAATGTATTTTAGTCTCGACCACAACGACTGTTTAGTTCCAAGGTTCTAAGTCCTGTACAGGGCATTTAAAAAAAGGAGAAGTTAATTTGTTTATACGGTAGGTAGGTACAATTGATTTCCTCATAAAAAAATCTTCAGGCATAGATATATAATACTCGTCTCGAAACGATTGAAGCACGAAATGTGACCATATTTAAATCACCATTTTTGTAGTGCGTTTTAGCAATTTTAAAGGCGATGTGCGGTTGTTAAGCGATCCATTTTCATAAATATCTGACTTTTAACTAAAACAAAACATATTTAGTTTGACAGTTAAGTTCCACTGATATCCGAATACATCCCTGTACTTCAGTAAATCTGTGATAACCATCTCACCTAGTCGTACAAAGGGATTTTAAGCCTGTGGCAAAGAGTTTTCTTTAAATTAATGTTTTAAGGAGAATAAACAATTAAAGCGGAATGATTAAAGTGCAGGTGAAAATAATAAATTGAATCAGAATCTAAGATATGCCTACATAGTTTTAGGCACACATTCAGACCGGCCATCGTCAACACAGACGAATATGCAGTTGAATGAAGTCATAATCCAAAGGCCTTGGAAATGCTTTTAGCACAAAACGAATGAAATCGAAATGCAACTCATAAAGCTAGGACCTTCAGTCAAGTAACCAAATGGACTGCAGAAAAATTGCATTTGTCTGCCTACACTTGCTCAACTGATTTTTTTTTGCGCGAAAATAATTTATGTTTCGTGAAAAAAATGCATTAAGACATATTGAATTTTCAAAACAAGCTGATGCTTGCCAACCAAGAAATGAATGGATTCAAAAACTGTCAAAAAAGTGAGTGAGTGAATGTGAAGACAATTTCCAACCAACGCAACTTATTTGTGGCAGTTTTCAGTTGTTGAAGTGGTGGAACCAGTGCAAAGATTACTTGCAAAAAGCTAAAAATCAAAAGTCACTTTACATATGAGTATACATATATACAAACACATGAGTTTGACGTTCAAGTTATGATGGCTCATTTGCTTATGCATAAATTTATTTTTAATAATTTTAATATTCGTTAAATATATCTACATAAACTTTAAACGCAAATTGGGCACAAGGATTTCCTGCGTATTAAAGTCACTCAAACGGCCAAAAGTACAATATCAAAATAATTATATATTGATTAAGGAATTATTAAAATTTATAACTGATAATGTTAATGGATGCATTTAAGTGTATAAATTCACAGATATTTATCGTAATGATTTATTTTGTATATATATTCCCTTCTCTTTGTTAATTTGAAATTTTTCTCTTAGTTTTTTTTCTACACTTTCATAAGTATTATACAATATAAATTTATGTACTGTTGCATTTTTTCCTACCATTTTATGCATTTCTCTATCTGAATTATTCAAATACACGCACGCACACATGCAAATATTACTCATTTGGCAGCTCGCACATCCCATCATCGCACATTGAGTTCAACTAAAAATAGCAGCAGGCGAAGTCAAAGGAATTTGTTTTTCTACTTTTCCTAAGTAAGAGGGAAGAAAATTTTTAAAATTAAAAAAATTTCATTAAATGTGAACTTGTGCGCAAGCAGAGGTCTATGCAATAGCAATTGAGGAATGATTTCAGTGAAAAAATATAAGGATTAATCAGAAATAGTGCGATTCTAAAACAAAATTAAAGAAAATTTTTATATAAAGAACTCCAACCGCGAAGATGGGTGGCTTTAGGTATTCACTTCCTCAGAATCGCATACTCTCTTGCATGCCATGGAACTTTTTGGCTTACTCGCCCCTGGCAGAAACTATCACGACAAGAGTGCATCGATGAACTAAAATCTTTGTATGGCTATTAAGCAACATCCTATAGCATTGTGAAAAACTGGTCGTCCGTGAAGGTCGTCCAAAAACAGCAGTTGTGCCAGAAAACATCGATGCCGTACGTGAACTGATAATGCCAGACTGTCATGTAACGTACCTTCAGATAGAGGCATGCCTATGCATTTCTCCCACCAGCATACAATCGATATTGCATGAACACCTGGCCGTAAAAAAGGTTTGTTCTCGTTGGATCCCGCACAATTTGACAATCGTTCAAAAAAAGGCTTGTGGGGATTGGTGTAAAGAAATGCTGAAAAAATACGATCGCGGTGCTTCAAAAGACGTTTATAAGATCGTCACAGGTGACGAATCTTGGATCTATGCGTATGAGCCCGAAACAAAACAGCAATCGACCATTTTCGTTGATAAATATTCGTATTTCCATTATTAGGCCAGAAATATATATAGCAGCCTACGTAACATCTATTTTTCTCACCGTTAAGAGGACCTGTGACTGATCTATTCGAAAAATTTGCATTTATAGTTTGATTTACTTGAAATTTGATACATAGGTAGCCTTTTGCTTAGTTTAGCAGAAACATTACTTTTGTTTCCAGGAATAATACCTAGGACCGATCTTTTCAAAGAAATCATTTCTATGGTTTGGATTAATATATAAAAATTTTCCGAAGTGGGCCAAGGGTCACCGAGCAGATATTTGATTGGCTTGGCCCATTCCATAACCCGATAAATGGTATCATTCGTTTACTTAAGCTGAATATTTGTTGGAAGACAATCCCGTGCGTTTACGGCATCCGTTTCCTTGCATTTGTGCAAGTAAAAACCGGGCAATTCCATAGCGTGCGCCATGACGTTTGTCATTTCAATGAATTATGTAGAATAGATATATTGTATTCAAGTGAGAGAAAAAATGACTCACATAACGAGATATATGCGATCTAATAAATAGTTTTTCCTGAATTGATAACAGCTGGACCGAAATAAAATTCATTTTATTAAGAGAATCTCTGGGACAGATTCATCCGAGATAATCTTAGTTACGATTCGATTCACTTCAAATTTAATTTGTTGGTAGCTTATTGTTTAGATTAACATGCAGAAACTGATTCTTAATAATCTTATTTATGGTTAAATTTGCTTGAATTTTTTTTTATATTTTCGTTCGTATGGGCTGCTTGAACTTTTCTTATTTGAAACATCATAGTTTAATATAAGTAATTTTATGAGAGTTGCCCGTGTTCGCGTGTTGACAAACCGTCTTTGTTGTTTGTTCTTACTTGCCTACTACCATATTGCTTTCTGCTGATCGAGTTTATTCAAATAATTCACATTCAGATTTGAATTATATGTATATATTTTATTATCACTCTTAATGTAGGCGAGGTGAAGTTCGCTGGGTCTGCTAGTAATATTATGTCAAAAGTTCGGTTTTTTATTGATTTTTCAAAATATGATAACTTTGTATACCTACATTTGTCCGATTTAAATCAACTATACGCCGTTTTGTTCATAAGCTTGTTGCCATTATAACCCAGTAGCGTTCCTATTGGCAAAAAACTCGGAGAGCCCATTTTTCACAGGCCTCTCTTGAGGCCAACTTCTCACCATTAAGTGCGTTCGCCATGGACAGGAAAAGATGGTAATCACTTGGTGCCAGGTCCAGACTATAAGGTGGGTGCATTAGGACCTCCCATTCGAGCTCCTGGAGCTTCTGGCGCGTCACCAAAGACGCCTGGCGTTGTCCTGATGGAACACAATTCGGCCTCTTCTGCATTAGTGCTGCCTTCAAGCGGTCCAGTTGTTGGCAGTAGAGGGCCGAATTGAGCGTTTGGCCATAGGGGAGCAGCTCGTAGTAAATGATTCCTTGCCAATCCAACCAAACACACAGTTCATCGCCAGTCACCAAACGCTTCAGAAATGCGTCGATTTTGTTGCGATTCAGCAGCGATTCGCAGATGAAAATTCGGTACATCAGGTTTTTTTTGCGTTAGTTCGTGTGTCACCCAAACATCGAGCTTCTTTTTGAATCCAAGATTATGCAAATGGTTCCGAACGGCTTTCTGGCGTATCTTTAGTCCCACAGCAATTAAATAAGTGCTCACGTGACGGTCTGTTTCCACTATTTCCATGATTTTATCGGGATTTTCGGCGACAGGCCTCCCGACGAGTGACCCGTGGTGCATCTTTGACTTTGAAATTACCGGAACGGAACCTAGTAAACCATTTTTGTGCTACACGTTCATTTACAGTATCGGGCCCATAAACTAAATTAATTTTTTCAGTCGCTTTGGCTGCTTTTTCGCCTTAATCCAAGAAAAATTGTAAAATGTAACGAATTTTCTCTTTGCTGGTGCCCATCTTTGACGAGCGCTCACAACGTGCTGAGTCAATCAATCGAAAAACTGTCAAAGACAAACTTTTACCGCGAATAAAGACGTTTTCAGCGCCGTATAATATGACATGATGTGACACGTAACACTATTACTATGGACAATAACGCCATCCCTTAGATAAAAACCGAACGAACTTTTGACCTAATATATTTAATTGGCGCTTTATAACCGCTTAAGTGATTTTCGGCCGAACTCCTCCTCCAATTTGTGGTTTTGCGTCTTGATGCTTTTCCAACAAATGGAACATATATTCGTATATAAATATAATATATTAGATGTAAAATCCTCTAACTCTTAATGGTGTGATCCATACCAAAATTGCAGAAAATATTGAGAAGGCCTTGATCGTTATCCATATATAATACAACATCTTCTTGTTTTTCCTTGGCGTTAGCTCTGCTTACGTAATTTTAGCCGAATCAACATTACCTTGCCATTTTTCCCTTCTTTTCGCTGCTTGGCGTCAGTTGCAAATGCCAAGTGAAACCAAGTATTCAGCGGACTAGAGAAGTATTCCCTATATACACCAAGTAAGCTCAGGACGTCAGTCACCAAATTTCCACATTGATTCCTATCATACTCATACTCGTAAAACCTTCGATTAGTCGCCCCACCTTTCGGCAACTTTTCAAGCTCTTCTTCTAACTGTTCTTTTCTTGTTGTATAAGTGATGCTCAGAGTATTCATCATATAACACCTACATAACGAAAACCGAGGTGATAATTGAGAATACGACTGAGAAAGACTTGGGTCTTAAGGCTCACAAAGTTCAGTTAACACAAGAACTTAAGCCGGTCGATCATCAACAATGTCGTGTCCTTGCTGAGTGAGTCCTTAGAATGCATGAAATTGATCCGGAATTTCAACGAAAAACCATCTTGGCTGAAGAGGCCCATTTCCTCCTCGATGGCTACGTCCATAAGCAAAACTGTGGAATCTGTGGCTCGGAAAACCCAAGATTTATTGTTGGGAGAGGCTTACCAAAGTGTAACTGTTTAGTGAAGTTTATGGTCCTGCGGTGTTAATGGAACTTACTTTTTCGAAAATGGATTGATTAAAGATTTTTTATGGTCTGAATTGGATGCTACGTGCCCCAAAGGCTACGATCTCTTGATCATTTAAGGGAAAATTTTCTGCACGCGTTATCTCTCGTAAATGTGATAGCAATTGATCAATGAGATCTTGTGTTGTAACACCTTGAGACTTCTTACTTTGGGCCCAATTGGAAGATATGGTCAACCCCAATGGGCCAACGTCGATTTAAGAACTTAAAAAGTGGAATTCCTGAAGCTATTGGGGTGTCATACAGCAAGCAACCACTGATTGCCAGAAATCACTGAACATTTCTTTATTTGATCAAAAATCTAAGAAATATCAAATGAGGCGGTAACCCTATGACTGCTTTGGCTGGTTCAAAGCCTAAGGTGGTTCGCAAAGTAGTTTTAATTTGATTAATTTAATAAAAAAGCCAACGAAAATATTTGTATGTATACGTGTATATCAACGCGTTATTGACATTTGTTAACGCAAATGCAAATATTTCTTCACCGTACAATCGAACAAATGCAACAAATGGCATTCAAAAAAAAAAAAAAAACACAAAAACAGCAACAAAAAAAAATTCCAATTGGAATGTGACACAATTCGATGGCGTTGCAGCGAGCAATAAACTGCACGAATCGGAGAGTAGGCGTCCGATAGTGGGGGTGAGACGTCGCTGATGGCAATCGAAGGTGTTGTTGGCAATTGGACAACTGTATTTGCACACACACTTTAAACACTATATGCATACATACACACATATAAATATTTATACATAAAGGTAGTAAAATATTGACTGCCAGTTGACAATTTTCGCAATACAAATGTTGCAATTGTATAAACAAATTTGCTACAACAAAAAAAATATATATCTATTAAAGAATATGGAGTGAGGTTATGTTTGTACGAAATTTTTATTTGCTTGTTTGCAATATTTTAAAAAATTGCACAACTGTGCGCACAGACGCCAAATGCCAGTCGGATAACGCAAATAGACATGCAGTCAGACAGATAGGCGGTGGGAGATAAGCGATGAGAAATATTTTTACACAAATGTGTGTTATATATACCATATATATATATATATATAGGGTTACCTATTTCGTGATTTCAAAAGTACACGGCTGTATTTTGACACTTGTCAAATTGAACTGCAAAACCAAACATGTTTTGTTTTAGTTAAAAGTCAGGCATTTATGACAATTGTTGTATTTGTAGCTCAGAGAATCCTGAAATAATTTGAAGAAAAGAAATTATATCTAAAAACATCTCACTGTCTAGTGCGTTTTTTGGTTGTTGTTGTTGTAGTATCGGTTCCTTAACCCCGCTTAGGGCAGGCTTTGTCACTCTAAGTCGTCGAGGTCATCTGAAGGGAGGTCCAGGAAACGTGCTGTTTCGACGGGATTGGACCAAAGGGAGTGAGAGGTTAGATGAGTCGGTTTAAGGGGGCATGTGAAGGCGTGGTTAGTGTCGTGCGGAGACTCTCCACATGCAAAGCATACGTTGGGTATGCTGCGGTCGAGTCTAGATAAGTAGGAATTTAACTTGCTACAATATCCAGATCTAAGTTGTGCCAGGGTCACGCGGGTCTCTCGAGCCAGCTCGAGCTCGTTGTCTGCAATAGGTGTTGGTTTAACTCCGAGCACACCATTCACGGGAAGGGAGTCTTTGATAGTGTTGACTGACTCCTGGTGAATGACGTGCAGTGCTTGTCTGTACGTCGTACTGCCTAGCGGTTGTTGCACGTGTTGCTGGATGGTACACAAGGAATTTCTTCCACCGGCGCAAACTGTAAATCAAGTCTACTATCGCCAAGTACTCGAAAGATTGCAAAAACGAGTCAACAGGGTGCGCCCAGCCATCGCTCGTAATCGGATCCTTCATCACGACAACGCGCCGTGCCACCCCGTCCTCAGCGTGTCCCAGTATTTGGCTACTAAAGGGATCGCCGTGTAGCAACAACAGCCTTATTCGAACGATTTGTCACCCTGTGACTTTTTTTGTTCCCTGGAACAAAATCAGTGGTCAAAGGAACCCATTTTGAGTCGATTGAGGACATCCAGGTGGCCGTGACGAGAGTGTTCGTCGAAAATTTAGAAAAATTCGCAAAGCAAATCCGAAGCTCAAACTTTATAATAAAAAACGAATTTCATATGAAATAACTATTTAAAATACAGTTTATTTATGTTTATTTTCGAAACCGCAGAATGGATAGCTCTATACATGGGGGAGCAGGAATGCAGCCGCATATTAATAGATACATATGAATGAAAACAGACAAGCTTTTGATCAAAATGTGCACTTAAAAAAGTTTTGCAAGAATATTTTTGATTTCATTTGTGCTTTAGAATTTACAAAAAGAAAAAATTGTTTATTTCTATGCTAAGAGATTGGCGAATTTTATACCTACAAACGTAAATAGACAAACAGGCCAATTGCCTTTAGCTATTTTTCCAAAAATATTTAACAACAAAACACATGGCTAACAATTGCCCATTTGCCCTTTTAGCATGGAATATTTTTGTAATCTTTTTATGGCAAAGTAAACATTATTTTTTCCAGCTCTCAATTAACGCAACATTCACTACTTCTGTATCGGGTAGAATTTTTAGCCGCATTCTAAATTTACCAATTACATGGCGCTTTAACAATGCCTACAGTTGAGCTTAACTTCCTTTCATTTCAATTCGTTGGTCGCTTTTGGCCTTTGACCCGTAAAATGGCCAAATTCTTTTATGCTTTTAAAGGAAGTTCAAGAAAAACAATAAAACAAGAAAAGTAGTTGGAAATTTGTTGAGCCCAAACTTTTCGCAATTTAACCCAATTGAAAGAATTTTGCTACCAACATATAGTACATACATACCTATTCTCTCTCTAAACTCTCTTGCCTGTGTGGAAAATGACTTGATTAGTTACCCAGCAGAAAATAAGACGAGTCCTTTGGGGATTCGGGCTCGATAAAATAAAGAAAACAAGAAAGAATAGCTGTCTTCATGCATACCATGTTGAAGTCTTTATGCCTTCATGACTACATGAAGTTTTGGTATTTCTTTTTATATTAATTTTCATATCTGAAAATTGGTTGGACAGTCTATATATGATATAGATAGTCTTCAGATGCATGCATGAAAATAATCCGGAATTTCATCGAAAAATCATCTTGACTGATGGGCCCATTTCCACTTCGAACGTCAATAAGTAAAACTGTTGCATCTAGAGCTCGGAAAACGCAATATTTATTGTTGGAAAGCCTCGCCATCCTCAAACGTGTAATTATTTGGTGCGATTTATGTTCTGGCGGATTTTTTGGAATTTACTTTTTCGAAAATGAGGTTAGAGCAACAGTTACGGTGAATGGTGTGCGCGATGAGATCGAGGGATGACTAATGATATTTTATGACCGAAATTAGGTATTGATCTGGACAACATTTACTTTCAACAAGAAGGCGCTACGTGCTACACAAACAACGAATCTATCGATCATTTAAGGGAAACATTTCTGGACCGTGTTATCTCTCGGAGAGGTGATATCAATTGGCCACGGAGATCTTGTGTTTTAACACCTTGCGACTTCTTCCTTTGAGGTCACGTGAAAGATAAGGTCTACGCCAACAGGCCAATGTCGATTCAAAACCTCAAAGATGGAATTCGTGAAGTTGTTGAGGGCATACAGCAATCACTTTGTGGTTTGGTGTTGGAAAGTTTTATAAAAAGGAAATGGTCTTGAAAGCGACCATTTGGCTGGATTGTTTTCTTCATATCTTCCTCTTAACATTGAAATAAAAATGCGATAATTTATCTCAATGTCGTTTTTTGAATATCAAAATATCACCACTTATTGGAAAACCCCGTATTAAATGACCAGGTCATTTTATAAATATTTAATATAAGTTATTGTTTTAAAACGACTGGTTTCAAATAAATAACGGCGTACAATCTATTGAAATTCACAATTTTAATTTATGTATAATTTATTATGTAGACAGTTGAACGCATGGCATGGAGAGAGAGCTGCTGCTGGTACCATATACAAGTTGGTTAGTTCATCGTTAGCTCTACGCTAGTGTGATTTACTAAGGGGTGAGTATGAACTTGTAAGTATGTTTGTATATTTTATTGCTCTGTGGAATTCACTGTTTGTTGGCCTTACCTTTGGATGTCTAAATATTTAATAATGTTATTGGTTCTTTTCGTTTTCACTTTTTCAAAGTTCGAAGAAAGTCTCTCTGTTAAATGTTTGATGCTTAGTCAGCTACGAATGTCTTTTGTTTTAAGAGTTTGCTAATGTTGCTATTGTTTCGTAATTTGTAAAGATCTTTTCAAATGAACAAATTGTTTTAGACGTCTGATAGTTTGGTTTCTATTATTTTTTAATTTTATTAGCAATATGTGATATAAGCAAACATGTTTCCAATTTGTTTAGAAGGTTATTGATATATTTGAGGTTTGCTTCAATGTTGCATTTAGTTGAATAAACATGTGCTGTATATTTACATTTTATTTCTGTTAAAAAAAACTGAATGTTTAATTAAATATGTTAAGGAGTTGGTTAGAAGAGATCTCAAGTAGGTTTGGGTATACTTTTTAGGAATAAATCAGCATAGAAAATTGAAACCTATTGATATCCGTATATCACGAGTATAATTGGCAACCCTGGAAGTTTTATGGTTTCTTGATATTTTTCCAACACATGGAGAACTGCAGTATATACTAACCCTCCTGCGATCGGCCGATGGATTATTAGGAGAAGCCTTTATTGCCTTAAGACCCTTGAAGAACCTAACACTCCCTGCCGAGAGGCGGCTGTTATCAGACAAATTAGCTTAATATTTTATTTAAATTAATTTTCTATAATTTTGAATGTTGATATGCCCAGAGTTTTAACCTATGACCCTCCGCTTGGTAACTGCTAACCACTCAACTACACTGAACTGTTGCTAATATTCTGGGTATATCGTTGTTGAAAACATTTTAAAAGGTTTAAGAAGAACAAGAATAATCATTTTATGCTCGGTCGTACTACGTACCCAGATTAAAATGAGGTAGATAAACCATATCCGTCGTATATCAAACGAGGTGAATTGATTTACTCTGGTGGCAAGAGGCGCTACTGCGGTGGACCATAGATTTCCCCTTGCACTACATTGACTGCTATGTCCGCCTCGATAGACAAGTGGCCGTACGAACAAGATGTACTCAAACATGACAAATAAAAACATAAACTAGGAGGAGGAGAAGAATGCTAGGAGGTCGCCCACTAAAGTTTCAAGCCGTGAATCCGATGTAGTTAGTATACTCTAGGTAAGCTCTACAAGAGAGAGGGAACTTTTAGCTAGAAAGGAGACCAAGGCCGTAGTTCTATCCGGGAAAGAAACAGAGAATAAAAAAGCCCTGTCAAAATATAATGCGGCGATGGGGATAGTACAAAGACAAGTTGCGGTAGTAAAGACGTATAGGATGCAGTACAGTCTAGAAGAGAAGCACGAGAGGAACGAGTTCAAAAGGCTGCGCTCTAGCGATTCAGAGAGGCCGAGCGGGAAGCTGCAGAGAGGCTCCACGAGCAACGAGAATTCTGAAAGGCACGAATCGAAAAGACTGCTCTCCATATCAAGGGCAGCCAACAATGCCAGTGCCACCCATCTGCCACATAACGATAACTTTGAAAAGTACGAAGTTCGCGTTAATTCAGAAACATATTTATTAGGGACGATTGTTAAATGGGAAACATAAGGACATAAAGTACAAGTATGAGCAGCAATTGCTTTCTTCATTTGAAGGAATTTTTATTTTCCAAACCCGATTGAATCAAAGTAGAGAGTTTAAGACATTAATCAACAAAACTTAATCCAACTTGGTGGATGGGGACCAAAAATGGCTGACACTGGTCTAGAAATAGAACTAGCTTTCATATATTATACCTTATAATTTGAACTGGTCTGTGGGCTTAATATGTATCAAAAATTAAGCTCCACCCAGATTTAATATTTCTTACTTACTAAAATTTATTTAATTATATATCACATATCTGAACACATCGGTTGCTCGTGGCTATGTGTTACAGTGGTCCGTTCCTGCCAGTTCCGATTATTACTGTATAAAAATTTATCTGCTTACCAAGTTTGGTGGAAATATCTCTAAAATTGAGTTTACGTACAAACAGGCAGACGGACATGGCTAAATCCACATAGCTCAAGAATACTATCTCTTACAGAAGTGCCGAAGGAGCTGAACTACACCACCTCCTGTATGTGGTATGTGCTTCGAAAATCTTTTCTCCACCAGAACCCCAATGCCCCCGACCAGGGCGCAATAGCCATCTTCACAGACGGCTCGAAGTTTGATGGTAAAGCGCTTTCCGGAATTTATTCTCCCATGTTCTCATTGAACATGAGCATGTGACTACCAGACAACTGCAGCGTTTTCCAGGCGGATCTCTTTGCAATCATGGAGGCCGTGAAGTGTTTGCACAAACCTACGGCAGCAGGTCAATCGGTTACAATATACTCCGACAGTCAGGCTGCAATCAGATATTTTCAATGTGAGGTACCACGTCAAAAGTGGCCATAAAATGTATGAACTTTCTTAACAAACTCTCAACTATTGGGTGTATGCATTAATTCGTGCGGTTTTCTAAGAGAGGGCTCTACTAGTATTGTATTATTTCGTGTCGTGTTCATCTGTGGCTACATTCATAAATACACCACCGCCGTTGTCTGGATACTTGGACACAGGGACATCCCAGGCAATTGCATGGCAGACCAACTAGCCACAGCGAATATGGGAAATCTCCTTACCTTTATATGGTACACGAAATGGTTCGAACTTTAGGAAGGTGAAGGCAGAAGTCTCAGCGGTATCACAATGGTCCTATAGGCCAAATAGTGCTGGTAGCGACCAGCAGCCGAATCGACTCAACTCAACTCATCTTTTCATTTTCTGATATCTACACAACACTCTTAAAATTACTATTTTCCAACGGTCAAATTCCTAAAAAACACAACATTTCATTTTCGGAAAGTTCTGCAGTAATGATAATGCTGTATAAATTTTTGGTAAATAGAAAATGATTTGGACATGTTATCTTTGGCAAGTTCTTCCGGCTTTGATCAAAAGATATACACATACCTATATGCGAGGCGTATTAACAAAAGTTTTGTAAGTTGACCAGAAAAAAACTAAAAAAAAATCATTTTTTATTTACACGTAATCTTGGTCCTTTTTTTATCTTTTCTACATAATCGCCATTGATTTCAATGCATTTCTAAAGCTCGATATAAGAAAATTATGGCACAAAACGATTTTAGATCGAATGAAGTAAGCTGACATCATTACTTTTGCTGCTGATTTTTGTTGCTTAGATTTTACGGGTGGGTTTGCTTCTGTTAGGCTCCATACCATGAACTGCTGTTTGGTTTCTGGATCGTACTTATAGAACCAAGATTCGTAACCAGTAACGACTTTACTGACACTCGAGTTTATTTTTGGGCCTCAATTAAAATTCGTGGTACCCTTCGAGCAGATTTCTTTATGTATCCCAGATGATTATTTAATATTCGCGATACAGCCATGGCATTCAAGCCCATTTCATTAGCAATCACTTGATGTATAAATCGTAGGAGATCGTCAATTTTGGACTTCACCAGAGCCACAGTGACGACATTAGTGGATCATTTTGGTCGAACATCTCGGCGCTCGTCCTCTGCGGAAAAATGTCTTTAAAGATGGCGTAATTGTTCCATAAGCAATTTGACATTCATTGAATATTTGTTGGCTGTAAATTACGCCGAAACTCGAAGAGAATCATATGGCGAATTTCTGTTTGCATTGGTGGTGGAACTATCCTCAGCTATTTTGCGATTTATCATCTCCATTTTAGCCGATCGTTCTAAAGACTAATAAAGTAATTGCAAAAGATTTGGTATTTTTAGATTTAACAAAAACAAATTGAAAGTCATCAACTGATATTTATGAGTAAAAGTCTTATTGCACACTTGCAACTTCGTTGAGCGAATAACGATAAGACACGAGCAATTATCGGCTAACGACAGGTTGGCAGCGAGACGTGAGTTGATCCAATAGTACACTACAGAGGAGTACCTATTGGATTACTCCAATGTACAGTATGGTCCAAATATGTTTGCAGTGCTGTGTTGTTTGCAAAATGTTGGCAACTTGATACCATTTACGTAAAGAAAGCTTCTATACGCGAATACCAGCTGCAAATTTCCTTTATATTTCTAAAGTTGTGTTCGTTTACATTTCTAAGAATAATTGCAAGTTTTGCGCATTTCAATGTTTGTGCATATGTACATATGTATTATATTTACTACCAAATACAACAGCGAGTACAACAGCGAGTACAACTGCATAAATATTATTATGGCAAAAGTAGAAAACAGAAAGCAAACCAAAGAAAACTGCAACTGAATCAAAGATGACTGAAAACTAAAAACAAAAGAATAGAAGGCAACTTAACAGTAAAGAAATAAAAGAATTGCTAAAAATATATGCACAGCCCTGAATATATACATATATATATGTACGACTGTGAGTATGTACATGTATTAGCAATGTAATGTTATTTTAGTTGTTGGTTGCCAACGTTTTGCTTCATGTTTTCTCTTTCTTCACTTTATTTCTGTTTTGTAGCAAAGTTTTATTTATTTTTCCTATATATAGTTGTACATACATACATATATACATACATACATATGTATGTACGTTGTAAGTTCGGATGGGTTTGTTTACCTCTTCAAGTTTTTGTTATGTCTGCGAGAGCAACGGGTAAAATATTGCACTAGCGAGAATTGTTGCAACGCGGCACAACGGCGCATGCAACAATAGCATCAACCAGTGACCATCAGGACCATCAGGCACCGCAACTAATATGAAGCAATAACAGAAAAACATCAAACATTGAAAGTTGCTGCAAAATAATAAAACTTTATGCGTTTTCTTTGCTAACATTGACGTGTCCTTCCTCCTCCGCTCCGCATCCAGGGACTTCTTGTCGATAGTTTGTTTGTCTTTTATTGGTCTACCGATAACTTTTGCTTGTCAAAATAAACTTTGCTGTTGCAAATTGTAACTGCAATTACAGTTCATCGGTTTAAGTATCGATTTGTGGTTGCTGGATTTTTCTATTTGAATAGAGTTTACAAAAACTTTTAATCTTGTTTTACAAACTTTTTGAAAAAATAAAGAAAAGAGTAATTACGAGTAGGGTTTTTATCGAATCTTCTTCTTCTTCATTGGCGTGTGCACCGAAATAATAATAGCCGCCGTTCGGTTCTTCTCTTCTCTGTTTGGCGCCAGCTGGAAATACCAAGTGAAACCAGGTCGCTCTCTACCTGATCTTTCCAACGAAGTAGAGGTTTTGCTCTGCTTCCAGCGGCGGGTACTGTTTTGAACACATACGAACGACATGACCTAACCCGCTCTTCATTCGCTTAACTACATATATCAAAAGACCATAAATCGTTAGCAAAACTTTTCTTAAGAAGTCTCCCAGGGCCGCCTCATCGGTTATCGAATGAAGAGTGACTTGTAGAGTTTTGTTTTGGTACATTGAGAGAGGACTTTACTTTTCAGTTGTCCACTCAGTCCAAAGTTGGCAAGACTGATACTATGTTAGAGTTCAAAGCTGACATTGTTGTTGGTGTTAATACTGGTTCCAAGATAGACGAAATTATCAACGACCTCAAAAATGTTTGCCAACAGTGACGTGCAACTAAGCCGCGAATGCGATGACTGTTTGTTTGTTTACAGCAGTTATTTCGTCTTCTCATCGTCCACTACCAGACCTATTCGCTTTTCTTCTTTTTCAAGTTTGGAGAACTCAGAATCAACGGCCAGTTATTAAGGTCTATGATACCAATGTCGTCGGCATACGCCAGCAGGTGTACACTCTTGTAAAATATTGTGCTTTGTCTATTTAGCTCCGCAGCTCATATTATTTTCTCCATGGTCGTATTTGAGAAATAGCACAACAAAGAGTCACCCTGTCTAAAACCTCCTTTGGTATCGCACTGCTCGGAGAGGTCCTTTCCAATTCTGACTCAGTTTCTAGTGTTATTTGGACTATACGGTGGATGCCTCAGAGCCCCCAACTAAGTTCTAAGAGTTTCTGACGAGTCACTATCGTTGTAGGTGGTCTGGCGTTGTCCTGATGAAACAAAGTTTCCTTCCTGTTGGTCAAAGCTGCGCCCTTCTGGGCGATTGCTTCCTTCAGATGGTCCATTCACTGACGATATAGGTCCGAATCAAGGGTTCGGCCGTAGGAAAGTAGCTTATATTGGACGATTACTTGACATTCTCACCAAACAAACAACAAAACATTCCTGGCTGGCAATTCTGGCTTGGAGACCGTTGATTTCGTCTCACTGCCTTTCTATCACGACCATTTTTGTTTGACATTTCTGTAAGTGATCCATATTTTATCACCAGTCACCATCCAATTCAGAAATGGGTCGATTTTTCCGAATCAGCAGCTATTAATGATGGAAATTCGTTCCATAAGGTTTTTTATCATTAACTTATGTGTTAGCCATATATCCAGCTTCTTTGTGTATCAAGCAATTTTCTAATGGTTTAAAATTATTTCTCATGCCATACCATTAGTGTTTTAGATTTTGCCAATTCTGCCAAAGTTTTATGCGGAGTTAATTTTTCAATGACATTTTCGTTCTCTTTACAATTTCCAACGTCAAGTCGCCATTTAGTGTTCTACTTTTCAGTTAAACACTTGAAGCATTTGTCATTGCCACTTTACCAGTCCTCCGTTCATATTTGACAACAACATACATACTAACAGCATATACAGTCTTATTCAAACCTCCGAATGCGTATCAGGTCTACCACACGTCACGCTGTTGCTTTCTATGTAACAACGAAATCCGTCACTTGACAACACTTTGTGGGCTTTATACAACGAAATTGTCTGCAAGACGACGGAGCACTTCATAAATCAACACCGTCAAAGTTTCTTTCTACTTTTTATTCTAACAGTGTTAAGTTGTTGGTGAAGCTAGAATCCCCGCTTGAATTAGAGTTACATAGAAGTCTTAATACAATCGCTACTGAAGCGGTGTGTGTATATGCAAATGTAAGTACTGAATACTACAAAATACTATTAAATGCATACAAAGTTCTGCTCGTTCCTACTCTTCGCGTACTCTTGGAGTTTTTGGTACTTTTAAGATGTCTTCAGTTAGTCATCTGAGTGCATATGTAGTCTGTACAGTTTTTCTTTTGTACTACGATTAAACTTCCACGGCACGTTGTCTGTCTGCTTGTTGTCTACTTGTTGGGTTGTCAGCATAACTGTCAGTTTCATACTAGTTTTGCTATGGCAGTAGAACACAAGCAAAAATATTGACATGCTAATTCTATTGCACCCAGAATGTAGGCCATAACATTTGAGCGATTCGTTTCGGTGTTCGTCTTCTTTACTCTAGCCGAGTAGGTAGTGGTGTATGCCTCTACACGGAGAGTAGTGGGTAATTGTTTTCACTGAATTCGGCAGCTCCTTAGAAAGGGATTGTTGATCTAAACAGCTAAGTACCCTATTTATCGTA